>CM031243.1:693941564-694541564 GCA_018340775.1 Taxus wallichiana var. yunnanensis | reverse complement strand
ACAAGAAATCCTAATAATATAAATTTGGGGTTATATATGTTGTTTCTAGTTATTGCCCGACCGTGGAAAATTAATTCCATGGATTTTTGGGTGGTTTTCTTACCACCAAAAAGAGTCATGATTATGTATTTGTGATTGTAGATCAATTTAGAAAAATGTGTATTCTTATTCCTTGCAAAAAAAGACCATTAAGGCCATGCGATGCTGAGTTGAGTTATTGTTACTAATGTGTGGGTTCACTTTGGTTTTCCTAGTTATATTGTGTCGAGATAGAGACTCATGGTTTATAGCGAATTTTTGGTCTAATTTATGGGAAAAACTAGATACAAAGCTAAAGAAGTCTACCGCCTTTCATCCAAAGACAAATGGGAAAACATAGGCAGTTAATCGTACCTTTGTCCAACTCTTAAGAGGGTAAAATATGAAACATCCAAGGACCGGGATGATAACTTGGTGTATATCCAACATTCTTATAATAGTTTAGTTCATGCTTGACTAATAGAACTCCTTTTGATACATGTTTTGGTTATTTTCCTAAGAGATATTTTGATGTTGTTTTAACATTACCATGCAGAGACAACATGAAATTTGAACCGAAGGTCCACAAAGTGAGAAGTTTTTGATAAAATCCAACAAATACGAGAAGAGGTTGATAGTTTCACGAGGCCAAGTACAAAGCACAACGTGATCAACATAGAACTAAGAATTCCTTCCTTATTGGATCAATGATGTATGGTCGTATTTGAGACGGGATTCACTAAAGGGGAAAGCTAAGAAACTCAAGCCTCTTCATTATGGCCCATTTTAAATTCTGGAACAAGTGGGTAAGAATGCATTTCACTTAGATTTTCCTCCATATATGAAGATTTATTTAGTTGTGAATGTTGAAAACTTACATATTTTTTAGCCCTCCATGCTAGATGATGAAGAAGGAGGAGAATGGCTTCCATATATTAAGGATCTTGCTTCAGAAAGTCAGCTATAATTGGAGGAACATGTGGTTTTACAGCTAAAAGAAAGAACAACACAGAGAGGAGTGTAGGACAGGTGGTTGATTGGGTTAAAAGGATGGTTTCCTACTAAAGATAAGTGGTATTCCATAGAAGATGTGGAGAAGAAATTTCCTCACCTCATCAGTCCTTGAAGCTTTTAGGGACTTAAAATACTTAAATTGGGGAGGTATGATCCAAAAATGGATTAGGAAAATCCCAATTCTATGGACTTTTTATATATAATACTTTCAATACTCATTATGTCTTCCCAAGATGGGTTTGTTAGGGTGGGGTGGTCCAGACACCTCCAAATGATGATTTTAGGTCATTTGATGTTCTATTTTAGTGGATTCATTCAATGGTTATGCAATTCCTGGTGGTTACCTAACCACTGTTCTGTGTAAAGTGGTGGTTATGCAACTGCCACGGAGGTTACGCAACCGTCGGTATGAGAAAGTGGTGGTCCTGTGAACTAACGATTCCATAATGTGGGATCTCAATAGTTGCAAATGTTTGAACTTCTCGGTCATTTTTTTCACCTTTCCACACCTCTCGAGATGAGAATCTATAAATATAAGCATTTCTAATGATTAAAACAAGTGCTTTTGGAGAATTCAAAGTGTGAGTAAAGTTGGAGAGTTGGATTTTTGTCTTGTTTGTTCATATTGAAGAGTTCTTGTTTTTTGAGAGAATTGAGAGAAAGTAGATACAATTAGAAGGAGACTCATATTTCTTGAAGGCCAAATTGGTAGTAAGTAGTATCATTTTGAGATTACATTGTGAAGGGGAGATAATTTCCTCACCAACTGGATTTTTCTCTACATCAAGTTTCTCTAGGATAAATCATGTCTCGTTTTGTCTCTTCTCCTTTAAATTTGTAGTTTAATTGTGGTTGATATTTCACAATAATTGGCTTAATAAGGAACTCACATATTTCATTCATATTCACGATCATAGTTATTTGTTAATTGTTAAAGTTAGGTAGTTTACAAATCAATTTGGAGGTGTGTGAGCGACATGGGCATCTCTTATTCTATGAGTATACTTTTTCATGCCTTGAGAAGATTTTTTTTTGATTGCAACATTGGAGGCACAAGCCTCTCTTACATTGCTGACGCCTCACATTATTTTGGATCATGGTCTCGACTTCTTGAGAAGACAGGTGGCGGAGTGAGAACGAGAATTTCAAATTGTTGTGGCGAGATGAGCGTGACTCTAGAGGATGTATATCGGATCCTCAAAGTGTCGATTTAGGGAAGATTGGTGACATATGATAGGGATCACCATAGGATATTATATTTTATTATGGAAATGTTTATTCAATGGGACATACCCCAAGTAAGGTATGTTGGTGCTTCTATAAAGATGTTTTGAGGATCGATGGATTATACACATACCCATATACTTAATGGATCTTGTCAACAACTACTTGCTGCTTGACAAGATTGACATGCACTTATCACTTAGATTGATAGGATTAGTGCATAGACTTATGGATGGAGATATATTATACTAGGGTCAGTGTATATTGGCCCATATTTCTTGGGATTTTCATTTGATCACATACAAAGGCATGGGAATTCTTGGACCAACCAAACTCGCTCTGAGATCGGGGCATGAGATCATAAGTACGATTGGGCGCCCACTTGGAGTGTTACGAGATAGGGATCTAGATGAGCCCTCTTGCATGGGATGGGAGCTAATTGGAGAGGACATCTAATCACACATGGGTGATACATATTATTATAGATGCGCCTTCGATTAACTATAACTTTTTATGGTCACTTAACGTCCCTACCGATTATATCAATGGTGTGGTGATGTAGTAGAGCTCAACATTACAGATGTTGAGCACTTTATTATTGGAAGATGAAGTCATATTATAGAGTGGTATCATGTTGACCAGATGAAACAAAAGTTGGGCCATATCTATGGTATATCGGGAGATGATATATGGTATGCACGCAGGATGTGTGAGATGTTTGATTTAGAGTCATGCATTAGATAGCGATAAGCTCGAGATAGCTTTATTCATGGTGTCCCACAACCATGGATTCCATAGGCATAGGTGATATACCCCTAGACCAAGCTACATTATGGGTTTTGGTGTGTGATAATGTTACCTTTTCATATTATGATCCCGCAGGATGTGATAGATGCAAGTATAGCCGCAACAACACAAGGTTTACAAGGTCAGTCTTTGAGAGACATGGTCGGATCGGGAGATGTCGGAGCTAAAGGTGGATTTATAGGCCCAAGGCCAAGGTCCAAAGATATAGGTACAACCATAGGCTCCACCCCTCAACATCCTTTAGGGTAGTAGCCACGGGTACAAGCACAACATATGCCTATTATACATCTAATTCCTTTGTAGGGTGTAAAGGTGCGAGCACAACAAGTTCCCTCATACTGAGTTCCACCTTCACCACCTCGAGTAGCAAGTTCACACATGACGGTAGGTGGGGATGGTGGATATGGATGGGATGGATGGGAATCACCCCCAAGATAGATTACACCAGGTGGGGGTTGGTGATCACCACTTAGGTCACCGTAGAGAGGAACAAATATATATGTGCCTAGATATAGACTTATTCCAAGATTAGGTGGGACATCGGTGGCCCCATTACAACTTGAGAGAGACATGGCTCTATAGGCTTTGGACATAGCTTCTATTGCAATACAAACCTTTGATAGATTGGTGTAGTAGGGAGCTGAAGTTTAGGCTACTATGAGGAAGCAAGTATATTAGGTTACCACTAAGAGGGATCGAATTCTACCGAGAGAGAACATTGACGGGCTAAGAGGACTCAACTACAGGCAGATGTTATTAGATTGACATAAGCGTATATTTGGTTGCGTTGAGGATTATGTTCTAGCTTTGGCGTCTCCAACAAAATAAGAGCATATACTTTGACTTCTCTTTCTTGAAAAATGCGTGGAAAATACTTTCCTTTATATCATGCGTTGAAATTTATTCTTTGTCTTCTATTTTATGGTGTGAAAGATCCTCCTCCTCATGCATGGGTTGGTTTTGGGCCTACGTGGGCTCTTCTAAAACAACTAGCATGGAATTTTTAATGAATGTGTGGCCTTTTCTACATGTGAGGACCATTTTTTCTTGCAAATGAGTGGTATTTCCTTCTTGATTTGCGTGGAATTTTCTTTGGATGAGTCTATGTGAAAAATGCTTGTGTGGACTAGTTTTTCTTTGGCCTGTGCATGGCCTTTTCTCCTATATACTGCGAATTCCCCCTTCACATGATCTCAAATGCGTGGAAATTACTATTTCTTTCCTCCCTACATGAACAATGCTTGGACTGTTCTTTCTTCTTCCTCTTGCGTGGGATTCTCACTTGGCTGAGCATGAACTGATTTCTTTTACAATGTGTATTCCTCCTTCACAATGGCATTCATAGTAAACCGGTATTCTTTTTTTCTTCAAAACCTGTGATGAAAATGAATCTTTCGAAAAGAAAATATTTCTCGACAAACATTTTCACACAGAGGAAATAATAAGAAGTTGGAAATAAAAATCCTCCAAGCTTCTTAATTACTTTCGCACGACTTTTTCCACAGATTTTAACGGAAGAAAATTATGAGGATTTAAGAAGCTTCCTCATAACCATTTCTTCTTCATCCTGTTAAAATAAACAACTTCCTCTTTCTCTGGGTAGTGGCATTAATTGCTAGGGGAAAATGGGAAAAAGATATCCATTTGCCAATGGAAATGACAAGTTAGGCTGGAAATTCCCACCCTATTTCCCCATGTGGGAGATTTAAAGATTTTTTGCCCATTTTCCAACCAGTTGGATTGACAATTAGTAGAAGAAATCCCATAAGTGGGGGAAAAAGTATTTTCCAAGAAAGGGGAATCCGGGTATGGGAAGCCAATTTGGAATCCCCAACAATTGGAAGTGGAAGCTTACTTTCCCCCCGACAATTAAAAATAAATCTTGTCGATTGAACTTTAATAAATATTATATCAATATTTATTTAATTAAAAACCCAAAAATCAATAAAATTGATTTTATCAAATAATGGGTAATAAATTATTAAATATTAATTAATTAATTAATAACACATTTTGTGACCCGGCGGGAGGAGTTCTCACCGAAATGAAGCGAAGCAAATATCGGAACAATCACAATAACGAGGCGATCATGGCGAGGGTGATAAAACACGTAAAATAATACTTTTGAAAAATTTCAAAATTTTAATGCTTATTAATTTTGCAAAGTCAAAATTAGTGATAACACAACATAAGTAGGTAACTTTTCCATAGGGATGGATTACTAAGCATAATCAATAATATGTTGAAATAGATTACACATATCAAATTTATTGTGTTTAAAACGATTATGATTTACTAAGACAATATGCTCATATTCATTATGTTTGAATTTGACATATTGGTGAAGATTCAAGGATGCTACTTACATAACATGGATCCATGCATTCTTTAAGACAAGGTTGTGATGAAGATCAATATCCATGATATGAAAAGTGGTTATTAATAAATTTGGATCAACTAGGAGAGATATGAGGTGACAATGCCTAATGTGGATTGGGTAATATTATTAGAGAAACTTATAGTTAAAATATTAGTGGCAACTACTCAACGACACGGGAATCCTAAAGCTAGTTGAAATGGAGGTTGAGACAACTTTGAGTGACATACCATTTGTTTGTGTTTTGCATGGGGAATTATTTGATCTTGTGCCATTGGCAAGCATTGCACAGGGAGTGACTCCATTGATCATTCACCTTCCCCCTTCTTTTAGTCTTCAAGTGGCGGTCCCTTCTTTTGAGTGATCTAGACCTTGTCTTGAAAAAGAATTCCCAACTCTTAATGTTCCTCTTTCAAATCCAAACTCGTGTAGTGACTCGGCCCCCATCTATCTTCACAATGAATCTCTTTAAATTTTAAATGTATGGGATGACTCAAGGTATAAAGATTATCTCAAGATGAACTTTTTCTCACATTTGGATTTCAAGGATCCCGTTGTGGATGATGGCTAGAATTTTGTCCTCCACATGAAGACAAAGATGAAATGACTATGCTTATATTGTGCTTTCTATATGTGTTATTTTTTGGATTCTTGTTGGTTGTTTGTTTCTTATAGCCTTGTTTTGTTCTCTTGGGCTTTGTAATGATTTATTTGAGCTTTGGCCTCTCTGTTTCTAGGTAGGGCCCCCAACCAAAATACCTTTATCCTAAATACAAATATATTAGTGTCATCAATGTTAAAATAAAATAACCATTTTAGTTAGTAATTAAGCTAAAAATATGGAAATTTAAGCCTAATCGATTGCAATTACAACAGTAAATAAATGTATAATTAAGTACAATATATATCCAACAAAACTAAGAAAGAAAGTATGAAACCCTAGCTACAAAATGAAGGGAATACAGTAATTAGATTATTCACAAAGATGTTGAGAGTATGATGAACTAGAAAAGCTGGTAAAATGGAAGTACAGAATGTCATAATCATGCTCAGAAAGTTGTGTGAATTTTGGATGTGGACCGACACAGGCACCCACGAAAGGGTTAGGAGCACCCGCCACCGCTACTGTCCCGATTCTGAGAAATAGTGTCTTGAAAGGTCCTCAGGATCTGAGTTTTTTGGGTTGGAAAGGTGTCACAAATATTCACTTTTGGTCACTTGTATACCGTGATTTGGCTTCTGAATTCTCCTATAGCTTACAATGAAATAATAACCTTCAAAACCCTCAAAGAGACATCAAATGCTAAAAAACAAGTTCAAAATGAGTAAGTCGAATTTGTCCTAAGCTATCAAAATGATGAACTTATGATTGATCACTACACTACATCTCGGACCGAATGTAGATCTATGTTTTTGTGTGCGAATCATGCCCTATGTGGATTTGGTGCATGTCTCACATGATAGCGAGCAAAGTACCTAGATCGGGGCCAAATTAAGGTTTCGAAATGCCCTAGCAAAGTACTCGGAGAGTACGCCCCCTCCACCCCCTCCGGGACCAGGCACTCACCTCACATGTGCATTTTTTAAACAATTATAGTATAACTTTTAACACATTAAATTAAAGCTATAAAGGCTTTTTTCTTTCCTTTGCCATAGCAAAACTATCAATGATGTCATCATAATTTATTGTTGTAGCGATGTCACATTCAATTGTCAAAATAGAAAGGCTATTTAATCTAGTTTCACCCATTATTGACCTTAAATTTCTTTTTACTCTTGTTAGAGTGGAAAATGCTCTCTCAAAACTACTAATTTGCAACAGGAATGCAAAGAAACATTCATATTGCAACATCTAGATTTGGGAACGTGGTGTCTAGTCCACTTTTTCTTAAATATTTTGACATTGATGATATACTTGTCAAGTTTTCACATCTTGCTAATGCCTGGAAATGGATGCATTCAATGTCAAGGGAGGTCTCCAAGTCTGTGTTATATATTTTTACTAAAGAATTAGAGCATTTCAATATTGTCTCATTATCAAGATCTTTTAAATTGTTCAAAAATCCAAACCTATCATTTAACACACTATATGCTTCATTTCTTCTTGATAATTCCCTTATTAAGTTATCTATAATAACATAGAATACCTCCACCCTCATATGATCCCTTCCTGTTTGTGGAATTTCGACATCTCTCGTTTCATCAAAGTGAACTTTTCTTTTTCTTTTTCTTTTATTATCAATTTCATACTCTTCTTTTCCACTGATGATCTTAGCATGTTGTTCATATGTATCAAAATTATCTCTAATATTTTGAATATAATCTATCAATGAATTATATTGAGTCATAACCACTGTTAATTCAATGTCTACCTTTTGTAGATATTTGCTAGTTGCATCCATTCTTTCAAGAATACTATGCCAAATACAACACATCACACAAGTTTCTAACTTGTCTAGTTTTTCATGAATACACTTTGCTTCATGTCATGTGGTAGTTGTTTGATTTTTGTCTTGTGCTATATTTAGGAAAACATCTTGAATTTTACTATATCCCAAGAAAAGTGCTTTAACTGCATCATCTCTAGCTGACCATCTTTTTTCAGAAAGGGATTTTACAACAGGACAAATTCCATCCAAAAAAATTAATAAAATTTCCCACCAATAAGTTGAGGCACTTAGGAAAGTGTAAATAAGTTGAAGTAGTGAAAAAAATCTATAGTTGTTGTACAACATTCTGCAACTAAAGATCCAACAAGATTTAAGGAATGCCCTAAACAAGGTACAAACTCAACCATGCAGTTGTGATTTTTAATCCTATTTTGTAGACCTGTGTATTTTCCAAGACATGTTACTTGCATTATCATATGCTTGCCGACAATATTTGATATTGATGTCATAGTCATCTAGTGTTGTTAGTACATAAGCTTCTAAATCACATGATTTGTGTCCAACCGAAGGAATGTATTTTAAAAATCGTTCAACTGGAATTCCTTCTTGAGAAACATACCTTACCACAAATGCTAACTAGTCAGTGTGAGATACATCAGGCGTTGAGTCAACAATAATTGAAAAATATTTTTGCATTGTGGAGTTCTTGAACTATTTTTTTATAAATTTTTGTGCCATAAGGTCAATAAATTCATTACATGTTGTCGTAGATAAATAGGATGGAACTCCTCTTCCTGCATTTCCATATTGTGAAATGTGATTTGCCAAAAATGGGTCAAACTCTGCAATAAGTTCTAAACACCCTAAAATTTTTCCATTTCTAGAAGATCCTAATAAATTGTCACCACCATGAAAGGCAATACCTCTAGTAGCAAGGAATTTCATAGTTGCAACAATACGCTTTAGAACATTTCTCCAATACTCTACTTCATTTTGGTACTGACTTACAAGTGTAGAATCCACTCTTCCCAAAACATTACTTCGAGTGATGAAATTAAGAACTAAAGTTATGTGATCAGGGGAATCCTCATGCTCTCTCAAACTAGCCGATGCATTTTTCCAATCATTAAATCAATTTTGGAAAATGTAGTTTATTTTGTTTGAAAAAGGTGACAAGGAATGCAATAAACAACTCCTTTTGACTCTAAGTAAAGAAACCATTCTCTTAATTTTCGTTCATTGTTTAAAAGTTTCCATTAAAACAAATATTTAGAAAGATATATGAAAAAATGAGTATTGGCGTTTTGAATTTGAAAAATCAATGATCATGTCTTGTTTTGGCGTATTTAAAATTATATATTCTATTGTATCGTTGTCTATTACCCATTTTGCGAGGATCGGGATCTACAATGAAATGTTCATTAATAATGGGTTTAACAATAGTATTTTCATTGTTCTCCTCTTCTTGTGTGTTCTCATCTCCTATTGACTCTGATTGTTTATTTTTGTCACTAACCTCATATATCGAAGAATAATTCTCATTTTCATTAAAAACTACATTTGACTTTAAATTTTCATTTGATGCACTTAAAAATATATTTATTTTAGGTATCTTTTTCAAAAGGTTTTTTTCCTCCTCAATTTTTGTTTAGCTCTTTTTGAAATTGAGCACCACTTAATTTTTAGTGTTGTCCATTTGAATAATTAAATCAAAATGCAATATATAATTGATTCAATTGAGAATAAAATTACTACAACATCAAATGTAAGAGCTAGATGAGGTTAGGGTTTGATTACTTAGCTTTAGGCTTTGGAGAAAGATCTGATGCGGTGATGTCACGAGCTCCAGTCACTGACATGCCTCATGATTCATCCCTGCTAACTTTTTCTTCAGACTTCGTTTACGGTTTGGAACTTTGGTGAATCGGTGATTCGGTGAATCGGTTATCATGGATACGATTCTTCGATGAAGATTCTCATTCGGTGAATGATTCAATGAATTGTAATTTGTAATTTGTGCAGCCTCCAGAATAGCTGTTAAGATTTTACGGGCAGATGGAGCTGGAATAATAAAAGAGGATAAATCTTTGCATATAGACAAATTTCAGTAGTTTTGACATGAATCCATATGGTGGATGGCACGGCTTGTCTCGGTCTTGGTCAACTAAATTCTCCAATGATAAAAAAGGAAAAAGACATCAAATTTCATAAAAATCAAATGATTTTATATAGGTGTTTTTAGTACGGGCGTGAAAATTTTATTAGTTATTGTTAGGCATGATGGAAAATGATGAATAGTTTATTCAATGCCTATAGAAACAAATACATGTGAGCCATATATAGGCTGCGGAGAAGAGAGGAATGAACATGAATAGTTAAATAATTGTTCACAACTAACACAGTTAACAATGTATTAATTAACTTATTAATGCGCTAACATTCCCCCTTAATACATTGTTCCTACATATGTACCCCCTAAACAAATCAAACTTCACCTTGCCGAGAGGCTTGGTGAGAATATCTGCAACCTGAAAATCAGTAGGGTAGTACTGGAGCTGAATTTGGTGGTTCAAGACCTGTTCACAAATGTAGTGACATTCGACCTCAATATGCTTTGTTCATTCATGAAAAATAGGATTCTTCACAAGCTTCAACACACCTTGATTTTCGTAGTGAATGATGGGAGGTTTCTCTTCAGGAATCCCTATATCTGCAAGAATGTGACGTAACCAAATCACTTCGCACACAGCTCCTCGTGCGGCACGATATTTAGCCTCAGTGGATGAGAGAGAAACAACATTTTGCTTCTTGCTAATCCACGAGATAGGTCCAGATCCGAGATGAAAAACATACCCTGAAGTGGATTTCTTGTCATCAACAGATCTGCATAGTCTGAGTCTGTATATCCCTGTAAGAAGAACTAAGTATTCTTTCGATACTCAGGACAAAGTCAAATGTACCTCGGACGTATCTCAACACATGCTTTTCTACTATCCAATGACATTTCTTTGGCTCCTACATAAATCTGGTGAGATAGCTCACTGCAAAGAAAAGATATGGCCTGGTATAAGTCAAGTAAATGAGACTCCCTACAAGCTACCTATAGTGAGTGCCATCTACCTACGATGAATCCTGGAATCTAGATAATTGCAAACCTTTTTCCATAGGTGTGGACATTGGTTTATAATCTGACATTCCATACTTTTCCAGGAGTGTCTTGGCATATTTCATCTGGGAGACGAAGATATGATTCTTCTTCTATCATATCTCTAAGCCAAGATAGTAGTGAAGTAGCCCCAAATCGGTCATGTCGAAGGATTTCTTCAAATCATTATTTACATCATCCATAAGATTGTCATAACTTCCTGTGATCACAAGATCATCTATGTACAAAACTAGAATGAGAATCTTTGTTCCTACCTTCTTGATATACAAATTTGTATCTAGCGAGCTACAAGTGAATCCATGTTGCAATAGGTGATCATCAATTTTTATATAACATGCCCTAGGTGCTTGTTTGATTCCATAAAGAGACTTTATCAGATGACATACCTTGTGTGGTTGATGCTCGTCTACAAACCCTTTAGGTTGGGCCATGTATACTTCTACTTTTAGATCACCATTCATAAAGCACTCTTGATATCCATCTACTAAAGTTTCCATCCATTTTGTGCTGCTAGTACACAAACAACTCTGATGGTTTTGATCTTTGTAGTGGGTGCAAAGGTCTCGTCATAGTCAATTCCTTCTTGTTGAGCATAACCCTTTGCAACAAGTTGTGCTTTGTGTTTGTCGATTGAACCATCTGCCTTATATTTTGTTTTGAAAATCCATTTGCAGCCAATGGATTTCTTACCTAGAGGTAGATCAACAAGTTCCCACATCTGATTCTGAATTAGGGAATCATATTCAGCATCCATAGCCTATTTCCACTATGGTTGGTCTAATGCCTCACGAATAGTGTCGGGTTGGTGTTATCAACAAATGAACTCATGAGTGCAAAATTTACCTCATGTCTAGCTTGACTTTGTGTTCTGACTCTCGTAGAAGTACCTAGAAGTGAGTTCAGGTGTGCATCCCTAATAGTATTCTGGACCCATTTCAGACGTTGGTGTTGTTGTTGCTACTAATGTGAAGATGTGTTTTCTAGTGTGCCTAGATCAATGAACAAGTCTCCACTCAGCTCTTCTTCTCTCTAAGAAGAATCATCTTGCCCATCATCTAGATGTGTGAGAAATCTATGTGACAAGGTCGGTACTGGATCTCCATTGTGTGGTAGGGAGTCAAAGGATGACTCATCACACACCACATCTCGACTCTCGTAGATCTTCTTTGTCTCAGGATCCATGAGACGATATGCCTTTGAGGTAGTACTATACCCCAAGAAAAGACATGGCAGTGTCTTTGGATCGATCTTCTTCCTTTTCTCATCTGGAACATGCATATATGTAGTATAACCAAAAACTCTCAAATGATGAATAGAAGGTTTACAACCAGTCCATACCTCTTCCGGTGTCCTATCTGCAAGATCTTCATGGGTGCCTGGTTGAGTAGATACACCGTTGTGCTGACGGCATACGCCCAAAACTAATCCTCCAACTTGGCGGTGGAGAGCATACAATGAGCCATCTCCATGATAGTCCTGTTGTGTCACTCGAAAATCCCATTCTATTGGGGAGTGTAGGGTGCAGTCAGATGTTGATGAATGCCATGTTGCTTTAAGAATGCTAAGAAATTATTTGATACAAATTTCCCCCCTCGATCTAAGCGGAGGAGAAGGAGAGGCTTCCCAGACTGCCTGGTGGCTTGTTGGTAAAAGGTTTAAAAATTGGAAAATGCCTCACTCTTCTTCCGGAGAAAATATACCCACATTTTTCATGAGTAATCATCAATGATGAGCTGGAAGTACTCAAAACCTTGGAAGTTAGCTAGCAAGGGTCCACACAGATCGGTGTGTACGACCTGAAGATGCTCCATATAATGATAAGAGCTCTGTTTGAACGGACCTCTATGTTGTTTTCCCAAGACATCCCGAGCAAACAGGTAAGGAATGGGAGAGTGGAGGAAGCCCTATTACCATTTCTTTATCACTAAGTTGATGCAGAGCCCCAGCAGAAAGATGACCATATCGAAAGTACCATAGTGTAGTGGACTCCGCCATTGAAGCAGAGAGCAATGCTAGATGAAGTGACCGCATCCAGTGCAAATAGATGCCCCTTAGAAATGCTCGAGCAATTATTCTTGAGTGTACCTAAGAAATGATGCAAGACTTGACCCCTTTTTCAACAAAGAATTCAACCTGCATTCGATGATTAAGAAGTTAACTCACAGACAAGAGATTTGAGGTCAAACCTGGAACATATAGCACCTTCGTGAGTGTACATCTTCATGTCCCAAGAGGAATGATGACATCACCAATCCCCACCGCAATATACTCCTGATTATCTGTGATGGTGATCCGATCTCCAGTGGGCCGGTCACTCAGAGTATGGAACAACTTCTTATTGCTAGTCATGTGTTTTTCACCGGTGTGTGTCTCAATCAATCAACCGAGACACTTTATGATAGGGCATGTGACCGATTCGCCATCATGAAGTCTGCGAGACTAGGACAATGTTTGAATGAGTTGTGTAGGACCTCTTCATCTCGTACGTGAGAAATTTGGCCCTTTGAGTAATCATAAGGTGGTGGCATCCTGTGAGCAATAATGTGACCCATACGCCTCACGATTACAAGCGAGGCCATCAAGATTTCTTGGAATATCCTTGGCAGAAGTTCTCTCATCACCATAGTCCGAGTTTCCATACTTGTGACCGTTGTAATACTTGATTCGTAGTCATGTGCATATGCATATCTGTGGAGAAAATGTGGCACCATTGATCTTTGGCGCACCTGTTGTTATCTTTGCCTTATCGGGTGGCCTAGCTTTGTGGTGTCCGCTAAGAAGGTTGATCACCGAGGATGCCACCAATGATAGGTTTGCTTCTAATTCTAGGGGGCTAACTACCCTTTCCGAGGCTTATGCTTTTACCTCGTGATGAGAGCCTTGTCTTCAAAGACTTTTGAACATTTTGCATGGCTTCATTTTTGCTGGAGATAATTCACCAATTGTCAAGGAAAATGAGTGTGGAAAAACTCACCTCTGTTGAGTGATGGTCAATGGCACTTGTTAATGCACGTGGCACGATCGTCAAACTCCTCACTTTGGAAAGGAAGGAAGATCTCTCGCAAGGTGAGCCGGACTAGCAACTTGTCGTCACCGGTTCACCGAGAAGCGAGAGAGTTCTGTGCGTAACTCCAAATTTAACCTTAGGTCCCACACATCGCAAGAAGGATTCTAGATTCCTCATAGAATAGAATGATTCGCCATCATGCATACTCATCGTGTGAATCTTAGTCTAAAGATACGAATGCAAAATATATTTAAACATCGTCATATGATTCTTCTTGCTTGCCATAGATGAAAGTACAAAACACGGTCCATTCTGAGAGGAAGTGGTTGCTTCCGAATGTAAGGTTGAACCTCATTAGAAAGGCTGAGGTTGATAAGCATTAGTGCTTTTGCATTGTTTGTCTTTTCATGCTTAGTAATAAATGTGAAATTTGAAAAGATCGTTTAACGTGGGAGGGGCATCTTTTATCAATTTAAAACGATCCCCAAAGATCTTCAAATTGAAGAATCGTCCGCATCTTGGTTTTCCATGCGGTGAAATTTGGCCCTTTGAGCAACTGGGCATCCGACAACAGAATGCGAGGTGCAGACATTTTCAAAAACTCAAAATTGTATTTTATTTATTTATTTTTCAAAAATGGTTACAATGCTTACTGAAGGAACCTATCCCAAAGATGGGCTCTATAGGCTCGTGTAGTGAGACATGGACATGCTCTTGTGGGTGTTCTACTTCACGTTCATCATCTGCATCATAGCCACATTTAAGTTCTACATGAATCCGTTGTGCTTGACATCGAACGTCGAACCAAAAATACTCCAATAGTCCTCGGCGCACAATCTCATCAAAGAGAATATTCCTAGTGTTGTGGAGCTCATTGACCAAGGCAAAAGAACTTTCCCAGTCGATTTGGTGTCTTCATTGTATCGCTCGGTGCCCAAAACATTGAGGAGATCTCTTTAAATATGCATTGCTCTCTTTTAGGTGCTTTGTGCATCTAAAATTTGTGACATATATGTGCCACATGTGAGTCACGAGTGCTCTCCTTTAGAAATGGTTTCAATATGTGCTACTTGAATAAAACTTTATGAATGGGAAATATTTTGTGAAATGGCAATCAAACTTCAAGAGGGAATGTTCTACCATGAACCCTCTGCTTTCTTCTTCTCTGTTGGCACCTCTCCTTGCCTGTAAAGGCTACACGCTCAATCTGCTGTCACACTTGCACGACCAGATCTCTAGGGGGAGATTCAATGCATATGCAAGGTTGATATTTGAGAAATCAATGCTTCTTTAGGTCGCTGCTCTTTTCATTTGCTCAACGTCAAACCACCATATTGTTGATTGTTTCAAAACACTTATTTTAGAAATATTGAATCATGCAAACTTCAAGTTTGGACAGATCTCAATACACACAGGAATCTAAGAAATAGCCACAAATGGCCACGCTGGATAGGGAAACAACCACAACCACGTTCGATTTTGTCAGGTCACCCTTTAATGTTGAGGGTCGCTTTTGTCTCCCTCTACGCAAATCAGAGATCAGAAATCAAGCATTTGATTTCCACGCACACTCCAAGATATGGTTTTAGTGTTTGATATGTAAAAGCAGTCGCATTAGAGGACAAAGAAAAAATAATGCAATGTTTCTTTGTTTTGATCATTGCAAAACATGCCTTTTCTCATTCCTCACATGCCAAGTATGATGCAATTGCTTTGAATGCTTCCTCCACTTGGTTGATTCTCCACGCATAGAAAATTCTTACGCATTCTGATACCAATGAAGGAAAATGATGAATATTTTATTAAACAATGCATGTAAACTTTTCGAAGGAGAAAAACAAATGCATGGAGATGTACATACGACATTAGTATAGATGGAGAAGATCCAAGAGGAAATTTATTACACCCCATGGTGAGACCATTCCCTTCGCTCATCGACTTGGATTTTCATGGAATAGTTACATAACTATTCACAACTCAACATATTCATTGTGCCTCTTGATATAATAGATGATTTAACAATTAGAAATGTATTAATTAACTTATTAATGTCGATATGTACTACCCGCCAATGCATAACAAGGCACTTAGGCCCTCACTCCTCCTTTGGAAGAGTCACTGCTCATTAATGTTAGAAAGCCCCAATGTGAAAGGCAAAGCAAACCTGTAGTGAATAATAAATTGACAAATTAATTAAATAGTGATTAGATTAAACCAAGGTTAAGGATAAGATTTCTTACTTCAAGCATCATAGCATGCTTTGGGGGTACCTTCAATTTTTTTCAAAAAATAGATCTTCATATAAGAATTAGACAATTAAGAAATTTGGTCCTTATCTTAAGATGGATTAATCCTTATTACCCATAAGGTGGAAGATTTAATAAGTCATATCTGTGGTTTATATAATATATCCGAATAACATATTCCTATTAGTATCCTCATCGTATGATGAAAGTATGAAGGCATCTATATGTATCCACATATTAAGCTTCTATGAAGTACAAGTCAAAGTGACATTGCTCAAAATGCCGGGTGAACAAGGACCTAAGGTATTATATTTTTGTTGCATATCATCATACGATTGAAATTTGTTTTTTTTTTTAAATTTGTGGGAAACCTCCTTATTTGAGGCATTTCAAGGTCAATATACTCAAAAAAATTAGTTCAAAAGAAATAATTATATTGAGAGAAAAATGTTGGCATAATCAACACAATATTCTTCAAGAGATGAGAGCACGAATAAAGAAGTTGAGAGAAAAAGTTCCTAAAACCATCCAATCCTTACATGAACCCTTCCAAAAAAAAAAATTATAGTTGAAAATATTTTCTAAGGAGCTTGATTAAAGTTTGATCCACATTTGGAGATCATCTTAATACTATGTCACGCATTATACCTATAAATTTGTGTTCCTCTCTCTAACCCAAACCCAACCAACATTTAGATAATTTACCATATTCCATATTCAAGCTTTAACATAATTAAGGATTATTAAGAACATATTTTCTTTGCTCTAAGTTATTATCTTTCATAATATGTTATATTAGACCTAGATCTAATTTAGCATTTTACAATATAAAAAGTATAACATAGTTCAACTACAACACTAGGAGTGTAAGTAAAATTTATTTATTACGAGTTACCTCCATTATTGAAAAACAAGTTGATAGATAGTACTATTTTACTCAAAATTTAAAACCAACTTTCATAAATTTATCAATAAATAAATAAATTAATATAAAACAAGTGTTTTAGATTACCTTAAATTATTTAGAAATATTCTCTACAAACAAAATCTATATATTAAACAACATAAATTAAAACATAACTCAATCAAAACACTAACCACATAAATAAATCAAATTAAGTTAGCACTTACTAGACCACTTTAATGAGAATATTAATTAAAATGTAATATTATTATTATTAGTGGACATGTTTTTGGGGATATTTTAGAAATTTCATGTGATTATTACGCCGGAGGCGTGGCTACCCTACAATAGACCTCCAACCTGCTTGAGGTGCTTCTCACCATGCCACCTCCACCGACCTGCTATCAGCTTGCATGCGCTTGGCGATCACCTATTGCAGGAGCAGGAGCAGGATCAGATAATGGGGAAACTAAGCGCAGAAGCTTTTCCTCTTGCAATAATTTTCTTCACATAACTGGAAAAGCAGAAAGACTCTTCAGGATGGTTAATTTTTTCAGACAACCTGGTAAGGCACAATGGATTTTGTGCAGACTGTAGGTAGACTGTAGGTAGAAAATAGGTCTATAGATAAAGGCTGGCCTATCTGCACAAGCATTAACATTCTCTTGGACACGACCTTCATGGCCAAAGTAGCTTCTTTTCACATGTCTAAGCTCCTGAACGAGGACATGCCCCTGCTTTTCCTTTTGGCTGCGGACACTCCCACCGTGCTGCTCTGACCAGAACTCGTGAAAGGTACTAGCTGTATCAAATTATGAGTGTCTCTGCACTCCCTATTACCATTTTGGTCATGCATATATAAATATTACATATTAGTCCCACCCAGCTGTTTGATTCTCCTCCTTCCTAAATGCAGGGTTTGGGTTGGACCTTACCACCAAGTTGTGAATTTACAAGGGTTTTGAGCATCATGCCTACATTTATAAATTTTCAATTACCAGTAGTGTCAGGCTCTGCATCGTGAAAACATTTAATGCACAACAATGTAGTGAGAAAGAGAGATAGTACGGCATTATCTCATTGTTTTTAGCATAATAGTGTAGTGAACTGTGATACTCCTTTACAGCCATGGTTATTCCACAGCATCAAACTATTGTGATGGATACTTAAGAAGAGTGTAAAAGATGAGGAGGCCAACTATAATGATAAAACCTGCTACAGTGAACTTTGGATGTGCCCAAACATTCAATGCTGATTTTTCAGGTTTTCAGAAAGGATCAAGCTCCTCCGAAAGTGGATAATCTGAAGGCCTTGGGTCACGGCTTACATAGTTTTGCATATCAAACTGGGAAAATAAATTCTTCTTTCCTTACTTCCTGATGCTAGCCCAAGCCTTATCCCAGTCAGTAGATAAATTTTCACCTGCAACAGAAAGGCAATAAGAGGCAACATTATGGAGCTAAAACAACTTCTACACATTAATACATTTTAGGGCATGTTAATACATTTTACAAGATCCTTTTCTTGTGCCCTCATTGAAGCCTAAAGTGACAAACCATAGTCACCCTTCTTATCCCCTACTATAAATGCTTACAGGTCATTATTTTTCACTAAAAAAATGTGCAGCATCAAAAATACTCATGATCCAATAACATTTCTGGTTCATAAGAATTCTTATTAGTCCAGGCAGTATAAATGTGTAGGCATCAGAAACAAGCAATAAAAACTCTGGTTCATAAGAATTCTTAGTAGTCCTAGCTGTTCATTCTTGTGTTTGTTAAAGAGGTTTGTATTGTTCTCAGACCAAAATGCCGGATATAAATCAAACCGCCTTTCCCTTAGAATTTGGGCAGCTATGTGAGTTTATCTCCTCCATTTAAACAAGTATTGTATGTCAGCCACTCAACCAGGGAATACTGCAGCTAGGACCCATAATTAGAGCTAATACAATTCTAGATGACATTATCTAGATGTTCAAGGAGAATCTAAGAATGTACAGTTGTATAGATACCAACTTTAAGGGATTAGAAGAGCTGATGGTTGTGTTTGGTGGTATCTCATAAGCATTTAGGATGAAGAACCATGACTGGTTAAAATACGGAGAGGAAACCCCAGGATGTTTCTATATCTAAATGCAAATATTAGATTCTGTAATCATCAGGTTTGCCCATAAGCTCAGTTAACTACATCTTCCTAATCTGCTGCCAGGATTCTGAAAAGCTACACATGATTGACATGGCACTTGATCTGCCTAAATAAGTTGTTTTCTATCCCTGCAGACTGCAGTACTTGGGCAGTGTTGAACTTAGCATGATTATGCACAATGCAATAGACTTCCTATATCGTGTTGATCTTATCCTCATTACAAGTTATTCAATATTACATGCGTTTGTAATGAACATGTCTTTATTCATTAAACATTATTGATTAGATTCTTGTACTCGTTCTGTTGTATGACCTCTGCATTGCTTTTTCTTTATCACTAAGTAGTCTCTTCTGAACCCAAGTGTACTCGTTCCAGAGTCTATAAGAGGGTGACTCTGGATCTCAGGGTCGGGATCTCTTTTACCACGTCATACATGTAGAAGTATTCCGTCTGGATCCTACTGTGTTTGAGAAGCTCACTGTACACATAGACAAAGGGCGTGGTGTGGTGTGAGAACAATCGTCCCCTCTATGCTCTGAGAGAGGCAGGCGTTCAATCTGTTATGGTCGCGTTTAGTAACAGCAACTACATATATAGGCGTCTCAACGACTATATGGGCATTTCTGGGACGTTGACGGATCAAATCCCAGACAAATGCGTTGTTCCGGAGTCGCCGTCATCTTACGAAGGTTCTGTTATGCGTTATCGTTATGAAGGGGAAAATGAGACTTCTCTGCTGGGAATTGTGCGCGCTGTTTCTGGTGCTGTTATCATTTCCTATGTTGTGTGGGGGATGTATAACCTGCTCACACAATTTGATGATCACAACAAGAAGTGCCTTTTTTAGCAATGGTTTTCTTATTAGTGATGATGCTTTAATTAATTTTAACCGTGGCTTTTTCGTTCTATTTTTAACAACCTATTTTTAACGCATGTTTTTTTATTGACTTTTTTTGCGGAATTGTCTTTAAATACTCGAGGTCCATTTTGTTTTGTTACGCATTCATTGCGTCGAGATCCATTCTATTTTGTTCGGGAGCGCAGTCATCGACGGCAAGGAACGCAGTGGCGAAGACATTGATGCACGCGGCGAGTTAGGGACCGTTCACGTGTCAGGTTAAGCATGCATCGGTTTGCGTTGTTACCATTGTTATTACCCGAAGCGGTGAAGTTTACTGTGTTTTTGGTGTTGTTTTGGCATGGCACAGTTGCCCGACTATTCAACCAGAGCATTGTGCTAAAGACCCGTGAGCGAGGTTCTCATTTCGTGATCCGATGAGGGGGGATTTGTGCTTATATGCTCTGGCCTGGTATTGTTTTGTGAATGGATTGGGATCAATGTTGACCATTGTTGCCAGTTACGGGAACAGATCGGCGACGGTGGTCACGGGATTCAATGAGAGCAGGGCGGGCAAAATGTGACGATTTTCCCCAATGTTTCATTTGTGGGGGTGTCCGGAGGGGACGGTTTTTGCGGGCGAGGTGAGGCGGGCGCCTTCACCTGCTCTCTTGGAATACTGAGGCAATGGATTGTCGAGCATACAGTCGAAGAGGATTTCCAAGGATGTTGTTCTGGAGGAGATTTTCGTTGCGAAGAAGCATGTCTGCGGTTTGGTGAATGGAACCCGGGATATTCAGTGTTGGAGAGAGTGATAAAGAAACAATTAATTTTATTATGAATTACCCTATACCCATACACAAACCATAATGGGATGTCCGTTCTGTATATTTCATGCGGGAAGCTCCAGAGTTTTTGATGGATTCTAGGGCTTTCGCATACTAAAATACAGTCGCGAAGGTTGCGGGGCCCCCTGCTGGTTTTGTGGCGCCTAATCATGGATCCGCTGTCTGCAACTGTGGACGGACGGAGATTTTTGGCGACATCTCCTGCAAAATCGCGGCATGGTTGTATTATGAGACGTGCCCTGCAAGCTAGGGCTAAAACAGATGGCCTCTGTTGATGAGTATTGGCCATTTCATTGAAAAATTCTTCGTTTTTTTAGCAAAATGATTTATTTTCTGGGTTTTATTAGTTTTAAAATTTGGTTGTTTATTTCAGTTGAAAAAAAACTTGGTTTCTTATTTGTAGAAAAATGAAAGAGAGACGTCATGGTAGTTTCCCATGTCACCTCCTCTTTGGAAACTACATTTATTCAAAATCCTCTCTACCTTCCTGAAAACACAAATTCCTTCTATACCGACAATAATTGGAAGGCCGTCTCCTCTTTTCTTCAATTTTATAATATATTGTGTCCCTTGTTGATGAAATCAGCAGTATAAATTACATTGGCCCCTCATAATTAAACCCACACTCCAAAAATTTGAACAGCCACCAGGGCAAAGTCATCAGACAATTGAAATTTGGGAGAAAAGTGAACTCTATGAGCACGAAGAATGATGGGTTCTCTAAAACATCATCCAGTGATGTGGAGTTTGAAGGCATAGTTATTGTCGGAGGTGGAATTGTGGGGCTTTCCACAGCAGTAGCTCTTCACAGGTACTGTGTTTTCATGCTAACTTTATTTCAAAGTTTTTTTTGGGTACATTTAGATCATGTGGGTTTATTGAATTATACTAAATGAAAAACATATTGTGCTGATGTCTGAATTTCTATGGAAGATATGGGTATGGTAAATTTTATCTAAGTGCATACATTGGGTGTTTTTTTATTTATGGTTTGTGGAGGAATATATCCTGAAAAATAAAGGTTTTTAGCTGTTGAAAGTGAAACAATCCAAGTTCGAGCACCAGTGGAATGAGAGTCCCTTAATTGTCAATGGTGAAAGCTGGTCCTAAACGCTCAAAACAAAAATTAGGGTTAGCGGTATCAAAGGGTTGAAGGATACAATTAGGCTGTGGTAAATTTGAAAAACAAATATCCATGTTTTAGAAACTCTGGTTTGTAAGGGGCTCTTTAGATCAAGTAGGTATGTTGTATTTTTCTAAAAACAATCAGGTGGGGTTGTCTTGAAGATATGATAAATATGACATTGAGGGCAGCTATATATATTGTGTGTTTTGGGGTGTTTTCTTAATAGTTTAGGCAATCGATGTCCCCTAGAAAATAAGGGTGGTAGTACAATGAGAGGTGACGAATAAGAAGTGATAATTTTAAAAATGAGTTAGGTGTGGGTTTTTGTCCAAATGTTGGGGATGAAGTAAAGTGTCTTTGTCATGCCATCTAACAAGGTACAAATCACTCAAAAAAAGATGATCTTTGAGTTCAATTCTCGGCCAAATTATGCAAACGGATACTTTGGAAATAATATTTTTGCATCTTGTACTAATGAATGCTTAAAAAAATTATGAGCCATTTAGTGTGACTTTTACGAGGCATGTTCTTTGGATTCTTTGGTTATTCGGGCTTGTAATTATATCTTTGATATAATTCAGGTTTGGGTTGAAGAGCTTAGTGTTGGAGAAAGCAGATTCATTGAGAACAACGGGATCTCGCATTTACCCTCATGATCAATGCACGGAGGGCACTAGAATATCTTGGTGTTTGATTCAATTTGTAGGCAACATCCACAGATAAAGAGGTAATGATCTAGACATACCCCAATTTTATGCTTTTCCTTTTAGTTGAAACATCCCTTTTTTTGATAAGGACTTGGCTTTCTTTATGCAAATCTACAGGGCAAAAGTGACTTCCATTCCTTCGGGGATTACAAGGATCTCTCATATACTAGCTCTGGGAAGCATGATAAGCATACCAACATAAGATACACTATAAATTCCTTAAAGGGTATTTGAAAATTTGCTCTACTTATCATTTTTGCATTTTTGGGATTGGTATCCCATTGCAGAAATGACAAGAGATATGCAAAATACACATATGAGCATTTCTCTGAGTCACAGGAGTAATTAGGGGGACAACACACTAAAAGTACATAGTTACCTTTGTTGTAGCAGAAGCAAATGCGAACAACAAAAAAGTGCAGAGGTCGTGACAAGGAAACATAAACTGGTTAGCTTTTTCTATTGGTTAAGTTGCACAATAAATGAGAGAGGTCTGTATCAACTATTATGCTGAGCAGCCACACCCATTAACCACTTTTAAAATGACCCATTGAATTGTATATCCAAATGCATCTGGCTGAAAGAAATTGAACATTTTGTGGAGGTTTAAGGTTTTCATTTTTAGTAGTGTTTTCTTTTTCCTTTAGAGGATATCCCAAAGTTTTCATTTTGAAAATCTGTCATGTTATTGGAATGTTTTTAGTACTACTCACACGCCCAAATTTTCCTTTCACTTCCATTTATTCATGTCCAACTTCTTTTCAGTTTCTCGTTTGTTTGAGAAGATAAGTTTTCCTTGCTTTGTGGATCGGTGGAAATCACGAGGTTAGATCTGTGCAAAGAAGTGTTCTTCTTGGAACCCTTGCAGAAGAATTGCCTCCATGTTAAATCAGATTTGACTCCAAAGTCGTTTTTATCCAACAAACTGAGAATTCTTCCTTGACAACAATACATTTAAGAGATGGATCATATATCAAAGCGAAGGTATAGTCTGAATAAACATCCTTTTTACATGACGACATGGTTGTATTAGGAGACGTGCCCTGCAAGCTAGGGCAAAAATAGATGGCGTCTGTTGAAGGGTATTGGCCATTTCATTGAAAAAATCTTCGTTTTTTTTAGCAAAATGATTTATTTTTGGGTTTTATAAGTTTTAAAATGTAGTTGTTTATTTCAGTTAAAAAAACTTGGTTTCTTATTTGCAAAAAAAAATCTGGGTTTGGGTTTCTTATTTGCAGGGCAAATGCGGGAGATATGGGTTTGGGTTTAGGTTTCTTAGATGTGCATCCTTTTACTGCAATTTCTGAGTTATGTATTTTAGGATTTGTTATTTATCCATGAGATATCATGTTGGGTCTTATGAGAATACTATAAGCAAGCTACTTATATAACATGCCCATGTTACATCGATCAGCTATCCTAAACAAAACCAGAATATAGAATCTATTACAGCTATGCCAATTTGACAGTCTTGAAACTGCAAAAGCATTAGGATAAATAAGGAGGAATGTCTTCTAATTTGGGTGAACCTTTGTGAATACGAGTAGATGACCGGTGTACACTCATGCCTCCTCCATAATCCCCCATTTCTTCTGCAAATACAATTGAAACCATAATAAATATATGAAAATTAACATATCTCCAATTTAAAAATATACTTATACCTGAAGCTAAGGCTGCTGTGAGAACAGAGAAACAAGCTTGTTATTCTATGGTACGAAAGTTGTACATTGGCTCCTAAAAGTTTGATTTTTTTCCTCCTTTGCAAATGCATACCGATTGGGTAAGTGATGTTGCCTGGGCACCACATTTAGGGATTCCCAAAAGCATTATTGTAATATGTTCCCAAAACAGGAAAATAGTGGTATGGACCTAAAATGATATTTCAATGAATAGATTTTTACATCATTTGCATTGCTTTCCTACTGTGCAGCATCCCATGCAACTGAATGAATCCCTCCAGCTGTTTTGTGAGGTGTTGTGCACTTAATATTGTTCATGTCTCTGGTCTCTGGGCAGAAGAAAACACATTCTTTATTTTTATATTTAATTTTTTACTAACATTGTTCTTTGTCTGACATTCATTCATGTGTTGGTTTTGCAGGTTGAGATGGAGGGCGAGGCAGGAAATGACAATAGGTTGAGGAAGAAAAAAGTGGTCGGTTCGAATCTAGTGGAGGCCTTGGTGGCTCGTCATCATCCACTGCCTCTTCTTCATCAGCGGGAATAGGTGGTTTTATTTTACAAAGGTGTCTTAACTTGATGGGTTTCAGAGGGCTGTGAGGGTTTAGGTAGAGAAAAGGCGTCATTGCCATTGTTTCTTATGTCTCAAATTTTCATACTCTGGCTTCTGTCCGCATTCTTGGGTTGTGTTAAATTAGGATATTGTGATGACATCTACCGTTGTATCATATGTGCAGTATTAGCACTTGATTTAGGAGTGCATTTGTATACATTTACTTTCTTCTATATTCCTATCCTTTCTGGAATCTGCCCATAATGGCACATATGTTTGGTTTTTATTGTAATTATACCCTGATTTGCGAGATCATTTTTTTAGCAAGCTAATGTGAGCTTGTTGGAAATGCTGAAATTAAGTCAATTCGTTGTCGTCTGCCTTACTTTTTGTTTTAAAACTGACATAGAATTAAATATGCTCCTTAATATCTAAACTAGAAAAATTACGCCTTTACAAACTTGCACTTACAGTTGATGCTTGTAAAGGTAGTCTTCAGTGCAATGTACAATTCAGTCTAGGACTATTTATTGTTGTTGATAACCCAAGTCTGAGAAAGTATGTGAATGTTCAGTTAAACAAGTGTCAAGAGCAGATTTAGTTCTTAAAGTCATAAGTGTTTCCAACATACCATAAATGATGACATGTGATTGTTGTTATCACTTATGTGTACTTGAAATTTGAATATTCTTATGGCTGAAACATAATATGTCCTTGACTGCTGTTACAGTGTGAAGGGGTTCATGTTAGGCTATATCTCTATGATGTAGAGTACTTTTTTCCAATCAATTGTAGTCTGTAGCATGTCAAATAGAGCTGAGTGGTCATAGTATTATCTTTGTAAGCCTTAAACTTCAATGATGACACTTTATAGAATATTCCATCATTATTTATCAGGTACCAAGATCAGCTGGAATGCGCTTGGTTACAACCTTGATGTTACTTGATACACTATGTGCCTTGTCATTAGCATTACGGTAGTGTGAGATGAAAAAATTATTTGTTTGGGTGCACTTACATTTGATGCTTGTGAAGTTAGTCTTTGATGTGATGTGCGATTCAATCTATAAGCTGTTGACTTAACTTGATAGCTTTGATTTGATATCCTCTTTGCACATGCACGCCTAAAGCGCACTAAAGTGCGCTTAAAGTAAACGGTGGCTCCGTACTCGCTTCACCACAAGCCTTGGTGCGTAGAGGCTTTACTTCAATGGGATGACTTTTCCCGAGTGTAATTAATGTATGACATGAACCTGAAAAGGACCGTTTCAATATATTTTTTATAAACTATTCATACTTGAGATTCATAAAATATTACAAACAGTGAAATCTTTTGCTGCAGATGTGACATGTGTGATATTTGGGATGGAGTTGTTTTGCTCATGTGCGTAGAACAAGGAAGAGCAGGGCGATCGCGTTGAAAAATAAGGCCCGACTCGAGCCTTTGCCTCTTCTCCATGTGCGTAGGACATCATGAGAGCATGTGAATGTTCGGTTAGAAGATCGTCATATTTCCTTATTCTGATGTGTGTAAGTTCATATATATGTGTGCCATGATATTTTTTTACTTTGGTGTTACGATGAAATCTTATCTGCTATATGATGGGTGTTTCTTCCGAACGTCAAAAGCATAAGGTCGAAGCAGATTTTGTGACAAGACGGGTTGTTGAAGCGCTTACCAAGAGCCATGAACTTGTCCGCCACTCTGTTCAACCAAAAAGGAATGGGGAAGAAGTCGAAACTCCGAGAAGCGATGTGTTACAAATTGCATACTTGTTGCGAGATCAAGAATTGTACCAAAAAGGAATAGGGTGCGTGAGCACTAAAGCAACTCTAGATCAAGAAACTCTTGTGTCTTTGAAGAATGTTAAATAAGTGATAGCCAAAATTACTCCACCGTTCGTTTGGGAATGCTGACCGCCTTCTTATTCTCATGATGAAGCTGTAAGATGTAATATCTGCAGACATGTTGTTTGGTTGTGTTGTAGTAGGTTATACTGTTGTTTTTATATGTAAATTCTTAGGTCACAACATCATGGTTCTTCCAATTAATGCCATGTGAAATGAACTTATGTCAGGAAAAATGCTTTTAGATGGACTGCATTCCAAGTAAATTGTGAGTTTGCTTATTTATAAATCAGAAATTTGTACTTGCTCCTTTGACACTAGCATACAAGTGGTGTGAATATGATGTTTTTCATTCAATGAAAGTGACTAGACAATACCTTAATAAGGCCATGCATGTAGTGGTATTAAATGAAAAAAAGAAAAATTGCACGTGGAAATCAAGAGATGTTATAAGTGTGTGAAAAAACCATATCTGCATTTTCTTTTCTCCGAATCGTGTAGGGAAGCAGTCAGTGGGGAGGTGGGGGAGTTGTGAATGGGGATGAAATTTATTGTGTATATCTTATAATTGCAAGTGAGAATGAGGAGTCCAGGGGTATTAATGATGATAGCAAGGAAAGGACTATGTTGGCTATGTATATTGTTTTTTTATGCAATGCAGAAGTGTAGATAATTTTCAAAGTTAGATGAAAGACTCCCACTAACCGTATCAAGTGCTGAAAGTAGCAATGAAAAATCCCAATATCTTTGCTTCTGAAGCGTAATAGAAACAAGGATTTCCCAATGCAGATGATCAATTAGTATTTCTCGGGTTTTGGGAGCAAACTATTAAATCTGATAAAAAACTGTCACATATCTCCATTCGCTGTTCTGATCAATCACTATTTCTTGGGCCATTTCCCCTCATTTGTGGGAGAAAACTATTAAATCTGATAAAAATCTATCACATCTCCATTCGCTGTTTTGATTCACTGGGAGAATGTTTGCAAAGTTTGATGAATTTAGTTTCTACAGATGATAAGCTGATTTTTCTTAAAATGTCTTGAGGCATTCCATGCATTTTGAGAAATGGTTGCAATCCAAGAGATCACATTCCAATCAAACATTTAGTCAAACTTTCGGATCAATAAATTTTTACATGGCAAAAAAATATCTTCTTGAAGATGATGAAGACGGATTTGAAAACTAAGTCACGTGTATTTTAAATGTTATCCCATCTCCTTTGATGTATTTAACGGACAAGTACTCTATTTTGGTGGCCAAACTTTTTGCTGACGATGTCAATTTCTAAGTCGCTAACCATTGGCTATTGATAGTCAAGATCTTGAATGTGGGGAAATATAATATATTTTGTCCCATGCTCATTCATGCCCTTATGTCGTGCCAAATTCTCAGAATTTCTCCAAACCTTTTCTCTGACAAAACAAGGGATATTACTTTATTCTATGGGAATTTTGGAATTTCAAATCAGGCCTGCACCAGTTCACTTTGAATTGAAGAAATTTCGTACACATTGTTACAAGCATACCATTTGTGCAAAAATACAGGAAATAGATAGAATCTTTGAACTTTGCTCAAGTGCAAGCTAATATATGCCTATTTCATTTCCCTCCCAACCTTTTCTTTGACATCAGTAGATATTTTAATTTAGTGTTCTTTTGGATTCCAAATTGGGCCTACACCTATCCAGTTGAAACTAAAAATATTTCATCCTCTATCATTCAAAGAAATATATTTTTTAATTTTTTTAATTTGTTGGTTAAACATTTTTCATTTTCGATCCTCGAGAAAGGAAATTACATATATATTTAGCATTACTTGTGAGGACAACTTGTACTTTGTAGTATCTTGAATCAAACCCACTTTCATATCTTTACGTCGAAAGGTGTATACCTCGTTATAAACGGGAGTGCTTTGACAGCGTGTCGAGATCATGTCCATCCACATAGAAGCCGAATCAACAACCTTAAACTTTCTCAAGCATCCATGTGTGTGTTTTCGATTGATGGAGAAATGGAAGTCCTAATCACCTCACATGATGTCATGTTGTTAGCCTTTATTTCATTTATCTTTTCTAGCTATTCAATCTATATTTGCGTCTCCACACTTTCCACAAATATCTCCTTTAATCGTCATGTATACCCATCAAAGCCATTACATTTTTATGTTATGTCGTGTTCCATCCCAAAACTTACCTTCCACTTTGCCCTCCTCTTCTTCCTTTCTTTGTCTCTTCCACTTTTTATTTCTATACACAATCCCTTTCGGCGTTCACATCGCATTGCTCGCGTGCGACATCGTTGTTTATCGTAGTCAAAGTGGTTATACTATTGGCAATTATATCAAATATTTTATTTAGTGTCTGCAATTTTAATCGATAAAGCAATAAATGGTATGCTTAGTCATAAATTTTTTTGAAATTCAACGGACAAAAGGACGATGACTTTGAGAACTCGTGGCGGAAATTAAAGAGGTAATAGCCTGGTTCTAAAGTTTCTAGCTGCCACGTCGGAGAATCTAGGACTCGAAATAGACTTCCTTGACAAATATCCTGGAAACCATGCTCAACACATGGCCATAAACTAATAATCTCACTGCCCCAATCCTCAACACACATTTGGTTTACCAAATCATTCAGATCCTAATGCCCTGACTATATTTCTTCAAGGCCATGTCCGAAAAATTTGCTACGAAGGAAGTTATTTAAACTTCTATTCTCAAATATATTCCTAAGAACTAGCATGAGGGTCTTCCAATAGATTGAACTCGAGACTTATAACAACTTAACTTCTATGCTTGGATTTTTCCCTAAAAACTTTCATTGCATTTTTCCTACAAATGCAAAATGTTTTTTCAATAATTCCCTAAAAGTTGCATATCATTTTTGCTATAGAATGAATTCAATACTTTTGCCAACTTTGGGAATTCAAGATTTCCATAAACTCTTTGTTGTAAGGTTCACCTTCAAACTCCTTTCTTCAATCTCAATTTCAGATGCAAGAATAGACTTATAATTCGACTCAGCAGTTTCGAACAACTAAGCTTTTGCAATTTAAGCTTTATCCCCTCCATCCTATTTCTCTCTTGCAAATCCTTTTTTGAAATGTAATTATCTCATAGTCTAACCTAATATGGTTAATGGTAGACAATCATTTAAATATTCAAATATGAACGTTTCAAATAATGTATAGCATATTTTTGTAGCAGAGTGTCCTTAGAAAAATTCGTTTTGTTTGTGGATTCTCTTTTTTGCAATTGAGAAATACCATTGGTATGTGCATAACTATGTCATTGTACTTTTAGTTTTAAATCCTATTCGTTAGCCTCAAGAACAAGAAAATTGATTAGAAATTAAAAAACCCGGATGGCCAAAATGGTAAGGGTTTATGATGCGCCCGAATTAGCAGGAACTTGACAAGGTCATAACTTGAGCTCGGGTGTCCGTTTGAGTCCGTTTTTATTTTGAAACCACGTGTTTTGATGAGACGAACGCAGCGGCAACCCGCCCTACCGGTTGGGGCAAGTTTTCGACACGTTTTCGGGCCCTAAATCCGCCATCTTGAGGCCGAAAATTAGGATTTAAGTTATAGTTTGGTTTTTTCCTATTTTTGAGCATTAGTTAATTTTAGTCTATTAATTGCATTGTGAGTTAGAAAGTTGGCAATTCCTCTAATTTAGGGATGTAGAAGATGCGTGGCAATTTCTGTGCCCGTAGGAATAAGCATGCGAACTTACTAAGAATAGCAGGTTCTAGTAAACTGCTAAAAATAGTAATTTCCGCCACCTAGAGTAGATTTAGTCAGAGTTAGCTAGAGTTTACTTGGCAACTCGAGTTGGGAGTTATTTTCCTATTTAGGAAACATTGTAATTCATTATTTGATAACGAAGAAGGAGATCTATTTTCTTTTGGAGTTCATTTTATTGCAGTTTATCTGGTTGTTCTTAATTTGGCTACATTAGTTTAGCTATGAACTAACACATATATCTTAAATAAAATATGAACAACGCTGATAGATATGAATCTCAAGGCTCTTATCTTGGATTTTATGTATACCACATTGATTAATAACTTAATTACCTTCTCCAAAACTTTCTTCTTCGATGGTGACAAATGACATATTTAAATATTGACATATGAAACTTGTTTTCTATTGACTGCTTACATTTTGACCACCATATTCAATATTGAACATTTTTAGACGCTTTTTAATGGGTACCTACACAAAAAATAGTGGGAAAACCACTCTCGCCAATGCAATTTACAACTACATTCATCGCCATTTTGATGTGGCTTGCTCGTGTTCAATATTAAAGATAGTTCATGTGCCCTTACATATTTGCAGAGACGAATTACGGGGATCTAATTTAAGACAACTAGATGTTCTCTGTGGGGATTGGTATACCCTCGAATGAGTCTCGCGTCATCATTTCTGAGATAAGCACATTCTCAACGTAGATATTGGAGCCCATTTGTATGAGAAACGGGTGCAGAGGACATCAAATGTTGGGAAGAAGCTCTTCATGACAATGCTACAAGTAGAAACACATTCAAAATCCTCAAGATTAACTAATAATACCAACAACTTGTACCCATTCAAAGTGGTGTTGCTTCCCAAAGAGAGTTTATCTTTTAATCACAATTAAATCTAAAACCCCCTTCCCAAACAAACACCATAGCTATGCATCCCACAAAAAAACAGTTCCACTCAACAAAAAAAACTCCCCAAACTGTACCATAACCAACACCGTATCTCCCATCAAAGTTCCTACCGGCGTAGACTTGTTCCTTCGGTAGAAACCACTAGTTTTATTACATATTAAATTTATCAAACAACATAATTTTAAAAGAATATTCACTCAATGTAAAGTGTTAAATGCCTGGTAATGGAGGACATTAGAAAGGACCACATACAAATGACATGACCTAAAGATGTAAAGGAATAGTCGTAAGATGTAGACTAAACTTCCATCCAAATAAATTAATGTCGCATAGCTCAAAGAAATTGGCTCAAAATTAGACGCACATTCTTATGGTTTAGAAGTAGCCCCCAAAATATAATGTTATATAGATAGATGAGCGATGTTCATTTTGAAATGTATGGAATATTTAGTTCATAGAATATGTGCAATTTTGTTACTATGTTTATAAGACTATTTTAATATTTAGTATAGATTATGTACAACAAAATTTTATTAGCCAATTCAGAATTTAGTATAAGGTATATGTGGTATTAAAAAATCATTGATAAAATTGTCTAATTGGACAATTTTAGGGTAGTGAATGTTTATATTTTGGTAAATTCGGATTATCGGAATGATTCTATTTTCTTATTCGAATTTAAAGTGGAAATGCAATTCAAAAATATTAAAACTTGAAAGAATTTTTTTCGCAGAAATGTAATTCCAAAAAGAAAAAAAAACTTACATGAATATTTTAACATGGCATACATTAAAAAATTATCCATAGCCTATTGAAGATGATTGATATATTTATGCATCATTATGGTTTCTAAAAATTACAGTTTGTAAGGCATTGTCTTAAGAGATAATTGATAATTTTATTCATCTTGTTAACTAATTTATCTACATTTTAGATGCTTATAACTAAATTCCTTCCCTATAATTACGTTTTGTACACAATTATGAAGGACTTTTTCTATTTTGTTTCCTTAAATTATAATTTTTATGGTACGTTAATTTGCCCATAGGCCTTTAATGGTGGTTATCTTTGTATAAGTTGTTACATTGATATTTAATCATCAATTTTTCAAAAATAGCTCAAATGTATGGATATCATTAACTAAGTTATAGAGTCAATTAGCATCTCTGTGCATATCCCTTGTTTTGTATTCCTAGTGAACCGAAATTCCGGTTATTGTATTGTTAACGCTCATAATTGTAGATAAATGGCCACTTTATTTATCGCTTAATCTTCATTGCCTTTCTTATGTGGATCTATCTGTAAGAGGTGAAATACCTCCAAAACACACACAAACCATTTGAAAATAAACTAGAAATTTGGAATCCACACTAATCTTGTACATCATTACAATCTTCTTTTTATTTCACAATAGCTCTAAAAACCCTAAAATGCCAAAAAAACCTAAAATGCCAAAAATTACCTACTAGCAAAACACATCGGATGGGCCCCAAATATTGTGTGTCAAATATGCCTCGTAAATTAAGGCCCACACAAAATTTAGGATTATTCTATAAAACATGGAAAAAGTTATAAAAACTATAAGACCTAGTCAAAAGCAAAAAAACGTTCAAACTAATTTTAGACCCTAGATGAAGGAATCCAACCTCGAAAATATGTCCAAATGGAAACAATAATTAATGAAAAGATGGCCAAATCATAATACTAATGAAGATCTACTACCCTAGATAATTTCAAGATGATCCAACGGTCGAATCAAAAGTTATGGCCTTCACAAGTTATGCTCCCGCATTAGTTTTACATTATTCCTGACTCGCATCATGAATATAGAGTGTTATCTTTAGAAATGCTTCAAGAACCTTGTGTACATACATCATAATGAACATTTCTTCGGGAAGATTTTAATTAGGACAATAGTCCTACTATAACTCAATATAAATATTTTTAACGCTTATCCTATTACTAGTTGATACCTCCTGTTGCTTTTTTCTATTGAATGATTGACGACTTTCAAATTACGAATGCATAAATAATTGATAATAACAATAAAAATGAAACGATTGAAACATTTCAAGTTCCATATATCTTTGTAAATTTGCAAAGGTATATATGTTTTTCCTTCCTTTTCTACTAAAATGATTATGCATTGTATGAAAATATTATAAATTATAATAATTTCTAGTTATTTTTGTTCTAAAGTGCTTTATCTGCGTAAGTTTCATATTTTAAAGTTTTAAACAACATTTATTGAGTCTTATTTTGTTTGAGAAGCATTTTAGTTTTTGCCTTAATCAATACCACTCTGAATCCCCAATTGTTGTTTGTGTCTTATTTTATTTAGAAAATAACATTGAGATGCATCTTAACATATGCATATCTAGTAGTTATAAATATGTTTTGCGTTCAAATTTTAACTATCTCTAAACATGAGGCATATCAAGCTTACAACATTGTATTGAATACACAACTCATAATTTATGTAAATGTAAATTCTCAACACTAAAAACTTAACACAATGCCTAACACTCTTTCTAAAAATTAAAATATCTTCAAATTTCCTAAACATAAAAAAGATCACCATTCAATAACAACACATATACAAATTCTTAAACCATACGACTTAAGTATTGGACACTTGATCCAAATTATAAACTCCAAACTATAAACCATATAAATAAATCATGGAGGATAAACATGAAACACTAAATCATAAATAATAAAGCATAAATCCTAAATACAAAATCTAGACACTACAATCAATCCTTATCACAAACCATAAATGTAAGGATGACATTAGGGTTTATGAAATTGTAAACAATATATCATAAACCATAACAAGAAAACACTACACAAAGTATATCATAAACCACAAAGACTAAACATAAAATCTTGGCACTTAACATCTAACACAAACCTCGTAACCTCCTTAACATAGTGAAGGAAATTTAAATGATAACACAATGCTCCAAACGATGTTAATGTTGTGTTTACAAAGTTACATTGGTGATTTTTGTTTATGATATGAATTCTCGTTAAACATATTGTTAATGGTCATCAAGGTTTAATTTGATTGTCGGGCGTGAACCCTTATGTGACATGATGAACCAAGAAATATGAAAAATAAACACATAACTCTATATGTGATGAGGAAATTATTAAGGATAAAAACACCACATTTAACACTCATTCGACATGTTGAGCATTCATATGAACCCTTGAACACCAATGAGTGATGCAAAAACACAAATGCTCACTTGAATTCATTAATTGTAAACCATAAATAATAAACGAGATAATTCTATACACAATGAGAACACCATGAAATAAATACGAACCTTATACACTCATTGGACATGTGAAAAACTCCCACAAAACCCTATTCACTAATAAGAAACCTTGAATGGAAACTATGAAACATGTTAAATTTCCAAGTTCCCTTTCCAAGAAGACTCTCAAAAAATTTATTGCAAAGTTTTGTCTTGTAACAAGTATTATTTTTCTAAAAATTCATCTAAAATTTTTCTAAGTGATTTAAAATTTCTTATATACTTCAGTTTTCAGATTTAGGATGTTAGGATGCGGTTTGCATACAAACCGCCTCATGACTTCGTAACCCAAAAACCTCGTTATTGAAGAGATTTGTGCATATCTAAAGTCAAAACTCGAAATACAATTTGCATGCAAACCGCAGATCAATTTGTGAATCCCAATCACCCCATATGCATTTGAAAGTCGGAACCTAAAGCGTAATTTGCACGAAAACTATAGTTTAACTTCCGACTTCGACTTCCTATCATTTTTAATGTTGCTCAGGTTTCGGAACCCGATTTGAAATTTGCATGGAAACTACATTTCGACTTCTGACCTCTAAAACTTGACATTAGGTCATCATTTATTTCTAACTTTGTGCATGTGTTAGCCCCACGTTAATTAATTCTCACTTTTATATTTAAAGGAGAAATTTTACTTTCTTTTTCACTCGAAATTTTGGTATGATGACTTGTGGATTTTAGGATTTTTTTGTGATTTTCTCATCAACCTATCTCGGTATTTAGGTAAGTTTTTCAATTTATTTTCTCGCAAGCTTTTTCGGCTTCATTTCTAGGGTTTTTCTTATCAATTCTTCATTTGGATTTATGGGTGCCCTTCGCTTTCTCTTTTTTATGTCATTTTTGGGGTTTTATCCGTGTGTTGTGGACTTATTTGTTCTGTCTCTTTTACCTTCATGGGTTGTATTGTTTTGAAACTTACACTTCAAAACATCATTTTCTAGAAAGGCGAAGGAAAGATTAGCGTGAAAAGACTATTTAGGAGATTCAAGGCTACAAAACAAAGTCCAACTTCCTTCATCGGAAGTGCAATGCATTGGAATTTCCCATCAAGTACAATGCCACAATGCAATTAATTTTCCATCATAAGTGTATTTCACAAATGCGGTTGAAGGTTCACGTCAAAAATTTAGGCGAAGTGCAATTCAGGAATTGCAACGATACAAAGTTGGATCCAAACTCCACTTTGGTGGAACTTCAAGCTGGAGTTGTATGTCGGAAACGGGGAGGAACTATAGGGTTGAACTTCTGCTCTCAACTTTAGAGGAGTTTTTAGGTATTTCTCCAAGGGTAAATGTCTGGATCATCTTCAAAAGGAAAAGTGAAGATAAAATATAGTTTGCAAGGGGTAACTCCCCATTTAAGCATCATATTAGATGTTTATAATAATGGACATAAGGACATTGAGCATCTTTACCTACCTCAATTTTGGGTAAGGGTTAGAGATCTAAACAAAAAGGAATGGATGCAAGGTTTCTTTCAAAATGGGTTTTCCCAAGCTTCCACTTTTCCTCCATCAATGCAATGCCCATAGTTTGTGCTTGCGGCTTCCGTACACTCTGTTAAAGATTCCCAAATAGTTAGAGATGATGATGAGACAGACATGATCAAATTGGATAGTGATTATTTTAAAGACCTATTGAAGCTTCCTGATGTCTAATAATATGCCAAAACTTCAAAGGAATCCTCTCTTCAACAATGGGATACAAATTATGATACTTGTACTAGGTTCCTTAATAAAACTTACCTAATGAAATCTAAGCCTTCATTGGCTAGGGTCCCAAAGACTATCCCACGATCGGATTTTATTCATGAGGTAAATGACATCATCACCTTGCTAAGCAGAGTTACATGAATCCCTTATTCTAAGGATTTACAAGAGTGGATGTATTTATGCATTGCAAATATCTCGAAAGAATCTGATTTTATCATATGGAAAAAGCATATTAGTTATGCAATCCATTTCCAGCTATCGGATGTCCTAACCTTTGGTAATTTCTTCATGACCTCCTATCTCATGTATGCGACTACAGAATGAGAAGCGCCTAGGTTTGTCACATGTAGGGCCAATGAATTCATCTCAAATTTACAACTTTTACCCTCACCTTACAATGAAGGAATGGGTGAAGCATTTGAAGACTTAATGACACTTTCTTTGTTGTTATTTTTACTTCTTTGATAAATAAATCTACATTTGAAGGATTTGAGACGAGTGTATGACAAGTGGTTAGAGAATGGGAAAGCATTTACTTTCAATTTCAAACATTCATGTATCTCGGGGTGGAAGGGTTCTCGGGTGCTTCATATAAGTTATCAAGGTGGCCCATGGAAAAGTGGGCCTTTATGGAGTTAGTTTAACAACAGTTACACTTTATCAAGATCCAACATGATAGGAACAAGACAGAGCTCGGTTTCCCATAGTTTTGGAAGGTATACTTGTGCATCACATATAAAGTAAAGAATGTCAAACAAAAGATACAACATATGGATTTGAAAACCTTTCACCTACATGTTGGTTTTGATTATTGGGATAAGCTCAGTGGACATGGGCCAGCCGGTGCTCACATACCACAATTGAAATATATCTAGTTTAAGCTGCAGGATGAAGTCATGATTCAAGAAAGGGACTTAGAAATATTAACTCTCCATGAAGTGGCCCAATATGGAATTGCTAATGTTCTGTAGGGTCTTCATGATGACGAACAAGTTTTAGACCCCATTTATGATTAGAAAAATGTGAAAAATCAAAAGTTGGCATGGATTGATTGCTCGCTTGAAGAGTGTAGCAGTTCGAAAGAACGATATAATCTTATTCTCAACCAAACCTACTAATGGTTGATATGATTAGGAATCACAACAAAGGCGTTATAACAACTTCTTATGGAGATATTTCAAGTACAACCATTGGTGGGCCATCCCACCTCTTAAAAAGGAAGTATGTCCTTTTCCAAACCCACCCCAAAGCCTTGTAAGGTCACCGTTATTTATAGATATTGAGGTTCTTCCTCCAAGGTTCCCTCTACGAAGTTGCATCTCAAGAGGTGCCATCAATAGAGATTATTGATATCAGTGCTTCACCAACCCATAAAACTAAAACGTTGCAATCACCATCGTCTCCACCTCTTCCCTCTTCACCATTTGCAGTTCCTCCTTATCCTCTACCTCTCACTCTCCCTTTAATAACATATTTTGTTTATTATTTACCCATTTCTCCTACGCTCCTCACCTCATCCCCTTCCATGGCCCAAGTTTTTTCCTATCTTCCCTCTCTTTCATCTAGAAATGTTTTGGTTTTATGATCTCCTTTTCCCCAACAAAATCTCCCCATTTCCACTCCTATCACTCTTCCCATTTCATAAATGCCTATGGCCATCCTCTCTACTTCACCTTCATTTTAGGGAAAATTTTAGTGGCGAATATTCGTAATATGGCGAATATTCCATTTTTGAAAATTTTGAAAAGGCAAATTTTTGGCACGGGTCAGTGACCTGTTCGCCTAAAAATTACACTTTAATTTTTTTTAGGGGTCGGCTTCGCCTACCCTTGAAAAATATCCCCTATATAAACCTAGATTATTCGCCAGGTAGAACACTTCTACTTCACATTTTTCAACAATATGATATATCCCGTATTATAGACGCGCGACAAGGGGGTAAGTTATTGACGCGCGACAAGGAGGGTTTGCAGACAAGGAGATACTGCAGATATTGACGCATAGTAGACGCATGACAAAGAGTTTGTTGACGAGTGACATGGAGATTTTTTCGATGAGCAAGAAGAGGGCAGAGGCTGCAGACGCGCGACAGGATATTTCTTTGTCCGTAAGGCGTCAAAAATGCATTGACACGCGTCAACAGACCTCATTGATGCGCGTCAATAGACCTCATTGCGACGCACGTCGCCACCTCACTTACCGACGCTCATCAACAACCTTGTTAACGCGTGTCAAAGAGTTCCGCTGGACGCCACAATAAGGGTTATTTGTTGACGCGCGACCTTGACAGATAGTTGACGTGTGACAAGGAGGTACAACAGATATTGACGCATAGCAGACGCACGACAAAGAGTTTGTTGATGCGTGACACGGAAATTTTTGATGAGAAAGCAGAGGTCGGAGGCTGTAGATGCGCGACAGGAGATTTTGCTGTCGCGCATCAAAAAAATGCATTGACGCACGTCAACAGACCTCAGTGACGTGCGTCAACAACCGTAATGACGCACGTCACTGAGGTCTGTTGACGCGCGTCATTGAGGTCTGTTGACACGCGTCAATGCATTTTTTTGACGCGTGACAACAAAATCTCCCGTCGCGCGTCTGCAGCCTTCTGTCGTAGCACTTGACAATCAGGCAAAAAAATTTCATACAACCCCCAAAAAATTCGCCTTCCCGCGAAACCGGTTCCGGGGATATTCGCCAGGTATTCTCCACCTCCGATTTCCAAGAGGTCTCTTAAAATGAACCACCTGCTTCAGTTTTCACCACATCATTTCCATTCATGGTGCCTACAACAAGTTCCCTAGTAATACCTACCCAACCTACTAGTATGAATAATATGTATATGTCATCCACTAAAAAAATATCTTCTTCTTCTATTCCTGCATGGTTGAATAGGTAGACACCCAAGCGAAGAAGGTTCCCATTGGAGATGTTGTTGACCTTAACATCCTAGATCCAACTCCTTGGTGAGAAGAAAAGATTCCAAGGGTCATTTCTAACCTTTCGATTGATCAAACTGGGGAAAGATTTTTTGAGATAGCAATTCACGGTACATTGGCAAGAAACATGAAACTATCACCGTAATGGATTATAAGATCTCAAGATTTTCTCTTGGTAAATATACTCATGAAGGATCCAAATAGGATGTGAAGGTTTCCCTCGAAACATTATAGATAAATTTGAAAAGGATAAGGTCATAAAGGATGAGCTCAAGGGAAAGGTTGAACAATTGGTGACATCCCGCATAAAATCACACAGCCAATTCATATAACTACTCTTGTTGTACCTAAAATATTTGATGATACCTCCTCTCGTGGTCGATAAAATTAGACAACAAGTTTGGGAAGTAGGGGTGTGGATCAAAATCTTAATTAAGGAAGGAGAACATGTAATTAAGGATGTTGTTGACCTTTATAATGTTTTGGATTATGAAAAAGACAGTCACTAAGATGGATGAAATTATCACAAAAGAATGCGATAATTTGGAGCTCACACTTGAATCCTAGAAAGAGGTATAGAACATTGAGTACTATCTACTTCTAAAATGAAGGATCATTGATAATTCTTCAAAATTGTCTGAGTAGAGTTAAGCCATGGAATTTTGGGTTTGAATGTTGTAGGAGGAAATATCTAAGCTAAATGAGAAGAGAATCATGAAATTTTATGGCCTCAATGACATCATGAATGAATTTTATATCATCCACTACAAGTTTTTTTATGATAATGTCGATGCATTTCTAGTAGAACAAATTGTTGCCCAGTTCAAGATCCTAGTAAATGAAGATAATTAGGTAACCATGTCCTCTAGTCTTGAATCTATTTGCAAATTGGTATTATACCAAAATATCTTGAGCCAACTCAAGAAATTCATAAGTCAAACCAAACGATTACCATGAAAACTAATTAGAGCAGATGAATAATCCAAAGGTCCTGAATCGCTATGCATGCAGACCAGATGACAAAGAAGTTCAAGAAATCATCAAATGATTTCTTGACTACAGGCACAAGGTAGCTAGTGAAGAAGGAGGAGAACAATCAAATCAAACAAAGGGTGGAACTAGCCCTAGCTGAACCTATCTACAATTTTTGCACAATCTCCAAGTTGCAACACCATTCGAGTTGTAGGTTTGACTTAGTCAAACCTACACAACCACTTAGCTATTTTTATGGGAGACTGTTTCTCAAGTGTAAATGCATTATATTTTTATCATGTAATGATTAAGGGGAGTAGTTATAATTTCTCAACCCCCTTAATCTATAAATAGAAGAATGCATTATGTAATACAAGACTTTGATATCTTATTTTAGGGGGCTCTGGCATTTTGAGTTCTCATATACAAGGTTTAGCCTTAGTAATATACAGGAACAATTTTTTTCCTTTAACTATTTAATGTGTTATGTACTTCAAACAGATCGTTCAATACTTGTGAATGCTCTTACTTCCTTGTATGTGATGATTTATCTTGCCTTCACATTAACTATATTTCCTTAGTTAAATTATTTGTTGTGATTTATAAACTTATTTATCTCAGTTGTGCAATAGACAAAACCCCTTATGTCATCTCTAAGTTTTATATTCATAAAGCATTTCTTCCTAAAAAGAGAATAAGAATTTTTGCATGCCATATATTATTCTATAAAAGTACTTTGTGCATGTGACGAAAATATACTTGTTCATTAAACTATTGGTGCATCACCTCCTTTTAGTATATCTTTAGTTATCCTTCTACCTTTTTCTCCAAAAAATTGGATAGTTTAGTTTGTTTTATAGAAATTTAGGTTTCGCAGTATAATTTTATATCAGATGCAATTAATTTAGAAGGAAGCTTGACTTCTCTAGAGGTTCATCCCAAGGAGCCAAGGTCCCACACCTTGGGGATGTTCCCATGTTAAACTAGATGATTTGACGATTCCACGAGTGCATGATCCACGTGAAAATAATTTTGGCACGCCTGGTGGGACAAACACTAAGAGTTAGTACTTATATTAAATCATTTGTATTAATTAGAGGTACCTGGTGAATCCATATCTTTGGATTTCAGGATCTAGTGCAGTACTTATGCAAATAATTCATACACAAGATTCTTCAAAGAGAGGAAACCAACAAAATATTTAACTACCTTTTTCTTCTCCAAGAAGAAGAAAGGGTGGAGCTTCATTATCGTCTTGTAGAACAACTTCAACACCTTCATATGAAAGATTTCCCCCTCCAAGGATAAATAACCTAATTATTATTGTCATGACCCTAAAATTTACACACAAAAGATACATTTCTTTTTTTTGCTATACAATACCAAAACAAATCATTTCTAGTTGTATGCGCTATAAAATTTGAAAACGTTAAACGATTATAGAATAATTTTGTAAGATTCAACATTGTCTACTACTTATAATACAAGTAGCATAATTCACGTTAGGTTCTATCCCATCTTCAAGATATCTAGAGGTATAAACATTTTATTGCTATGGTTTAAACCTTGGAGTTCATTATGAGGTTCATACTAATTCTCATACCGAGCTAACATTAGAACACCTTATTCCTTAATTATTTATAATCCTAATACCATAATAGATCTTAATAATCTTACATTTATAAGATAATATTTATTATATTAAGACTATATATATATATATATATATATATATATATATCGGTACATTTTTCTTATAATATTGCAAATATTGTTTGTAACTATATTAATATCATCTTAGTGACCCCGACACGAATTATACTCCATTCTCAACTATAATATAAGAAGACCTTGTTTAATATTATCTATATTATAATATGTATAACTATTATTATTTATGTGATTTATAGCATATTTATTTTAATGGGGTTATCACAAATATCACAAAGGGATTATAACACAATCCTATAATTGTTTAAAATGTGACCCTCCTAGAAATTGTGAACCTTAAATAAATTAAAATTAAGGTGTCTTCGTAACAAATTGGGCATTGTTATATTACGTACAATGACCAAACAATACGTAGTAGAATAATTTATCTTTGTCTTAACATTGAAAAGGCTATACCTATTATATCATCCTAATAGTAGTATATTACAATAATTTTATAAAAAAAAAATTGTAATTCTTCAAATCAATTATTATAACCTTCTTAGCTATATAAGAATTTTATAAAATGTTATAAAAACTATAATTCTTCAATATTGTTGTATTAAAATTATATCACATAAAGTGATAACGTTATATGGTGTCGGACTACGGCCTTATAAGAGTGATATTGATAGCTTTTGTATTTTATTTTACAAATTATATATTATACATTTGTATATTATATCAATGAAATATTGTATATCACATTAATATAATATTCTACCATTTAATATTATTATATATAATATCATTAATTGTATATTAAACCATATATTACGTTTAATGTCTTATACCACACCCTTTGGTATATTTTATTTCATTTATTATAAAAATTTATATAACATCTAACTTACATTATATAACACATATTAAAGAGTATGCAATACTATATAAAATAATATATTATACATCACTCTATCCAAAGATATCCTATATTATTTTATAGTCGTATGATACATAATACTTCATACATACCTATGTAGTATATACTAAATATATATTTTGGTACATATATAAATAAATATCTTTCATAATATATATATATATATATATATATATATATGTGTGTGTGTGTGTGTGTGATGGGAAACTTACATTGTACTTTTCTAGTCTAGGTGGCTATACCTTCTCCTTAACCACCCTAAAACCCACACATAGGGCTAAGTTATTTTTGTTTTTATTTATTTCTTTCATATCCTCATCCCGTACGCCATTACAATATGTTCTTAATAAAACAAGTTTTAGTATAAGAATTTTTTAGGATTTGTTTAGAAATTAATTTAATATTAATATTCCTTAGAGTTATAAAATTCCGGTTGAGAGATATTATATAAAAGAAAAACATTATAACATGATTTGTATAGCTTCAATATATACCATATGTTGTTTGTCTCATCATGAATTTAGTAACAAAATGAAAGTTGAGAGGAAAATACAGATCCATGATAGCCGTTCAACCAACCACATTAAGTGCTTTCCAAAACCCAAGGCGGTGCATGGAGAGGACGCATTCTATGCACCCCTTCAAACCAGTCATATCCCTTAATTACGCAATAAGATCACAAAACCAACTAAGTCATCTAGCAAAATCTATATATCAAATCCAATGTGTCAGTATAGTAGTAGCTCAAGATCATCAAATACTGATATGTCAATCCATGCATATAATCCATCATATAAGTCACATAACGTCCAAAAGTCTAACACATCTATATTTTCTATCAAATAAGCTAATCAAATATAAAGCAATGTCCATCTAGCAGAATGCCTAAAGATCAAATAAGATAACCATGTCTATAGCTCCAATATAAAGTAAGCAAAACCATGGTAGTATCAATGTCAAAGAGGAGTGGGCACGCATCCCCTTCCTTAGACTCAACTTCTTCTTAGAAGTCTGGAAAATATATGGGAACTATCCTTGTAGCATTGTGGCGTCCTCCCATGAAGAAGATGACTCATCATATGTTGATGTGAGGGAGATTGGGTTGCAAAGTAAGATGGTATGTGATTGGCCCAATCTTGTCCTAAATATCTCAAAGGCACCCAAAAGCATGTCAACTTAGAGTGTTTTCCATAATGGATAGGAATCTCATATGGATTGACTTTATGGAATAACCATTATCCACCAGTTGCGATCGGTCCACTTTGCATCCACTTTTGTTTTCCTCATGTCTTGTGTGTTTAGGTGATGTTGAATGAAATAAACCTCGTTGCTCCATCACGTACCATCCAAGATATGAATTTTGAATTTACTAACTAGGTTTTCATGGAGGAAAGGGTCTAGTATAACACTACTTAACATAATATTTTTCTATTAAAAAGTTCGCCACAATAATATTGCATACGAAGATAGAGAAATTATCAATTTACTAAATTTCGTGAAGATTGGAATTTCTTCTCCAATTGAAGCTTGATTTTCCCAATTGTTGGGTATGGTTCCTAGTTCTTAGGCACACTTAATTTTTTTGAGTTACTTCATTGATTAACTTCTTGTTATCCATACTTATGAGGTTTTTCCTCATTAATCGTAATTAGAACTTTAACTTGTCATTTGTTTACTAAGTTTTAAACTTCCATACAAGTTACCCTTATTATACTTATTCTTAGCTTATTTATTAAAAGAGCTCTAAAATGTCTAGATATATCTCATTCATTTGTTAGTGTTACAACCCGTTATTTTCCCCATTAAAACTTCTAATTCATTTGTTATTTACTTGTTTTCTCTAGATTACTATCAATTGGGGTTTTAAATCATATATTACCCTTTCATTTTGTCTTATCATTCCAAGATTGATTTTTCTTACCACTCCCTAATTTTTATTTAGTCCAAGATTTAACTTATTGTCACTTCATCACTTGCTCAAAGATAAATCATAATCTCCTTCTTAGACCATTTAATGTTATCAAGACTCTTATCCTTACTTATTTTTGTTAAGCTGTATGGGGTTACTTAGGTAATTTCCTCTTAGCTTTCCATTTTGCATTCTAAGTCTCATTATTTATCGTTATATCTCCAAATTCCTTTCTTAAAGATAAGTTGTTATACTCCTAATAAGATTATAGAATTCCCAATTAGGGTTACTATTAAGTTTTTGATTTTCCTATCCCATTTTCTTTACATCTTACATTTATTTTTTTAAAGTCCCAATTACTTGTTAAGGTCCTCTTATATTGCATTGCACAACTTTTCCCATCTTTTAGACTATAGTTACATGTTATGGATCTCCCTTATTAATTTAATCATTTAGTACCTTGGTCTAAACGTTTGATCTCTTTACTTTTTTAACACTATTACATTATTATCCCTTATTGTGTTCACAATACACGAGCACAAGACACTGTTATGCATACTTATTTATATTTCTCGAAGGTTCATTTACAATGATTTTCATTTTTATTGTTAACCAAGTTACGAACATCTTGTTGATTTACTTTAAAAGGGGTTATACAAGTTTTAGCTTCTTTTTTATACTAGTGTTTAATCATTTCCCGGATGATTTCAATCATTTCTTAATTCCACTAGATTTTGTCAACTAAGTTAGGGTTGTTTAGGTATACATAACAAGTAAGTTCACTTCTATTCCCAAACAAGTGCAAGTAAGGCTCAATTACAACTAATTTTCACTCCTATAGGTGTCACAACATATTTTTGAAGCTGTAAGGGGATGGAACTCACATATGAATTATTATATAGAAAATTTATAACAAAATCATGGTTTATAATGGCACATTGATACAAATAAATAGATCATTACACATTTTTAAAAGTGTTGTAATAGTTTACAAGATTGCGCAATATAAGTACACACAAACTTCTTTAGTTGTGGTACTAACTCAATGATCCCTGAGGTCCGAGCATTGTAAACCTACGCTTTGATACCAAGTTTCATGACCCTAAAATTTACACACAAAATGATACACTTTTTTTTTGCAATACGATACCAAAACAAATCGTATCTTGTTATATGCGCTATAAAATTTGAAAAGGTTAAACGATTATAGAACACTTTTGTAGGATTTAACATTGTTTAGTACTTATAATACGGGTAGTATAATTCCCGTTAGGGTCTATCCCATCTTCAATATATCTAGAGGTATAAACGTTTAATTCCTATGGTTTAAACCTTGGAGTTCATTATGAGGTTCATACTAATTTTTCGTACTAAGCTAACAATAGAACAACTTATTCCTGCATGATTTATAATCCTAATACCAAAATAGATCTTAATAATATTACATTTATAATATAATATATGTTATATTAAGACTATATATATACATTCGGTACATTTTTTTATAATATTTCAAATATTACATTTGTAACTATATTAATATCATCTTAGTGACCACGACATGAATTATACTCCATTCTCAATTATAATATAAGAAGACCCCATTTAATAGTATCTATATTATAATATACATATAACTATTATTATTTATGTGATTTATAGAGTATTTATTTTAATGGGGTTATCACAAATATCACGAAAGGATTATAATGTAACCCTATAATTGTTTAAAATGTGACCCTCCTAGAAATTGTGAACCTTAAATAATTTTAAATGAAGGTGTCTTCATAACAATTTGGGCATTATTATATTACGTAAAATGACCAAACTATGCGTAGTAGAATAATTTATCTTTGTCTTAACATTGAGGAGGCTATACCTATTATATCATCCTAATAGTATTATATTACAATAATTTTATAAAAAAATTGTAATTCTTTAAATCAATTATTATAACCTTCTTAGTGTTAGAGTAGGTATTTACCTTATCTCATGTTCACCTAGGTACTTTATTTACCTTTATTGTATTTATCCTCACCCACTTATGTGTGTGGATATTTCTTTAATCTTATTTAGATATTAGGAGATATTATCCAGTTGTTAGGTATAGTTCTTTCCTAGATCTATGGTATTGACTAGATCCTTGATGACTAGTTCCCTCATAAATCTATGGACTTGACTAGTTCTTTGATGACTAGTTCTTTCCATGATTTATGGCTTGATCTACGACCTTGACTAGTTGTGGTACTTTGTAGTTTGGTGCCTATTACAGTACCACATGTTGTGTATCCTACTTTTGCTCAGTTGCATGGCATTTTTTGGGAAGCATACCACTGCATTCAGTTCTCACATGCTCCGTTCTATGGGTCTCACTAATGGAGTCATTGAGACATTCACAGGGTATTTTTTCCTCTATTCCACATGTTAAGTGGAATTCTCATCATGACATTGGTTTTCGAGCAGATACTTCATTGGGATCACACATTAACAGAGCTCATTTTTTTGTTCGCTCGACTCTTTCTGAGGATCATGAGCAACACATGAGTTATGCACCTTCACTCAGGCTTGAGAAACCTGAGATTTCAGTTGTTAGACATGATCAACCTAATACACATTTTGATGTTCTTTTGCATTCACCCATTGTGCATTTTACACCAAGTCATATGCAGGCATCTTCTTCATCCATCCGTGTTGATTTGGGGTGGATATCTAATCACTTGTGGTGGCGACATAGGCATTCGTTGAGAGGACTCTACAGGCGTGGCTCCTCCACCATTCAGCCTCTTGCTCCACTTTCTATACCTTATGCATTGTGATGCTTCTTGTTTTGAGCATTTTTCTTTAGTAGGTGTAGTGTATCTCTCTTGTTTGTTGAGAGATTTTGTATCTGTATTTTCGACACTTTTGGCATGTTGACAGTATCTCTTATGGGGATCTATTCTGGTGAATTCCAGTGTTATTTTGTCAGTGTTCGAGTAGTTGATTTTGGGCAACTCATACAGATTTGTAGCATCACTCCACCCATTCAATAGTATGGGAGGGTGTGGTGTTGATCCTGCTTCTTCGAGTTTCGTGTCCTTGCCTTGTTACCTTGGCTTTTCTTGGATCGTGACACTCTAGAGTTTGTGTCCTTGCCTTGTTGCTTTGGTTATTGTTCTTGGATCATGGCACACCTATTTGCAGCAGTTGATTGAATTATGTTTGGTGTTTTTTTTGCACTTTCGACATCACTCCGTTGACAGTCTCCTTGTATGGAGCTATTCTAGTGAAACCCAGTGTCAGTTGTTTTTGAGTTTTGTGATCGAGCAGTGGATTCAGACCACAAAGTGCACACCAAACTTCTTCAACATTGTACGATTTTTTGAGCCGAGCTTCTTGGGATGCCTTGGAGTGGGTTTTTCTCTCTTTACTTTGTTGTTATTGGTTTTGGGTACCTTGCGGTGTCCCATTTTTCCCAGTTATTGTACATGAGTACCTCATCAGGCCCAGTTGTCGGGACTCATATTTTGGACATGCCACATCTATTTTTTCCCCTAGCTTCACTTGAGGGGGTGTTAGAGTAGGTATTTACCTTATCTCATGTTCACCTAGGTACTTTATTTACCTTTATTGTATTTATCCTCACCCACTTATGTGTGTGGATATTTTTTTATCTTATTTAGATATTAGGAGATATTATCTAGTTGTTAGGTATAGTTCTTTCCTTGATCTATGGTATTGACTAGTTCTTTCCTAGATCTATGGTATTGACTAGATCCTTGATGTCTAGTTCTCTCATAAATCTATGGACTTGACTAGTTCTTTGATGACTAGTTCTTTCCATGATTTATGGCTTGATCTACGACCTTGACTAGTTCTTAGATTTTTATTCCTTGCCTATATAAGCAAGGATCATTCTCATTGTATTTCATTGAGTTCCATAATAATATATGATATTGCTTCTCATTTATTTGCAAAGGTTTTATGTAAAGTTATTATGGTGAATTGCTTTCATCTTATAGATCGTGGTGTTTGATTAGCATCTGTGTTCTTGGCTTGGTATGATCTGGTTATCGTTCCTTTCACTTAGCTATAGAAGAATTTTATAAAATGTTATAAAAACTATAATTCTTCAATATTGTTGTATTAAAATTATATCACATAAAGTGATAACATTATATGGTGTCGAACTATGGCCTTATAAGTGTGATATTGATAGTTTTTGTATTTTACTTTACAAATTATATATTATACATTTGTATACTATATACAATGAAATATTGTATATCACATTAATATAATATTCTTATGTATAATATCATTAATTGTATATTAAACCATATATTACATTTTATGTCTTATGCCACATCGTGTGGTATATTTTATTTCATATATTATACAAATTAATATAGCATCTAACTTACATTATATATAACATATTAACGAGTATGCAATACTATATAAAATAATATATTATATAGTACTCTATACGGCATATCCTATATTATTTTATAATCGTATGCTATATAATACTTCATACATACCTATGTAGTATATACTAAATATTTTTCATATACTAACTATATATTTTGGTACATATATTAATAAATATATTTTATAATATATGTCGTAAAATTTATTATAAATCATCTTATGTTTAATACTATATATATATATATATATATATATATATATATATATATATATATATATATATATATATATATATAATTTGTGATGGGAAACTTACTTTCTACTTTTCTAGACTAGATGGCTATAAATGATACTTATTACTTTATATTGCTAACCACCTTCTCCTTAACCACCCTAAAACCCACACATATGGCTAAGTTATTTTTATTTATTTATTTATTTATTTATTTCATATCCTCATCCCGTACGCCATTACCAATATGTTCTTAATAAAACAAGTTTTAGTATAAGAAAAATTTTAAGATCTATTTAGAAATTAATTTAATATTAATATTCCTTAGAGTGATAAAATCTCGGTTGAGTGATATTATATAAAAGAAAAACAATATAACATGTTTGGTATAGCTTCAAGATATCCCATCTACTGTTTTTTTCATCATGAATTTAGCAAAAAATGAAAGTTAAGAGCAAAATACAGATCTGTGACTATCGTTCGACCAACCACATTAAGTGCTTTCCAAAACCCAAGGTAGAGCAAGGAGAGGACGCATTCTACATACCCCTTGGACCAGTCATATCCCTTAATTATACAATAAGATCACAAAACCCACTAAATTATCTAGTAAAATATATATATCAAATCCAATGTGTCGGTACATTAGTAGCTAAAGATCATCAACACGATATGTCAACCCATGCATATAATCCTTCATATAAGTCACCTAATGTCCAAAATTCTAACACATCTATAATTTCTATCAAATAGGATAATCAAATATAACAATGTGCATCTAGCAAAGTATAAAGATCAAATAAGATAACCATGTCTATAGCTCAATCCAAAGTAAGCAAAATCATAGTAGTATCGATGTCGAAGAGGAGTGGGCACTACTGATTATAATGATGGTGCGAGAACCATGTTTTTCCTACTTTCAATGGCGGAAGCGCTCTAGCACTTGCTCAACGTGATGTTGTACCTTCAATAGCTCTCAAAAGTTTACCTTTATACATACGTGCGACCAAAATTACTCTCGTAGAGCACATTCCATGTGTGGCGAGCATATTCTTAGTTCACAACATTACAAAAGATAATATAGCCATCAAACTTCTTACTACTTCTCTTAAGGGCAAACCACTTCAATGGCTCCATGGTTTACCACTCGATGCTATATACAACTAGGATGAGTTGGGATAAAATATTGTAATTAGTTCAAAGACAAGAGTGACTATCTTTCACTTATAGAACGGTTAACTACTATAAAGAGAGATCCTCATGAGTTCATGGGAGATTTCAACTTCCATTTCCATAAGACAGGGAATAGGATTTCACCACTTATCAAGCCTTCCCCGAACAATACATTCTTGTACTACTTAAGATCTTTGAACAATAATGTTGTGGTCATGATCTAATCAATGGGTGGAATGACGCTATTGGATGCCTATGATACTGCTATACGAGATAAGAACTACTTAATCCACGCTGGGAAAATAGCTCAAAGGCCACCAATGCATTTGTATCCTGAATTTTCCACTAATCATCCAACCATTACCCCTCTCCCTCAAGTTTCTAACCAACAAACTCACTGCGCCTCCTCCGATGGGACAAATTGTTGCTCGGTTCAAGAGCCTGGTAAATGAAGATAGTGAGGTAACCAAGTCCTTTGGTCTCGAATCTATTCACAATTTAGTATTATACCAAATTTCTTGAGCCAACTCAATAAATTCATAAGTTGAATGATAAATTTTACTAGGAAAACTAATTAGAGAAGATGAATTAGCCGAGCTCCTAAATCGCTATGCATGTGGACCAGAGGAAAAATAAGTTCAAGAAATCATCAAATGATTTCTTGACTACAGACTAAAGGTAGCAGGTGAAGAAGGGGGAGAAGAATTAGATCAAGGAAAGGGTGGCACTAATCCTAAATGAACTTGGTTGCCATTTTTTCACAGTCTCCAAGATGCAACACCATTTGAGTTACATTTTTTATTCAATCAAACCTACATGACCACTTATCTATTTTTGTGGGAGACTATTTCTCAAGTGTAAATACATTCTATTTTTAGCATGCAATGATTAACGGGAGTAGATATAGTTGTTCAACCCCCTTAATCTATAAAATAGAAGACTACATTATGTAGTACATGACTTTGAGATCTTATTGTAAGGAGGCTCTACCATTTTGAGTTCTCATATACAGGATTTAGCCTCAATAATATACAAGAACAATATTTTTCCTTCAACTATTTAATGTGTTGTGTATTTCAAATAGCTCATTCAATACTTGTGAATGCTCTTAATTCCTTGTATGTGATGATCTATCTTTCCTTCACATTAATTATATTTCTTTAGTTAAATTGCAAGTTGTGATTTATAAACTTATTTATCTCAGTTGTGGAATAAATAAAATCCCTTCTATTATCTCTAAGTTTTATATTTATAAAACTTTTTCTAAAAAGAGAATAAGAAGTTGTGCATGTCATATATTATTTTGTAGAAGTATTATGTGCATGTGAAGGAAATCTACTTATCCATTTAACTATTAGTGCATCACCTTATTTTAATATATCTTCATGTATCCTTCTAACTTTATCTCAAAAAAATTGGATAGTTTAGTTTGTTTTAGAACATTGTAGCTTTCACAATCTAATCTTATATTAGATGCACTTAGTTAAGAAGGAGACCGTCCTTCTTCAGAGGTTCATCCCAAAGAGATAAGGTCCTACACCTTTGGGATGTTCCCATGTTGCACTAGATCATTTGATGATTCTGTGGGTGCGCAATCCACATGAAAACAAAACCTAAATACTAAACATCATATCATGAACCATGTAAATATACATAATCATTGCGATTGGAAGGATGATAGTGATAATGAAAATATTTATTGTTAATGAAATACTCATAATGTTTAACCCTACATGCTGAGGAGTGAACTCTAAAGAGGAAATGTTATCCACTAAACAAAAGTTATAAACACTAAACCACGAGTATTGAACACTAAACCATTGATCGTAAATTTTAAATCTATAAAAATGAATGAAAACCATAAATGTGAACCTTAGATAGTAAAACCTAAACTCGAAACATACACTTGAAATACAGACCCAACATAATGCTTTGTGTATAGGGTTTTGTATTTGTGGGTTGGCATGAGTTGTTACAAAGTTACATTGGTGATTCATTTTTACGATATGGATTCATGTTAAGTATTTTTTTTATGGTGATTACGGTTTAAGTTGGTTATTATTCTCTTTCAAGTTTATGGTAAACATCGATAATGAAATCTTGGTAACTTAATCAATGGTTTGCACCTATATCATGTTTTATAAATCAATTTTCATATTTGAAAAATTATTTTAGAGAAGGAACAAATATTGGAAGTTTTCTTAAAATCCTCACAGTGAGATGAATGTCTAAAATCATTTTTAAATAGTGACAACAATGTGCACTTATGTAGAAATTATCTGAAACATTAAAATATTAATGCAAAATACAAACCATAAATGTGAAAATGTCATTTGGGGTTTGTGTTTAAGGTCTAAAATTTAGGGTGTAAGGTATAGATCTAGCATATATGGGTTTTTACTCATGTGTTTTATTTAGGACGTAGTGTCACACTACATAATTCATTGACAACATGACATGTGGAGTGCTCATTTGAAAAAAGATAATTCATGACCTTAATCATGTATAGGACATCTTGAACCATATATTATAAATTCTACATTAAATGATATTATAAATATAAATATGATTATAATAGTGGTGGTTGTGGTGACGGCGATGAAAAGTGATGAAGATGAGAATGATGAGATGACTACAATGATTCCAGTGATGATGACAAGGAAAAGATGATGTCAATGACAATGGAAAAAAAGGTCTACAAGGAAAATAAGGATGATGATGACGATTTAGATGAAATTTAACTATACATACTAAACCCCAAACCTTAAAAAACCCTAAAAATATTAGATAAGCGTGAGTAATGATAAGACTTAAGCACATTGTACACCACAAACCCAAAATACTCAACAAAAACTTAAAATGTAAAATTTATACCGAAAACGTAAACATAAATCATAAATGTTGGCCTTTAACACTTATTCCTATACCCTGAGTAGATATCCTAAATTGTTAACATGTTATCCCTAAACCCTAAATGTGAACTCAGAATGTATGTTTATAAATTAAAAATGGTGAGAATCGGACATGATTTATGTAAATTAGATGAAACCTTAAACTCTTGAAGCAAATCTAGACTCCTAATTGTGAATATGATATTAAGAGCTTGTATTTAAGGTTTAGAGATTACAATGTAAGGTATAGATCTAGGATCGGAGTTTATGTTTCATGTTCAAAGTATATAGTCTAGCATATAGGGCTTAGTATAAGCGTTTCTTATTTAGGATGTAGTGTTACCCTATATAATTTAGTTACAACAATGTATATGATGACATGACACATTTAATTTTCATTTGACATCCTAAATTCCCATCAAACACCCTAAATGATAATGGGTTGAATTAAATCACATCAACAATGATACATCATTGTGATATTTAAACCACATTGTAAATGCCCTTTAAACACTATAAATGCTAATGGGATTTTTTTAAAATTATGATTAATGATTAGCCTTAAAATATATTTTAAACTAATGAGTTATTGGGAGCTGTATTTAAGTTTTAAACATAAATGTATAACATAAAAATATAACATCTAGAATTTATGTTTATGTTAATAACTTATAGTCTAGCACATAGGGCTAAATATAAGTGTTTCTAATTTATAATGTATCGTCACCATACATAATTCAGTCATAATGATGTATACGAAGAAATGAAACATGGAATGCTCATTTGAAATCCTAAATTCTCCTCAAAACCCTAAATGTTTATGGTTTGCATTTATTAATATAAACAATGACACACTATCACAATATTTAAACCACATCCTAAATTCCCTTCAAACACCTTGAATGATAATGGTATTTTTGAATTGAATATTTACTCAATCCACCATCACGAATTTTTAACCATTGACATAAAACATAAAAACCCTAAAAACCATATTGAAAAATGTAAACACTAAACATATACCCTTGACATTTAATGCTTCAAAAAATCCTTGAAAGCTATAAAACATAATGACTACACCAAAAAAATAATACAACACATTAAATATAAACATTGAATGTAGAACATGAAGTTGTGGACTAAAAATACTAAGTGATAATGTCAAACCTTAAAAGCTCATGGGGCCCTAAAATTTGACATAACATCGCAATATAGTAGCACTCATGTTAAACAATAAAAAAGCTGTACAAAATTTTGATTCATAACCTAAACCTTAAACATGTATGATAACGACAATGACGATGAAGATGACAATTGAAATGATGATGATGGTGATCATGACTATGAAGATGATGATCACAATGAGGATGAAAATAACAATAATGATGATTATATTGATATTGTTACTAAGATAATTCTAATTAAAGAATATTGATATTAATATTAGTATTAATACTAACAATTATAATAATGATGATGATGATGATGAATGATAATGAATAATAATAATAATAATTACACCAAAGGCATTCCCCCTATGGGAAAGGCCCTTCCAGATGTTTCTACAACTATGTTAAATTTGACATCCGTTTGGATGTCTTTTCAATGCGATTACAAAACGTGTTAAGAAGGATCTGTGTGAGTCACGTCTTGTTCGACTAGAGTTACGAATTTCGGATTGAGTGTGCGCAGCAAACGGATGGTGCAGTGTCGAGATCTCATGACATCGTAGCGAGAATGACATAGCCAATAGACGGCGAGGGCATCGTCGCTTCTCTTACCCAAATAAGTAGGCTCAGATTTCCCCGCCTCTGCGTAATGGAGTGGAACTCGAAAGACAGGTCTTAGCGAGTGAGAAAATCTCGAGAGGTGTCTTCTGTCACTTTGAGAGCTTCCATAGAGGTTCTGTGCTGGTTATTCTCACGTGAGGGTATCCTCCCGGCACTGGCAGCCAAGATATGGAACAACGCCGGCCATTGAAGCCCTTGTATTATGTCTAGGTTGATGATGTGCAGATGTCGTTAAATGTTTGGAAGGAGGATAGGATGTTGTTCGTCGATTTGCCTTGACTGACGGTGTCCAGGGAGGTTTTCTTAGGTACAAGTTGAGAATCCACGATGACATTGCGAGCACACATCCCCGACTCAAATCTAAGCTGCAGCGTAACTATGGGAAGAAGAAAAAGAGGACATCATTCGCAGAATCTGTAATTCCGACGAGTTCGTCTTCGTATCTGCGCCACCTCTATTTATGTCGATCAGAAAATTTGTCAGCCTTCCAGAATCGCACCACATGGATTCCCCCGTTGCATCCGCCCCTACATAATTATATTTGTATCCTTCAACCGAAGTTTCGGTACCCAAATTAGAGGATAAGACAATGGAGAAGTCGCATGAGTATTAATATACCCGCGTGGTGTGTCAAACTGAAGAGATCTCGATGGCCATGAGGTTGGCGAATTTATTACCTCTTTTCCAAGATATGTAATCCCAAACATTGTGAATCCATATGTAGAGTTGCAGCCATTGATGCGCAACGCAGTGTCTTGTTACACCAGGAGTACCGCATGCATTTTCGATGGTTGTTCATCAACATCTCATAGTTATTTGTTAACCTTTTTCAGGAATAATGTTAGATTGTTGAGAGTCCGTCAGTGTTTGTAGGGTATGTTGGAGTTTTTATTGGTTGAGGAGTTATGACGTGGGACGGCAGATGTAGAGGAACCAACACTGTGGGAGTTGCAAACCCTGTGATTCATGGTTCCATACAGATTTGGAGGTGAAATGAGGTCATTGAGGGTTTTTTAATATGCACTGCAATGGTGTTGTATATGAATAAAATCCTATGATTGATATTTATTCCGCCTCTAATAGAGGATACAAGGCAAGTGTTTGACAAAATGATAATCTGAAATTTAGTCCTCTTTTATATATTGCTTTTGGGTTATGCACATGATGTGAATGAGGAACGAATTCTGATGAAACAGTTAGAACAAAAATATTTATTTACTGTCATTGGCAGAGACATAAAACTTGAATGAAAGAAGATTGTCCAAATGTTGGCATCAATGGTTTCATTTTGTATTTCTGTAGTGTGTCCCCCTAACTATACAATTGTCTTAGGGCCAAAGTTTTGGTGATATGTGGGGATTTTTATGAAGCCGTGGCTTTTAGGGCTTAGTCCAACAACAATCATGGTCACTACTTTCCCTATGAACTGATGAGATCTTGGAATTGTTTGAGTATATATTTGAGCATTTGGTTTTGCAAATCTGAGCATTTTATCATGCTAGCAATGCAGGGATTATATAGAACTAGATTTAAATAAGGGACTAGTAGACAAATTAATCATAAATCTAAGTTTTACATACTCAAATGCTAGGATATGAAAAAATTGGTTTTAGATTAAACTTATGCCATGAATTAGGACACCTGATGGCTTTTTATCCCATGAAGGTGCAGTCGACTGACTGTAAGGAGAGATCAACCAGCAATAAGAGAAAATGATAAGGGTTTTGATAGTTTTGTTTCAAGGTATTTAGTTTCTCTTGTTTATCTTTTCACATCACTGGATCAATCTTTTGTCTTACTTTAACTCTTGTGGTAGATTGTGTCATTGATCTCAAATCAGACTGCATCCGAAAGCCCTGATCCATTAATTTTATTTTGGCTTAGCACTTGGTGGTGAGAGTGCAAGCCCTTAATGCGGTGTGTGGTTTATTGATTTTCAGTCAACATTTTGTTGAATGTCCACCCAAATTATCTGAAATCTTGTATGATAATTTGTCACCAATGTAAAATCCATGTTGCATGCAAAGGCCATTTGTAGAGGCAATTTCCTCATTTCTTGAATGAGTAGCTCATTGGTTTCACCAAGATGTGTTATATCCAAGAACTATTTTACTGCCTGCTTTTGATTACAATTAAAATTGATGGTGTAAAGCATAATTTGGTGTGCATGTGTACATTTCTTTCTCCTGTAATTGAAAGGCATCCTCCTCTTGTATTTGATTTAATAGGAAACATTTCGTGGCATTTTATATCTTGTATGTGAACAATTTGATGAATGGATACATAATCATTTCCATGGAAACTTTGATTTTGATTTATGTTCAGTGTTATCATGATCATAGCTCTGTTGAAACGTATATGAAAGAATAACATAGGTTATTTTAATATGGGATCTTCCCCAACAAAGTAATTGTGTCTAAATTGAACCATGTCCATCAAAATGATTGAAGTTTCTTTAATGTTGTTGTACACAATTGAGAATTTGATGGGCATATTAGCTTTTCACTCATATGTGTTTGCAGTACACATTGTTGTTGTGATGGATACCATTCTTGTTGTGTATCACTTTGAATAACATTTGCATTTCTTCCTTCACACAATTAAATAGCAAGGCGAGTAATGGTTTTAGTTATTGTGTTATTCCATCAAATCTCATAATCTTATTTAGCTATGGCATCAGCTTAGCAAGAAGCATACCATATTATAGGAAACCTTATGATTTATGTAACTCTAGGGTGATCTACCACGATCTTAATGTTAATACATCCCAAGCTTTTGATTTAAGACTTTATCATGTGATTATAAGTGGATTAAATTTGATCCTATTAAACCTTGTAGGAAGGGCTCCTCTCTCATGGAAGCTAATAGAAATTAGATTGTGACATGTGAGGTTGTGAAAAATTAGTTCATTATGAGCTTGTTTAGTGCCAAATACTCTAGATATTTTTATATTTGGTTCTTGTCCCAAGGTCTCTTGTGTTTTAGCACGTTTTGATGTTTGTTTCTTGAGGAAGGTTCAGGCTTAAAATTTCACCTTTCAAGTAATTGAAGCCTTCATGTATTCATGTTAAGTTCAAATAAAATAGTCCGCTATCATTCATGATATAAGATTTGCAATTGTATATATACAAGTTTGTAACAAGTTTAAAATGAAGAGATGATACCTTTAAATGAAGTGGCTCGTCTATATTTCTACACTTACAAAATTACACTACTCAACATACATGTTCATTTTTTCCTTTTTACTATTGCTCGCTTCTTTTGTAAACCAACAACAATGCATTTTTAATTTCTTCTTCATTATATCTACATACAAATACCTATAGTTTTAAAATACCGATAAAGAACCATGCAATTTATATTTGTTTCCATCCAAATCTCTATACATTATATCACTTTTTTTGCATTTTGAATTGTTTTAAGGGTTATACCTCATGTTTGCACTTTTTAAATGAAGTGTTTCATCTATATTTCTACACTTACAAGATCAATCACCCATAGTTTAAACAAAATCAACTACAAATGTAAAAACTACCCCTCTAAATTAAATAACATATATCGTTCAAAGCATTCACATTGCATTGTACACATGTGATTGCTAGTAATAATAATAATAATAACATCTGTCACCTTGACCACTTGGCAAGATATATCCACAACATCCCTTATCGATTTAAATTTGGTCCACCCACCAAATTAACTCCGAATTTGAATTCTTCTCACCTACCTTGTCCACATCACCCAACACCTTGTTCGCCATTATGGCACTCTCATGAAGGATGCACACACTAACCGCAACAAATCTCAGCTCACCCAAAGCATGTAGGAGACAATCGCACCATCATCCTCCACTTACTCTTCTCAAAGACTCGATTCCTCATCCTTCGTATCATCGTCAAACTGAAACACGAGTAACTAATCTCCCTTTTCTTCATTCTCCTCGTGAGTTGATTTCGCACACCAAAGAAACACATTTTGGCCTCATAACTAACCTTTCGGAACTTTCCACAGATGATATGCGAATTTTCAAATACAATATCTGGATCACATTTGTCAACAAAAGTGTACAAACAATTTTTTTGGTACCTTTATTCCAACATAAATATTAATGCATAGCCGAGCACAAACAAGTATAGAGAGAGAGCTTCGTAGCAGGATGAATAGATATAAACACCCCCATAGCTCTTGTAATGCTGAAAAATAATCGTGGTCTAAGAACTCCGGGGAGTAGGCACGGGAGATGAATCAAACTTTTAGATCTGGAAGGTGTGCGTCGGAGAAAACCCGATCACCAACAAACTAAGGATAAGGGATTATTTGTGATAAAAGCATGGTGCTCCCAAAAGAACCATTTATAGATCCACCTCTTCCTAAATAAATAAAATGAAACCATTCCCCACAAGATCTATAACATCTAAATTACAGTCACACTTCCTCTTGCACTAATCTCTTACAAAATCAATATTTGATTTGAGTCCTACAAAAGCGCCAATTGCAATGTATTTATATCTATTCTTATCCCTATTAACCACAAGCTTAAGAACCTATAAATTTGGGACATATTTCCTCCATGAGGGAAAAGCGTTTCAGTGCTCCCGATGAGCATCGTCGAAGAGCCAAGCCACCGAGGAAGATGCAATAGGGGAGCTTAAGAAGCCATAAGAGTGCCTTCCTCGCAGTATCTTCCTTTAGTTAGTTGTAAAAGGGTTTTGGTAAACCATGGTTGTTAAGATCTAAACACGGATGAGCAATAAAACAGAATTAAAACATAAATAATATAAGCATGCAATCATAAGATAAACCCAAAATTTAGCGTGGTTCACCCAATGTGAGATACATCCACTAGGAAACAATCCACCTTCTCCTTTATTCAGTCCATAGGAATACAATACAATTATCTCTTTTTCATATTACAAAGAGTAAATTCGTGCACATATATATAACTTGTGGACCTCTTTGTAAATTTTTCTTCAACCACAAACAACCTAAATATAGCATGCTTATAAATAAGACATACATATAACTAAGATAAACATAAAAATAACAACTCCCATCTATTAATAAGACAATGCTATTTTTATTCATGGCCATGCTTTCCTCCCCAAATCAAGGAAAAAGCAAACTACCACTTCATCTATTAGTTAGACTCCACATCTTCAACAATATCCCACTTGGAGACTAACTATGTTGCAACCCATTGTTACATCTCATCCTCGGACTCTTCTCTAACTTGTTTCTCTTCTTCAAGATCAATCTTGAAGACCTACCAAAGCCAAACAACCTTCCAGCTTCTCTTTTGTCACCGCCTTTTCAACATATCAGCAAGATTCTGACTTGTATGGATTTTCTCAAACATCAATTGTCCATCCTCAAAAACTAATATAATGAAGTGATACCTGAGTTGTATATGTTTGGTTTTCGAATGGAATGCTTGAGTTATTGGCAAGATGAATTACACTCTGGATATCATTGAATAATTTGTAATCCTCCTGATTCTTTCCTAACTCTTCCATGAACCGTTGCATCCATATCATCTCTTTTCTTGCTTCTGTAGCAACAACATACTCTTCCTCTGTAGTAGACAAGGCAACAATCTTCTGCAGTTTAGAAATCCAACTAACTTTTGTGCCACCAAAAATGAATACATAACTTGTGGTGCTCCTCCTACCATCCAAATCTCTAGCCATGTCTACATCAACATATCCATGTAAGGAAACCTTTGACCCTCCATAGCACAACTTCCTGCTATTGGTCCCTCTCAAGTATATGAGAATCCATTGGACTGCATTCCAGTGCTCCTTTCCTAGATTACTCATGTATCTGCTGACAACTCCCACTACATGGGAAATGTCTGGTCTTGTGCATACCATAACATACATCAAACTTCCAACTGCTGAAGCATATGGAACTCTAGACATATATTCAATCTCTTCATGTGTTTTAGGACATTGTTCTTTACTTAACTTGAAGTGCCCTGCCAATGGTGTACTCACTAGTTTTGCATCCTGCATCCTAAACTTGTCCAACACCTTGTTCACATACTCTTCTTGAGACAAAGTCAATATTTTACTCTTTCTATCTCTATTGATTCTCATGCCAAGAATTTTCTTTGCTACACCTAAATCCTTCATGGAAAATGTATTGGCTAATTGTCTCTTTAGCTCATTTATATCCTACAAGTTTGACCCTGCCACAAGCATGTCATCCACATACAATAACAAGATAATATAGGTGTTATTATCTAGTCTTTTAAAATAAACATAGTGATCAGAATGACATCTAGAGTAACCTTGTTCTATCATGAACCTATCAAATCTCAAATACCACTGCCTTGGATCTTGCTTAAGGCCATACAAGCTCTTCTTCAATCTGCACACCAAATTATCCTTCCCCCTGATTTCATATCCCTATGGCTGCTCCATGTATATTTATTCCTCTAAATCACCATGAATAAAATAAGTCTTTACATATAATTATTCAAGATGCAAATCTTCCACAGCTATCAAACTTAAAAAAGTTCTAATGGAAGTCATTTTAACAATAGGAGAGAAAATTTCATCAAAGTCTATACCTTTTCTGTGTAAATCCCTCGCATAACAAGTCTTGCCTTGTACCTCTTTTGGTCACCTTCTTCTTCCTTCAACCCGTAAACCCACTTTTCTACAATTCTTTCTTTTCGCAGTAACCGAACAAAATCCCAAGTTTGGCTATGATCCAAGGATTCTATCTCCTCATCCATACCCTGTTCCCACTTTTTCCGTGTTTCTACATGCATTGCTTCTTCAAAACTTTCTGGTTCTCCATCAATAAACAATAATAAATCTCATAAAAGATAATCGTGCAGGAGGTTTACTTACCGTAGTAGAACGTCTCACAAGATTTTCTGGATTTTGAGGCTCTTGTTGTTCTTTCTGATTTTGATCTACATAATCAACACCGATTGTTCCAGATTGATTCCAACTTGTTGATTTTCTAGCCCTTTGAGCACTTCTCTATCTTTTATCTCATCAAGTGCTACATACTCAGACTTTTCCAGCTTCTTATCTTGTAGTTGTTCCTTGTACATAACCCTTTCATTGAAAATAACATCCCTACTCCTAATGATTTTATTCTCATCCAAACTCCACAATCGGAATCCAAAATCATCGTGTCATACCTAATGAAATTACATTTCTTTGACTTAGCTTCTAGCTTGGTCCTATTCTCTTTATCAATGTGAACAAATGCTTCACAACCAAAAACTTTCAGAAAATAATAGTTTACCTCCTTACCGGTCCAAGCCTCCTCTGGTACTCCACCTTCCAAAGCACTTGAAGGTCCTTTGTTTATCAAGTAAACAATGGTATCTACAACATCTACCTAAAACTGTAAGGTTAATCCAGCATGCAATCTCATGCTCCTTGCATGCTCCATGATAGTCATGTTCATTATTTCTAACACACCATTCTGTTGTGGTGTTCTAGGAACTATCTTCACCCTACGGATTCCATTCTATGAACAATAGTTATTAAATTCATTGCTGCAATACTCTCCACCATTATCTGATTTAAGACACTTCAACTTTAAACCTGTTTCATTCTCAACCAAATATTTCCACTTCTTGAAAGTATTAAATACATCAAATTTCTTCTTTATACAATAAACCCAAACCTTCCTAGTAGCATCATCAATAAAAGTAACATAATATCGTGAACCACTAAGAGAATATACCTAAGCCGGTCCCCACACATCTGTATGAAAAATCTCTAACTTGTGCTCCTTCTTGGTTGATCCAACCTTGAGAAATCTCACACACTTTTGTTTCCCATACACACAATGCTCACAAAATTCCAGGTCTATGTTTTTCAAATCTGACAACTTTCCCTGTGAATGTAAAATATTCATCCCCTTCTCACTCATATGGCCAAGTCTGTGATGCCACAAAGTTGTGTCTATACTGTAGTAGCTAAAATAGAAGATGGATTAGTACTAACAGTGGATAAATACAAAGTACCTACTTTCTTACCTCTTGCTACCACAAGAGAACCCTTGGTAACTTTCCAAGAATCTATTGTAAATATAACCATACAACCCTCATCTCCTAATTTCCCTACGAAATTAGATTCCTCCTTAAGCTAGGAACATGCCTAACATTCTTCAACACCCAAGTGTTACCATTCTACAATTTAACATGAACACTACCTTTTCCAACAATGTTACATGGCTCATCATCACCAAGATATACCTACCCAAAATTCCCTTGAACATAATCTTGAAAACACCGAATATAAACCACAAGATTATAATTTACTATCTAAAGAAAGATAAGAGAGCCTTGTAACACATCACCTGCTATGTTTACCTCGTTTCTCCATTCTTGTTGATCTTTCCTAATCTTAAAGACCAACAATATTTCTTTGCATGTCCTACTTTTCCACAATTCTAGCATACCATCCGCTTCTAGATTTAGATATGCCCTTCTTAGACTTTCCATGGTGTCCAGGACCTTTTGCTTTTTCCTTCTATCTTCCCATGTTCTCTACACTCAAAGCATTACCAGATGACTCACCTGTGCTTTTTCTTCTCATCTCTTCACTAAGAATCACACCAATAACATCATCAAAATTTAAAGTGTTTGAACCAAAAATAGAATTACTCATAGCCATAACCAAAGTATTCCAACTTTCAAGCAATGAGCACAAAATCAAAAGAGCCCTAACTTCATCATCAAAACTTACTCCTACATATATTAATTGATTAGTAACCATGTTGAATTCATTTAAATGATCATTTATTGAATCACCATCTGACATCTTCATATTAAATAAACTTTTCATGAGATATACCTTATTGGAGGCTGAGGGTTTTTCATACAATTTACCCAATTTTTCCATTAGATCTACCGTTGTCTTTTTTGTAGAAATATTGAAAGCTACCGTAGTCGCTGTCAAGACACAACCGTATCATTCCCAGTGCCTTCCGATCAAGAACATCCCATTCTTCATATTTCATAGTTGACGGCTTCAAATCTTTCCTTTTAATGGTAGATAAAGATCCTTCTGATATAGGTAGTCCTCCACTTGCATCTTCCATAGCTGAAATTTTTGGCCGTTAAACTTCTCAACCCTAAACTTTCTATCTTCTGTCATTGCTCCCACTCAAACAAGAAACCCTCCGTGATCTTTTTCTGCCAAAACAAAATCCTTCTCTGATACCAGTTGTTAGGATCGAAACACAGATGAGCAATAAAACAAAATTAAAACAGAAATAATATAAGCATGCAATCACAAGATAAACCCAAGATTTAACGTGGTTCACCCAATGTGGGCTACATCCACCAGAAACAAGCCAACCTTCTCCTTTATTTAGTCTAGAGGAATACAATACAATTCTCTCTTTTTCATATTACAAAGAGTAAATCCATGCACATATATATAACTTGTGCACCTCTTTGTAAAAGTTTGCTTCAACCACAAGCAACCTAAATATAACATGCTTATAAATAAGACATACATATAAATAAGATAAACATAAAAATAACAACTCCCATATATTAATAAGACAATGCTATTTTTATTCATGGCCATGCTTTCCTCCCCAAATCAAGGAAAAAGCAAACTGCCACTTCATCTATTAGTTAGACTCCACATCTTCAACAATGGTGGGAGTTGAATCGAAGATGTACCACCAGGATCATAAGCCTAATACTATGTCTCACAACACGTCTTCGTCACCGACTCAATTATCCTCCACACTTATTCTAATAATATTATTAATATTACTAATATCATTAATATTAATATTAACATTAGCAAAAAAATTATCATTAATATTAATGTTGTTAATATCAATAATAATAATAATAGTTATATTATTTTACCATTAATTTTTAAATTTTATTAAACTACAATAAAATTATAGGCTTCTTGTATATCATATTGTAGTTTTCGTATAAAATCTAGATTTTACAAGGTGAAAATTTACATTTGAAATATATATGATTTTTCTATAAATCTTACATAAAATGATATTGTAATTATCAATATGATTATAATAGCGGTGGTTGTGGTGACGATGATGATGATTGAAAACAATTATGATGAAAATGACGACAAAATGATGGTGACAACGACATCACCGATGTTGATGATAACAATGAAAATGTCGATGGAGATGAAGATGAAGACGATGAAAATGATGGCAACGATGAGGAGAATGACGAAAATGATGATTCATATTAAAATAACCATGATGATAACGGCGATGTTGATGATGATGATATTACTATTATTGTTAATGAAATTTTAATAATAATATTTTTTTAATATAAAAATAACAATAATATTAACAAGTGATAATTACTTTTAAATTTTTACAAATTCTAATATTAATATTAATATTAGTAACAAGATTAATAGTGATGACAACAACGATGATGGTGGTGGTGATGGTGGTAGTAGTGATGAAAATCATGATAGCCATGAAATTGATGACAATGAAAACAATGATGACATTGCCGATGATAACGACAAGGACAACGAAGAAAATGAGGACAATGAAGACGATTTAGATGAAAATAACCATGATGATAAGATGATGTTGATGTTGATGATGATGATGATACTAATATATTATTGTTAATAAAATTATAATAATAATATTTTGAATAATAAGAATAATTTATAATATTTATAAATTATATTAATGATATTAATAATAATAATAATAAGATTAATGTTGATGATTGTCATGCACACAATTTCGATACCCAAATATAACAAATTTAGGTCAGAAATTTTTGTTTCGACTTACATTACTTGATACACAACACCATATGGGATCACTTGGGATATTTCAACATCACATAAGACATTTACACAAACTTGAACCCACATATATAACATAACAACACATGATGTACATCAATCCACATTTTTTCCAAATGACAAGTAAAAATACCGATCCATCTACAATATAAACTTATGGGTAGGAACTCTCCACAATATAGAATTTTCATGTTTACATATTTATTACAATCCTATTTCAAGTATTTGGCCTTAAATACCCGAAGAGCAATTAACATGTAAAACTTCATTCTTCTTAAAAATAGACTTCAATTTCTATATTTCACTTAACATGTTACCTATAATGTTTCGATTGATTTTTCTTATTTCCGAAAGGCAATTACATAATATAGTGTGATTGCTAACAAGGACATTTACAAACACATGATGCTACTTAGTAGGGTCAAAGCATATAACCTAGTGTCCCACTTTTTTTGTAGTTTTTGTACTTTCAAAAAAATATGTCCGACAACCAAAACATGACCAAACACATATAAAATGACCAAACATGTATTTTTAAGAGCTTATAAATACCAAGGTGCGGGGCATCCAGAATTTACCTAATTTTTTAAATTTTTATAGTATTTTTAAATATTTATTTACTAGTCAGATTTTAAAATATTTTTGGCCAAAAGTGGGACACACTTGTATGCTTTAGTACTTGTTCTAAGAGTTCTTTTTAAGGGACAATCTTAACTAGTTTGCATTATAATTTCATTACCAAAAGGGAATTTCACATGAAGGAAAAGGAGGTCTATTAGATCTGAGGGAAGACAAATTTCTAGATCCTTACTCAATATAACACTTAAGCACTATGGGTACCCTCTTTTCACTTTTAAAATTATTACAACTAGCTAGGTAATCTAACTACTTAGTTTAAATACTTAGTTTGCATTGTTAATAATATGTAGAAGAGGGTTTGCATTGAGTCGGAAGAGACAAGTCTCCAATTATCTTTTTATAAATATTAATCATTTAACATTATTTTTTAAGATGTTCTTTCCTTAAGTATTGTGATTTTTCCCATTTAATCATTAAATTATCATAAATGAGGCACTATTTCAATTGTATTTGTGATTAAAATTATCTTAATCATTTTAGTCATATCAACATCATTCTAGGTGTATGTGACATTTAAAAAGTGTTCCAAAATCTCCTCTCATTTACTCATGTTCTCGTAATCCTTGCATCATTACATTGACTTCAAATTGAATTTTTTTTTGAACAACCAAACTTCATAGAATACTTTTCCTTTACTTAGCTATCAAGATCCTAAGGAGTATGATTTCTGATTATCCAAGTTTGGATTATTCCTGGGAAATTTAAGTATTAGATACATGTTAGAAGGAGACATCCAATAATAATTTTATACACCCTATTACCTTTTAGCCACTACCCTTCTCGTTGGAAAAACATACATTAAAATGTATTTCACCCTAGATCTCAGGAGAGGTCCATGATTGAATAATTTAATTAACACCCAAAATTGGTCTACCCCTAACTAATAGGAAAAACTTAGCAAAGTATAACGTTCTTACCTCACAACCTTTACAAAAAAAAGGTAGTTCTTACCAAGGTAAAAATTATATTTGTGAGAAGAGTAAGGGCTTCAACTCAGTAGTCCCATACATAGGTAACTTACGATGTAAGTTCCACTCGTGGATCAATCCCTCATATCATAAGTACATACATGCTAAATACTATGTCTAGGGAATAGATCATGAATTTTACTGTACTTTAGGTTCAACTCGTTGTTAGGACCATGTCTAGAGGTTTATACTCCTAAAAACATCCTTGATGGGGTATCTTCCTTTAGGATACACTATGGGTAACCTAAGAGGATTTTAAATAGAATCAAGTTTTCTAACAACACCAAGAATGGACCTACCATCAATTTTCCCACAACTCATTGCTTCATTAAATATAAGACTTGTATTATACGTAAGGTGACATCATGAGTTATCTACTAGATATGAGATTTCTAGAATGAAAAACAAGGGCAAAACTCATCATCGCGAGGTTTTATCAAGCATGAAACATGAGGGTACAAATATTATTTGGTAATTATAAGAAAAAAACATAGGAGGGTCATGGTAAAATCGGGATCACTCCATATAGAATGAATCAAAATTAGTTCTCAAATTCCTAGTGTCACCTCTCACCTACAAGTTGTGTAAAACTCAAGGGAAGATGATGAAATGAAGGGTTTTAGAGAACAATTTCATTTTTAATTCATATAGATATACTCCTTTCTACCATACATTATGTAGGTTTCAGAACATATTTATAATGAAATCAAGAAGAGAATTTAGTAAAATTTGGCTAATTCTTTAAACTCGATAACAAAGAACAATTATAATTTTATTAAAACTTCATACATGACAAGGAAAATCTTTTTTTTTTAAGAAAATAGTGAAATGAAACTTTCTGTAAAAATAGAAATACATATATTTTTTCCAATAACATATATAAATTGAAATAATACACAAAATGGATTACAACCACACCATTTCAACATCTTACTTGCATCTTGCAAAACCATGTGAGCATGAGTCGAGAAAATTGCTGGCATGGATCCACCCTCCCTCTAACATGCTATCGTCATGCAAAAACAATTTTAAAGGAGAGAAAAATAACATAACTAATTTCCATATTTTGGAGCATGATTTCAATTCAGTTTTAAGAAAGAGAAAGGAATAGTATAGAGAGAAAACATTTCCTTTTTTACATGGGTGAAAGAGCATCCTATCAAGAGTTACGTACAAAAAGCATATATGAACATACATATCATAAAACTTTATGGTTTCCAATACATATAATTTTTCTTTGGTTGTAAAGGAGGTTAACGATGTGTTGTATCATGCTAGTATGGTATTTTGTTAACCATCTATTTATAGTCTCTTAACAATGTATTTAAATTCCATGTGGATGTAAGCAACTACTACACTAGTCTTGTCCCTAGAAAACTTTAGAGGGTCAACATGGTTACACGACCTCAAAATTTGTTCTTTGCACAATTTTGTGTAAGTGGCCATGGAATGGGCCCACAAAAAGAACCCAACATCATAACGAGGTGTTTAATGCCTCCAATTGACTCTCTACTATACAAATAATTATGAGAAAAATATTAATTTGAAAACTAATAAGCGGAGATCAAAGTGGGTGCAACTTTCAGAGCCAGTTGGATAAATTTGGTTGTTTGTCCTTCAATAAATAAGGTCGAGTGGCCTCCAAAAGGGCCGCACTGAAGGATGTAGAAAATCCAAATTGAATGTTTCAAATTCCTATCTTCTTCTATATTAAATAGATAAACATTGTGCACATGCTAAACTTACTATGCTAATTGAAAGAAACTAACACCTTATAGTCTCAACAAAAGATGAATCTACCATTAACATCATGATAAAAGCTTAAAGTAAATAACTATTCTAATTACATAAACATGAATGAAATCACCTAATGCTAACCATTCCTACTCTTGTAATGTATGATTTTTATCAAAATACGAACCTATTTAGATCATAAACAATCAATTTGTTTTTGTCTCTAGACGAGGAAATGTTAGAGTAGGTATTTACCTTAGCTCATGTTCACCTAGGTACATTATTGTATTTATCCTCACCCACTTATGTGTGTGGATATTTCTTTTTATTTATTTAGATATTAGGAGATATTATCTAGTTGTTAGGTATATTTCTTTCCTTGATCTATGGTATTGACTAGTTCTTTCCTAGATCTATGGTATTGACTAGATCCTTGATGTCTAGTTCTCTCATAAATCTATGGACTTGACTAGTTCTTTGATGACTAGTTCTTTCCATGATTTATGGCTTGATCTACGACCTTGATTGGTTCTTAGATTGTTATTCCTTGCCTATATAAGAAAGGCCCATTCTCATTGTATTTCATTGAGTTCCATAATAATATATGATATTGCTGCTCATTTGTTTGCAAAGGTTTATGTAAAGTTATTCTGGAGAATTACTTTCATATTATTGATCGTGATGTTTGATTAGCATCTGTGTTCTTGGCTTGGCACGATCTGGTTATCGTTCCTTTTAGGAAAGGATCTCACTAAAATGGATACAAGTACATGTTTGGATCTTCCTTTACTACTCAAATATGAGAGACTGGATACAAATATGAAGTAGTTATTCCAACAATGGAGAAGGATCTTATCATAAGCTTATAGATTTCACTAGTAAAAGTGTGGTGTTTCTAAAGGTGTAAGGTGTGAAGGATGTAGGAGGGTCCTTTATATAGCTTTCCAATTTGGTAGATGCTTGTAAAATAATGCATGCAGGATAAAGGATAAAGTAGATTTAGAAGAGATAAGCTTGATTAAAGGAATTAACAAGTGATTAGAAACTCATGACAGATTAGAGATAGTTTAATTAATCAAATAAGATTAATTAATAGGCTAGAATAGCTTAAAAATCCATTTAAAATGATTTAGAGGGAAATAGGTATGATTTGGAGGATTTGAGAGGGCAATTTTACCAATAAGAGGGTTTATTAATTAAATAAAGGCTAAAAAGGCTTAATTAACTCATAATAGTTAATTAATTGATTAGAAAGAGGATTATAACTAATGAAGTTTCGTTAATTGACATCCGAAATGAGATAAAGGCTAGTTAATTAACAAAGTGTCGTTAATTGACCGAGAATGGATGGAAAGGGTAATTAGTGAAATCTTAGTATTAAAAGCGTGTATGCAGATTTTAGTCAGTCTACATTTTCCCATCTTTGGGGTGGCGACACGATGCCACTTCAAAGATAATAGACAATTATAGACAAGAAATTTTTTGAAGGGATAGAAGAAAAATTAGAAGAATGAAGGATTCCCCTCGAGTGTTGATGGGGTGATGAAAGAGGTCAATCGATGATCGAAAAGAAGAATGTGAAAGAAGGGTCAACACAAACCTGGTAGGTGAGTGTGAAAATATGAATGAGTAGGAAAGAAAATATGGTGTTTCGATGGATAGAAGAAATAAGAGGGGGAAGGGGGGATAAAAATAATCCCTATTGCCCCAAGTGATATTGAAGAAAATTTGGGATAGAAGAAAATGATATGAAGAAGAATGGAGATGAAGAGAATGGAAATATCTTTCATCCAGCTTAGCTCAAGAGCAACTTTGTTTCATCATTTTTCTTTATGATCTACGTCACCGACCCTTTATTATCTATAAGCATACAAAAAGGTGTAAAATAACATGAAAAGATATAATAATAACATTTGTTCATTGCTTTAAAAACTACCTCAATACAACATACATAATGTAATGTAGTATGAGAAAGTAAATATACTAACCTAACAGGGAAACAAGTACAAACCCACATACCCAAACAAACAATGTTCAAGATAGTTTCAACAATTTTTTGTTATCGAGCTTTAGTTCCCAAATGTTTGAGTTAACTACAAGGGTAAAAGATGACACCCTAGGAAAGGATATATGTGAGGTGAATTTACAGCATACATAGGGGTCCTATGAAAAGAAATCATGCACTATGAAACAGTACCAAACAACTCATCAAAAGAGAGTGAAGACATAGTAAGAAAACTAGATTTGTTAATGGAGGTAGATCCAGATGATTTGTGATTCGTTTACAAGAAAAAAATGAGGACCAAATAAAGATGTTTTGCGGGAAAAAATCAATTTTTGAGGATGATGCGTACAGTAAATGATTCATTTGCATGCATGTTTTTTCAATTTTTAGAAAATTGTTGAAATTTACTATTTTTTTGGATTTTTTGTTTTTTTACCAATTTTTCTGATTTTTGAATGATTTTTTGATTTTTTTTAAATTATTAGGAAGAAAATTCTAAAAGAATGACGATGTTTTGGTACATTTCCAAAAATTTCTAGGAAGCAAAAACATGCCTCGGGTAGAACACAAGGTCATTGAGAAGCAAAAACATGCCCCAACACAATGAAAATGCTAGAAAAATGATTATTTAATTAAAATAATCATCACGGTGGAATGCCAACATGTGGAGGGAAGAATATAGAAGAATCGTGTTAGTTATCTAGCTACTTAGAAGGTGAGAAAAATGATGAACTAAGTCGAATCGGGTATAAATAGTAGTGAGAGGGTTAAAATGTATTGCGACCAGTTATTTTCATTAGACCCTTTTGAGATTTGGTGAGATTTTACTCTAAACTTAGAGAGATATGACATGAATTTAGAGACATAAATACCACACCGATCAATTTTGAGAGTTTGGGAGGCCTCCAACTGACGCTACACCAAAGTACACAAATTAAGAATTTTAATTTTTATTACATTTATGTCATTTTTAAGCTAGGGAAAATGGCGGGGTCACGCTTGCACAAGCCCTAGGGCGTCTTAGCGGTTAGGTGCACACTCGTGAAATGAGGTCGCGCACTAATGAAAAATCAAGCGTGTGGGTGCAAAATTAGATTGCAAGGTATGCTAGGCTTATGCCAGTGTAAAATTGAGTGATTGAGTGAGAAAATTTGGGCTCCAAAGACAAAGGCTTGTAAGCGCAAAAATTAGTGAGTGAGCGCAAAAAGGAGCACTCTAGTTTAGTCTTATGCGAGTGCAAAAGGGATGCACTAATGTAAGAAGGCTTGCGTGAGTGCGAAAGGGATGCGCTAGTGCAAGAAGGATTACACTAGTGAGGAATTCATGCCTTAGAAAAAATTTAGAAGAAATTTGAAGATTTTTAGAAGAACGTATGGATGAGTAGAAGAATTTAGAATCAATTAGAATATCTTAGGAAGATTTTATGAGAAGAAATGATGTTAATCGAGTGAATTTTTAATCTTGAAGGAAATATTACATAATTTTTGATCCAAAAAGGATGGGAAAAGTCCAATTCTATGTAATTTATATATATAATACTTGCTCTACTCATTATGTCTTTCCAATATGGTCTTGTCAAGCATGGGGTGATTCAAACACCTCTGAATGATGTTTTTAGGCCATTTGATGTTCTGCTTCAGGGGATTCATTCAATGGTTACGTGATCGATCCAACATTTATATAACCTACAATATTTTACAAAGCAGCAATTGCATAACTATCGCGGCGATTACGTAACCGCCTGCCATATAAATTTGTTGTCGTGTAACTAAAGATTCGAACACGGGATCTCAACAATTTCAAATGTTTGAGCTTCCCAATTTGTTAATTTTGTCTTTCCACACCTCCCTCCACTAAACATCTACAAATACAAGCATTTGAAGGATTCAAGAAAGTGTTTTGGGTGAATTCAAAGTGTGAGCAAAGTTAGAGAGTTAGATTCTTGTCTTGTTTGTTCATATTGAAGAGTTCTTGTTGTTTGAGAGAATTGAGCAAGTAGATATAATTATAAGGAGTCTCATATTTCTTGAAGAAAAAATTGGTAGTAAGTTGTATCATTTTGAAATTACATAGTGAAGGGAGCTAATTTTCTCACCCACTAGAGTTTTTCCCACATTGGTTTTCTCCAAGATAAATCTTGTCTCGCTTTGTCTCTTCTCCTTTCAATTTGCGGTTTAATTGTTTTCGATATTGCATGATAACTGGTTTAATAAAGAACTCACATGTTTCATTCATATTCACGAGCATAATGATATGTTAATTATTAAAGTTAGGCATTTTACGGATCGAGATAGGTATCAAAGCTATTAATATTTGATTATTTTGTGTGGTTGAATTGTGTTGAGATTGTAGTTAGATGCCCCTTACTAGAAATGGAAAAGAGAGTGGTGAAGGTAGCCTTATTCCTTTCAAAACAAAGATTTATACAAGGAAGTGAAAGTAATGAATTCAAGAGATGGCTCGAAGAGATGATGCAAAGAAAAATGGTGAAGAGCAGTTCTAATGTGGCAATTCTATCCAAAGATGTGGCGCGTATCTCCTTTTCCATTGGGAAGTTGGATTCCATGATGGGACTACTCATGGAGAAGCTTGGTGTTATTAACGAGACACTGGTAGCTCGTTAAGAATGGTTTCATGAAGAAGAACCATCCCATGCCATTCACGTACCTCCTCCATTAAAATTAGACGCCAAGATCAAAATTGATCTTATGATGGAGATGTGAATGCCGAGAAGCTAGACAATTGGCTAGCTCAACTAGTGGTATATTTCAGTTTACATCAAATTAATGAAATTCATAATATTTCCTTTGCTCAGCTAAAATTAACCAAACATGCTTTAACTTGGTTTGAAAGTTATGTTCATACATTGGTTGTTAAGAATCTTCCTCCAATTACTAAGTGGGATGTTTTTAAGAAGATAATCCAAACATAGTTTTATCCTATTTGTTATGAGGAAGAGAGGTCCATGTATTGGCAATATCTCAGGTAGAAACAAGGCCAAACTATGTAGGATTATACTAGTGAGTTCCGGAAGAAAGCTCTTCAAATGGGGAAGGATGTAGCAGACTAGGACCTATTGATGAAGTATATCGGTGGAATCCATGGCCATTTAAGGAGACCCATCCTCTTGGAAAATCCTACAAATGTAGATAAAGCTTGTACACAAGTTCACTATTTGGAGATGGATAAGAAAAAGAGTTCAACTACCTCTCGGCATGCTTCGAATAAACAAAGTGATTCCAAGCATAAGGACCAAGGAAAACGAAAGGGTAAGAAAAATGCTACTTTTATTTCTAAAATTCATACTAAAATTCATTATGGGCACCGTGATGTTGGCACTCATTAAAAGGAGAAATGATGGAAGCTCCACCGGAATCACATCCCTTCATAAACAAGAAGAATAAAAAAGAAGGTTATGGTTTCCCTCCATGGAGAGGAAGTATTTTGTAGTGATGAGGTGGATGATGTTATGTGTTGTGCCTTCATCCATAGGGAGGTATGTTTGGGTACTAACAAGATTGCTCAGAAAATGAACTATCGAAGATTTTTCATTTAAACATTTAAGTGAAGAAAACTAAGGTGGATGCTCTTTTTGATACATGTTACATCAAGATAATTTAATTAGTAAGGAGTTAGTGGAAAGGTTGAAGTTGGAAACTTACACACCACCCAATCTCGTATTCTCTAGGTTGGGTAAAGAAAGGTGTAGACATTAAGGTAACGAAACAGTGTAAGATCACTTTTGGTATTGATAAAAATTTATTGATGAGGTTATTGTGGATGGTGTTCCTTTTAATGTGTGTGGTGTAGTTTTTGGCAGCCCATATATGTATGTCATGGATGCTATCTTTGTAAGGAGATCCAATCAATACCGTTTGGTAAAATATTGTAAGAGCTACGTCATTTCATCATATTCATGAGATTTAAAGATATATTTAGTAAGTATCAACGAATCTCGGAAGCTCATTAATGCTAGTGGTAAATTTACATTGCTTATGTTGAGGGATATGCCAGATGATGAGATTGTTACCTCTAAAACAACTTGTAGCATGTTTTCTAATAAAGAGCGAGGCACGAGATAGTAGATTTGGTTCATCAGTTCAAAGAGGTCTTTCAGAACATACAGGCTGCCCCGGTCAAGGAAATTGAGCATGAGATCCATTTGCTACCCGATAGTCCACTTCTAAACTTTGGATTATACATGCAATATTTTAAAGATTCCAATGAGGTAAAACAATAGTTATAGTCTTTTATTGAAAAATGTATAATCCATCATAGCACTTCTCCATGTGGTTATCCTATAATTCTAGTACCTAATAAAGATGATTCATGTATAATGTGTATTGATTATAGGGCTTTAAATAAAATAGCCATTAAAAGATGGTACCCTCTTCCTTGCATTGATGATTTATTAGATCGAGTTACCCAAATGTATGCTAAATATTTTACTAAGATTGATTTAAAGTCTGGATATCATCAAGTGCAAATTAAAGAAGAGGACAACTGGAAGACATAGTTCAAGACCAGAAAGGGTTATATGAATGGTTGGTATTACCATTTGGGCTATGCAATGCACCATCTACCTTCATGAGGTTTATGTATGTGGTAATGAGGTCGTTTATTTATTGCTTTGTTATTGTGTACTTGGATGACATTCTGGTTTTTATCATAATGTTTGAGGAGCATATTGATCATTTACGTCAAGTTTTACAAGTTCTTAAGGAGAACCGACTTGTGTTGAATGAAAATAAGTGCGAGTTTACATAACAATCGCTCGTCATTTTAGGACATGTGATTATAGATGGGGAGTTAAGGATTGATCCGAATAAGATAGATGTCATTCAATATTGGCCTACACCATTAATTTTGACAGAAACCAAGAGTTTTGTTGGAGCAAGTTCGGTGTTTGCGGAAAGTTCATTAATTACTTCTCTTCCATAGCATTGCACTACATTCAGTGATAACAGGGGGTAAGACATTTGATTAGGGTAAGAAACAACATAAATTTATTTTTATTCATTTAAATATAAAATCAGTCATGCTCTAGTTTTTATTTACCTAGCCTGCAGCCTACCCTTTAAGGTGTAAACCAATGCTAGTGACTATGTTATGGGGGTTGTCTACTTCAGGGAGGTAGGCCAGTATGTTATCACTCGAATTGTTTCACATTGCAATTCTAAATTATTGTAATTATGACAAGGAATAATATTCTCTTGTTCAAGTAGTCAAGAAATGGAAACATTATTTTGTGGGTAGGAAACTATCATTCATACGGATCATCAAACTCTTCAATATATGTAGGCTTAAAGTAAACTTCCAAGCTAGGCACAATAAATGGATGGGTTTCTTACAAAAATTTCATTTGATTATTAAATATAAGAAAGGTGTGATTAACAAATTAGATGCCATGTTATCTAGACCTCCTTTAATTTCAGCTATGGGCATGTTAACTCTTCTTGATCCTTTTGTGTGTGAAGCATATCAGGAAGGCTATGAGCAGGATCCCAAATTTGTAGAGATACTTCAACAAAAACCTCCAAATGAGAAATTTTCACCTAGAGGGGAATATTGTGTACAGGATGGTTTTCTCTATAAGAACGGGAATCTCTATGTACCTTAGAGGTAAAGAGTGCAGTTGATGAGAGAAGCACACACTTCCATCGTAGCTAGTCACTTTGGTGTGACAAAGAATGTAGTGCGATTAAAAGGTATGTGTATTGGCCAAACATATAAGCCGAAGTTGTTAAATTCATAAGGGGTTGTGTTTTATATGCTGACAAGCAATCCTAATAATAGAAATTTGGGGTTATATATTCATGTTGCCGATTACTTCGACCATGGGAAATTATTTCCATGGATTTTTTGGGCAGTTTTCCTACCACCAAAAAGGGTCATGATAATGTATTTGTGATTGTAGATCAATTTAGAAAAATGTGTATTCTTATTCCTTGAAAAAAGATCATTAAGGCTAGTGATGCAGATGAGTTATTTTTTGCTAATGTGTGGGTTCACTTTGGTTTTCCTAGTTATATTTTGTAAAACAGAGACTCACGGTTCGTAGGAAATTTTTGATTTACTTTATGGTAAAAACTAGATACAAAGCTAAAGAAGTCTACCACCTTTCATCCATAGACAAATGGGAAAACATAGGCAGTTAATTGTACCTTGTTCCAGCTCTTAAGAGGGTACAATATTAAACATCCAAGAACCTAGGATGATAACTTGGTGTATATCCAACATTCTTATAATAGTGCAATTCATGCTTCAACTAATAGAACTCCTTTTCAAACATGTTTTGGTTATTTTCCTAAGAGTGATTTTGATGTTGTTTTAAGATTACCATGCAGAGACAATGGGAAAGTGGAACTGGAGGTCCACAAAGATGAGAGGTTTATTGATAAAATTTAGCAAATACACCTTCAGGTACATAAGAGGTTGACAGAGTCATAGGCCAAGTACAAAACACGACATGATCAACATAGGACTGAGAATTCCTTCCTTGTTGGAGACAAGGTATGGTTGTATTTGAGCCGGGATTTGCTACAGGGGAAAGGTAAGAAAATCAATCCTCTTCATTATGGCCCATTTGAAATTATTGAACAAGTGGTTAATAATTCATTTCACTTGGATTATCCACCGTGTATGAAGATTTATTCAGTTGTGAATGTTGAAAACTTACGTCTTTTTGAGCCCTTCATGCTAGATGATGAAGAAGGAGGAGAATGGATTCCATATATTGAGGATTTTGCTATGGAAAGTCGGCTAGAATTAGGGAAAGATGTGGTTTTACAGCCGAAAGAAAGAACAACACAGAGAGGAGTGCAGGACAGGTGGTTGATTGGGTTAAAAGGACAATTTACTACCAAAGCCAAGTGGTATTCCAAAGAAGATGTGGAGAAGAAATTTCCTCACCTCATTAGTCCTTGAAGATTTTAGGGACTTAAAAGACTTAAATTAGGGAGGTATGATCCAAAAATGGATTAGGAAAAGTAAAATTCTATGGATTTTCTATATATAATACTTTCTCTACTCATTATGTCTTCCCAAGATGGTTTAGTTAGGCTAGGGGTGATCCAGACACCTCCAAATGATGCTTTTAGGCCATTTGATGATGTTCATTTGATGGATTCATTCAATGGTTATGCAATGCCCTGGTGGTTACATAATCAGCACTCTTTTCAGTGGCGGTTGTGCAACCATCATGGAGGTTACGTAACCATCAGTATGCAAAAAGCGGTGGTCCTGTAACTAACGATTCCAGAATGTGGGATCTCAATAGTTACAAATGTTTGAGCTTCCCAATCGGTTTGTTTCACCTTTCCACACCCTCTCTAAGTTGAGCATATATAAATCTAAGCATTTATAAGGATTAAAGCAATTGTTTTGGAGAATTCAAATTGTGAGCAAAGTTGGAGAGTTGGATTCTTGTCTTGTTTGTTCATATTGAAGAGTTATTGTTGTTTGAGAGAATTGAGAGCAAGTAGATACAATTAGAAGGAGTCTCATCTTTCTTGAAGGCCAAATTGGCGGTAGTTTGTATCGTTTTTAGATTACATTGTGAAGGGGATATAATTTCCTCACCAACTGGAGTTTTTCCCACATCGGGTTTCTCTAGGATAAATCTTGTCTCATTCTTGTCTCTTCTCCTTTCAATTTGTAATTTAATTGTGGTTGATATTTCACAATAAATTGTTTAATAAGGAACTCACATATTTCATTAATATTCACAAGCATAGTGATTTGTTAATTATTAAACTTAGGTAGTTTATGCATCAATTTTGAGGTGTGCAAGTGGCATGGAAGTCTTTGATCCTATGAGTAGAATTTTTCATGCCTAGAGAAGATTTTTTAATTGCAACATTGGAGGCCACAGGCCTCTCTTACATTACACGAATGCCTCACATTATTTTGGATCATGCCCTCCGACTTACTTAGCATAGAGGTGGTGGAGTGAGAGCCGAATTTCAAATTAACGATGGGTGAGATGACCGTGACTTTAGAGGATGTAAACCGGATCCTCGAGTGTCGATTTAGGGAAGATTGGTGACGTATGATGGGGATCACTACTGGATCTTAGATTGTATTATGGAAATGTTTATTTGTGGGACATACCCGGTATGGTATGTTGGTGCTTCTATACTGAGATGCTTTGAGGATTTATGGATTATACGCATACCCATATACTTGATGGCTCTTGTCAGCGACTACTTGCTACTTGACAAGACTAACACACACTTCCCACTTGGATTGATAGGAGTAGTGCACATGCTTATGGATGGAGAGATCTTCTACAAGGGTCGAGTGTATACTAGCCCATATTTCTTGGGATTTTCATTTAATCACATACAAAGGCATGGGGAGCCTTGGACCAACCACACTACTACGAGATCTGGACATGGGACCGTATTACGATTGGGCACCCACTTGGAGTGTTACGAGCTAGGGATCCAAATGATCCCTCTTGCATGGGATGGGAGCCAGTGTGAGAGGACATCTGATCACACATGGGTGATACATATTATTATATATGTGCCTTTGATTAACTATAACTCTGTATGGTCACTTAGCATCCCTACCGATTATATCGGTGGAGTGGCAATGCGGAGAGCTCGATATTAAAGAGGTTGAGCACTTTATAATTGTGACGAAGTCATATTACATAGTGGTATCATATTGACCGATGCAACGAAATTTGGACCATATCCATGGTATACCGAGAGTTGATATATGGTACGCATGCAAGACATGTGAGATGTTTGATTTTGAGCCTTGCATTAGAGAGCAGTAAGCTCTAGATAACTTTATTCATGTTGTCCCATGACCATGGGTTCCATAGGCATAGGTGATAGACCCCAGACCACACCAAATTATGAGTTTTGGTATGTGATAGTGTTACCTTTTCGTATTACGATCTCACAGGATGCGATAGATACGGGTATAGCCATAAAAATGCAAGGTTTCAGGTGGTCGAGGCCGAGAGACATGGCCAAATTAGGACAATCGGAGGTGGAGGTGGATTTACGGGCCCAAGGCCGGGGTCCATAGATACGAGGTATAGCCATAGGTTCCACCCCACACAGCATCCTTTAGGGTAGCAGGAACAAGTACAAGCACAATAGGTGCCTATTATACATCCAATTCCTATACATGATGTAAAGGTGTGGACACTGCAAGTGCCCTTCGTACAGGTTCCACCTTCACCACCTTGAGTAGTGATGCCACACATGGCAGCAGGTGGGGATGGTGGATATGGATGGGATGGATGGGAATCACCCACAAGATAGATTGCAACAGGGGGGGTTGGTGATCACCAATTAGGTCATCGTAAAGAGGAACAAAGATAAAGGTGCTGGATATAGACTTATTCAGGACTTATTCCAAGAGGAGTGGGCCATCGGTGGTCCCATTACAACTGAGAGAGACATGGATCTATAGGGTGTGGACATAGCTTTTATTATAGTACATATATTAGATAGACAGGTGTAGTAGGAGCCAAGTTCAAGCTACTTTGAGGTAGTAGGTACAATGGGTTACCACCAAAAGGGATCAACTTCACCGAGAGAGCACATTGGCGGGCTAAGAGGACTCACCTATAAGCGAGATGTTGTTAGATTGACATGAGAGCGCGATGCTCTCCACTAAAGGCGGCTGTAGTGGAAGGAGCTCGGGATTTAGTATATGATTTCGCTTCACCTATAGGGGATGTGGCCTATTATAGAGATCTCTATTATGGAACATATCTAAATAATTTACTAGACATAATGAGATTTAAAAAAATTAATGATAACATAATGATCATTTAATGTATTGGATGCCCCTTCCCCTACTAGTTTGGCTAAGATTTCAAATCATACGGTGTGCAAGGGTGGGGCTTCCTTGCCACGTCCTCCTAGTCCCAAGCAGAACTAAAATACAAAAAACAAGGAGGCTCTTGAAATTCGGCTACCTTTCCACCCTAATGAGAATGTGGATCCTACAAGGGAGATGGTTGGAAGGTGGTGAATAACAAAAAGAAAGGTAAAGCTAGAATTTATCCTACAAAGATGAGCCTTAGATCTCAAAGTGGGAAGTTTCATGGTAGTTAGGGTTGCTCTTGGTAGGTGGCCAAGCCTCTTTGACTTTCCTATTTTGGGGCCCTTTCTTCTTTTGGCACACCTTTCTTTGGGTTTTGGTTTGTCTGTTTTTTGTTTCATCTTTGGATAGGTTGGGCCTTGTTCCTTGTTGTTTCACCTTTGTGCCTTGAAGCTTATCTTTCGGTTTGTACAGGGTTCCCAATCCCTTCAAAATATGTTTTTGCCTAATCTAATAAAAATCATTTAATGTATTGATAATACAAGAGTAAATGTAGGAGAGTAGATGCTCACACATAAAATTCGAATTTAATTGTAAAATACATTTGTTTGCATTTTTACATATTGAGAATGTCAAGTATATTTACATATTACATATTTTTAACATTGGGTAGGTTCTATATGTTTATACATTGTACGTAAGTGGTGATTTAGGCCTATTTTTCATACAAATAGGCATAAAATTTGTCTCAGGATTTGTTAGTTGTCCACAATTGCAAAAATTGCTTGTTCTAAAATTTGTTGTGGTTTTCATATCATTTTTGAGTTTGTTGCATTGTGAAAATCACATCTTCCTCGACAATGGATTCATTTTTGTAGTGGTCTACACAATAAGAGATTAGTTGATGCTTTATAGTGAATGAAATTGTCATTACGAGTAGATATATCATAAAAGTTGTCACTATTGCTATGATATATGGGTGGTGTAGTCATTTTTACCGTATTTATATTTAGATGAGCATGGATTTTTACGTTAGATGGGGTTTTTGTTGCATCTTAGATATAGCTCGGATGACCACACAACGATTGTCAATTGCTGCAGATCCATTAGAAAACAAACCAGTTCCTCTCTAGGCTGGAGAAGGGGCTTTTGAATGGTCGAAAGAAGCAGCCCCCAAATCCACTCCCAATTATTTGGGAATTTCGTCATGCAGCAAGACATCGTTTATAGCAAAATATTGGTTATGAGTATCATATTTAACAACTGAAGCCAAATTTAATAACTAAATTCAGATCTCGACTTGTATGTGTAAGGATGTGTGTTAATGTGGAGTTGGGGAAGCAATTCCCATCTTCTATTCGCCTCATCTCACAGTTTGGTAATTGGGAATAAAAACTTGTTTATGAAGTTTCCCGTGTGTTCTGTGGGGCATGCAGGTCGGTTGGGCACAAAGATGAAGCCTGTAACACCAAGAAGGCTTGGTCTAAGAAGGTGTCCCCTAATACTCAGGTCTACTCACTGACTGCTAGTGGCTACTCGCTTAAAGACTCACATCTAGAGGATATGGGGTTAAGTCCTGTGATTCCCCTCTAAGTCCTTGCGGGATATTATTGCTGAAGGAGATGCATTGGCTCAGGTGACCGAATGTGATAGAGCGGTGGTTGATCCCTTTTTGGTCTCTGGTCATGGCATGCAGATGTATGATGTGTTGGTGGGTGTGTCGACTCGTGAGCATATTACACGAGGAACAAGGAAAGGGATCAACACGGAGAAAGAATGCATAATAGAAGGGGAACGGTTAGGTACACATGTCCCATCCAGCGTTCAAAATTGCACCTGTCACAGCCCTTCCGAGGGCTTCCAACCCGTCAGAGAAGGGCAAGTCAAAATTTGCCTGTAAAAAAAATTCAAAACCTATAAATCATTTGACAAATTGTAAGTGTAATATTTTATTCAAATTGTCAAAAGAAGGGTTGTGTGGAAAAATGGTCATCAACCACTGTCATTTTAATTTGTAAATCCCGATAAAATATTTAGTTACAAACACAAAATTTGGATGTTGGGCACTGGGAATATGGGATTAAATATACTACAAACATAAGTATATCATTTTTCCAAATTTCCATCCCATATATCAAATCATGTGACAAGTGATGATGCAGATATTTAAAACACGAGTAAAGTCCATTAGATTTTGTCATTGTAAACAACTATTTGCATAGCTTAGCGGCTTCGTAACACACGATTTTGCAAATTATCTTGGTGAATGTTTTTCATCTTATATAAGCTGCTGGAATGAAAGCAAACATGTTAAGAGAAACTACGATCTTAAAGGAATGTGTTTCTAACTTGGATTCTAGCATCTTTGTGATTTATTGTTAGGGGCTATGAGTTATTGTACTTGTGTGTTTGCTGATGTGACGACAAATTGTCGTATACTTGCTATACTCTCGTGGCTGATTGACAGCACACCTTGAATCAATTTCATTGATCCAAGTGTGCTGAGGGCTTCTGGTGATTTCAGTATTGATTTACTCTTGAGCCCTGTACTGTCGAACTTGGAACCTCGTGAGGCAAGAAATGCCTAGACACGGGTGGCCTTGATACGTGATCCAAAGGACGGAACGTCCTGCTCTGCATTAACGTGAATGTCTGTAGGAAGGCAGAATGGAGGTTGGGTTAGGAGTTGATTAGTGTTAGTGGTTAGTATGAATTAAAAACCTAAACTAATCCTAAGTCCTAACATGCATCCTACACTACTATCCTAAGTGGATTTTTAAATTCAAAAAAAAAAAAAAGGGAAAATAAACCTAAGGCTAAACTAAGACCTAGGTTGATCACTTTATGCAACCTAAACTAATCCTAATCTAAAAGGGCGCGCAGACCCTTGGAAGGAGAGGATAAGGATGAAGGAAGGGCATTCATTAGCATTTAATTGGTAAGTCCATACGTGGACAGCGCCAGTTTTGGCGGGGCAGGTAGGAAATAGAGGCATCTATTTGGAGATAGAGCCAAATTCGAGTTTTGCATGGGAAATTTGAAATTTAGAGTTCACCAACTCAAGTGGCGGTGGCGTGGAAAGCTAGGAAAGGCAGAGCCTTAATTGCATTGATTGTTCTTGGTCCTCGCGACCAGCTCGCCTTGGAAAGTGTATGAGGGAATTTGGATTTTCATTTTGTTGATTCGAGCTTTTTGCAAAGTTGCTCTGCATTTGGTTTTCTAGTTTGGTTCAGTCGACCCAGCTCTTGGAATTTGACACTGTTCTTGGAGATTTTTAAGGCTGTTGCTAAGCCTGAAGAAGAAAGGAGTGTTGGAAGTTTGTGTTGTCGCCGTGGAAGGAAATAACGTGGAAAACGAAGCTTTCTTCGAGTTCTGGAAAAGAGATTACAGGCATGTTAAGCCCTTCTCTTTAAAAATTCTTGCTTTGTTTAAGTGTCTCATTAAAACAACCCTGCTCTTGGGTTTGGATTCTGTGATTGTTGTTGGAGTCGATTTGATTTGGATTTCATCGATTCCTGCTTCTTCTTTTTGGAAAATGATTTGAAGAATCGTTTCTGGTTGCTCGGCTTTGATTGTTTTTGCACGAATCAAGTTGGAATAGATATTCTCTTTCTTTGTTCGTGTTGTGTGGAATTGGAACAAGCTGTGTAATTGTTTCTTTATTGTGTAATCTTTTCCTTGCTGTTGTGTATGGAACTGTCCTTGCATATAAAAAGGAAGTGGAAATGCAGTCGTGTTATGCTGCTATGATTTGGGTTTCATTGAATCTTGCTGTCATTTTGGAAATAATAGGAAACATTGTCTTTGGCTGCTGAGTTAACTGTCTTCGTATTTCTCGAATGGAATAACTCCATGTTGTGCTGGTTTGTTCGACAGTAGTAGGGAAGTCGTCATGTGTATCATGGGACAGTACATGTTATATGTGATGTTTTCACTATTGAAACAATTGTTCTTTTGCTGACGAACTGGAATGAAAGAAGCAATAGTGGTTTGAAGTTGTTTCTTATCGAATTTTTTTTAAGGAAATAGATCCCTTTTCCTTTTACTGTTAGGATTTTGATGGAAGCGGCATTTGGGTTTTCTATGAGTAATTGAACTCGATTTGAATGAAGTAATAGCAATATTTCCTTTCTTGTACTGTTCTTGTATAGGAAAGGAACGAATAAATCTTTGGGTATTCGTGAAAGTAGGAAAAAGTTAACTGTTTTTCCTTCTGAACTCATTAATGAATTGTGTTTCCCCTTGCTGTGAAGATAGGATGGTTTTATTGTGTTTTGTTGATGCTGTTCGGTCTTCCTGTTCGGATTGTAGACACGATTACAAATTGGTTTGCATTCTGTGCAATAATTGATCATACTTTCTTCTTGCTGTGATGAAAGGTTGATTCCATTGCGTCTTGTAGTTGTGGTTTGACCTTCTGAATTGAACTGTCTTGTGAATGCGAACTTGACTTGGATTTCTGTATAAATAAATGGAAAATATGGGAATTAGCTTGTTTTCTGAGTCTGTCCTGACTGTACCAAGCTTATGCAATTAACACCCTATGCGGGTTTGCCTTTATTGAGGTATTGATATATGAATATTATATTTTGAGTTCTGTACTTCATTAAGAAAATGGAGAATGTTGTTTTTGGAATTAACGGTTGATCGAGATAGAACTCGAATTGGATATCCATTGTTTGTGGTATATTGGATTGAAACTGTACAGGCTATGTGAGTTGCTTTTCAATAAGAACGATTGTTTTGTTATCTTTATAAGTTGAGCTGTCATGCTAAGATAAACACGATTTGGGTGTTTTTATTTCATTCGAACAAAATGATTGTTTCTTAATGAAATTATAGGGAAATGAATTCTTCTTCTTGCTGTTGTTCTGGCTTGGTGAAATTCGTAGTCATGTGATTATTGGACTTGCTGTAGGTAACAACAATGAATAAAATGTTATTTTGAACGGGATACGTTCATAGGATTAGAAAGTCATGTGATTAATTGACTGTATGAATGAATAATTGTTTATCATTGTTCATACAGTGAAAGAAATATGGTTTCTTTAGTATGGTAAATATATAGTATACATCCTTACACTGTTTGATCTTGGATGAACATAATGCGGTACTAACCTGTTTTGGATTTTCATATGAACCTAATTCAAATGAAATATGGAAATGGATGATGAATTCTTCCCTGTTTTCATTAAGGCTGATTATGAATGAAACTACTCTCTTTGCTGAAAAGTGAATTACGAGAAAGGATTTTGTAAGTTTCACTCGGGCATTATCTTGATTTATGTTTCGTTTGGATTCCATTTTAGAACAGCCATCGGAAAGAAATTGGGTCATGGATGAATGACTTGGAAAATGATCTTTTCTTCTTTCATTCAGTTGGAAATCTGTAATTTGTGAATAATGAATTTGTAGTGCTTAGATAGGAGCATCTATATGCATTGCTGTTCGCTTTCTGTATGCGTGCTTGATTGCTTGGATTCTAATATGATGCATGAACTGAAAGGAAAGTAATGAATTTACATTTCAGTTAGTTTCATCCTTTGCATTTATTGTTATTGAAAGGCATGGAAAAGATAACAGTGTGTTATATCAGCAGTAAGCTATTTATATTTTTAACTGTGCAAATATTGTGAATTAAGATTTGTAACGGTTATGTGGAAACGGGACAGCAGTTCTTTGGCTGATTGTGATGATATTTTGATAGCTCAGTTGTTATGCTGATCTTTCTTTTGTGCCTATTTCGTGATTGTTGTTTTACCTTGGTCCGAAAATCTGTCGCGTGGACGAGATCTATGGACAGAGCAGAGCCAACAAAGTGTGCGGGCTTAGCCCCTCTTTGAGGCAAGTGAAACGGTTTATTGCTATTTCTACTTAGCAGGAACCTATGCAAGTCTCATGATTCGCCTTCGGGGTTGGGATCTCATCCCGGTAGAGTGTTCAGCTGCGAAAAGAAAGGAATGAAAGAGGGAGAAGAGAAAGAGCAGATCCGAAGGAGAAAAGAAATGAATTCCAAAGCGAGTAAAGGTCGGAAGATTTATGTTTTTAGTTTGGTAGTAAAGCATGAGCCAAACCTACTTGCATAAATAAACAAAGCAATCTTGATAAACAAATGACGGAAAAGTAGATATGAATCCAACAGATTAAACACATACGAGATCTAACATAAGAAAGATCTAATGTATAACACAAACTATTGAGCACAAAGTCTGAATAATTGTATTACTTGTTCTTTTCTGTTACAAGAAAGCTCAAAGTCTTTCTCTCCTCACTTCTATTTCTATCTAAAAAATGTTCACACTGAATACAACAAGTATTCTCATATTTATAGAAGATGAGGGAGAGAGAAGGCAAAATGGAGCCAACCACCTATTTACATAGATATTTAAAAATATCTAAAAGTCATGTTGACTTTGACAACTTTGATGGATGACATCATCCCATGATGCAACATGGATGATGTCATCATTTGTGCCAACACATTTTAGACATTACGAAAAGAAAGTCGGAGAATAGAGAGAAGAAGAAGAAGAAGAAGAAGAAGCTACTCATCATCATCATCCTGCGGCCGAAAAGGGGTTGCCTGTTTCTGATGCTGCTCAGGTGATGATATGTGGAACTGAGCGCGGTATTCCAAAAACTTGCTGATCATTGGCCCAAATTGATCTTGTGATGGATCCTTGTGCCGTTCACTGATTGCTTTGCAAGTCTCCCGCTCGTCTATGAGCTTTTCTGGGAGTTTGGAATAATCTTTCTCCGCCTCGATAAGGAACCCGATGAAGTCCCTACAGGCCAGTAGGTTGTTGATAGATTCAGTGTTGAATGTGACCTCTGGCCCTGTCCCTTGAGAAGCTATCTCCTTGAAGATCCGGATAGTGTCATCAGCTGATCTCAAGGTAAGGGAAGGAGTGAGCAACCCTAGAGTCATGGCGAGGACAATTTTCTCCATTTGATGCATCGCATCTAGGGCCTCTTCCTTTACCTTGTCTATCTTTTCTAAAACAAATTCCAGCTGATCTATCTGATAGTCCAGAGTGGACATAGTTTTGTTGAGGGCCCTTGGATGACCGAAGACTCCGAACTTGACCAGATCTTCGACTGAACAGTCAAACATTTGTTGGAAGGTCTCGTGCTGGAGTCTAGCATGTTCTAACTCTTCTGATATCGGACCTGCTAATGCTTGGAGTTCCTTATTCGCCTTCTCGATGTTTAGGTATAAACTGATATACTCGGCGATTACTCTTTCACTATCCTTGAGGATCTGGCTCCTCCAAGCAGAAACAGCCATACCCTGCTCGCCGATCTTTGAATACTCATTGATCTTCTCCTGACTGAGCAGCTCAGGAGTCTCGGCGGTAGTTGTGGGAGGTGCACTTCCCATCTTCTGTAAGGCTTGAAGCAGGTATTTGTTCTGCTCCTTCAGTAGCCTTTTCTCCTCTTTTGTTTCCTGAAGCTTTTTGCAGAGTGCATCAACTGCGGAAAGAGCTTCCCCCTGGAGACTTTCTGAGGATGTCCCCATTGTGACTTGGGTCACGGTGAAATCTGTCGGAGACAGATCTTCTTTCTCTTTGAGGGGGTCGGGGTACGCTATTTCCATGACTCTCTCACCTGCAGCACTCTTCGAGAAGCGTGTAACCGGCTTGTGCTTCTTTGCTCCTTTAGCCGGAATGACCGAAAAGTCCATCGGAGCGATGGGGACTTTCCTCTTTCTTTGGCTCATTTCTTTGAGAGATCTAAGTTGGTCCTATAGAAGAAGGACCAGAGGAGAGGGGGAGGCAACGGTAGAAGAGGGGAAAACGTGGAGACACGCGGCAGCGTGCATTGAAAGAATAGCCGAAGAAGTGTCCACGGGGGAAGGGAAACCGCAGCTGCAGAAGACATAGGAAGGGAAGGGAGCTCGGAGATGAGGGAAGAAATAGAAGAAGACAAATCAGTGAGGGAGGAGAAGATAGATGAAGAAGCGAGGGAAAGGGTAGAAGAAGGGGCGAGAGGATGCGACCAAAGGGGTGGTCGCTTGAGTCACTCAAGGAGGGAAGGAAGAGAAGAAGAAGGGATAGAAGGGACCTACGAAGTTGTAGCGACGCCGACATCACTGGCTGGATGGGCGTATAGGACTATCCTCTGTCAATTCTTCCTCCAGAGTTATAACCTGTTCTGGCTCTGAGGGAAGAGGACTTTCGGGGCTTCCTCACGAATGGTGCTAGGTTCACCTTCTCGCACCTTTGCCTTTTAGCTTCTTTGACCTTGGAAGTGTGTTGCCCAAAGGGGAAGTTGTGAAATCTACCCGAGGTAGATTAGTCCCGTAAAATTGACAAGGGCAATTTTACCGATAACCATACCGAAAATTTTGTTTCGATCCTCGTTAGGGATCCCTCGCGTTCGAAGCGTTGTAAAATCCCTTCCGGGAAATCTAGTTTTGAACTTAGTCTTTTTGAGCCTTTTTGGTAGGCGCATGGATTTTTCTTGTAACACGAAGTTTTGGTGCGCCCCTTAAAAATCCTTTGCGCGCATGGTTTTTATGTTAGCACGTCTTTCGGTGCGCCAAAGGATGTTGAGTCTCTTTTGCGTGCGCCAAGGCGCATGCGCCTTATTGTTGACATTGCTTTTGTTGCGCCACTTTTCGGTGCGCCAAAGGGCGCACATAATCTCGCTGCAACACAAAGTTTTGGTGCGCCAAAGGGCACACATAACTTCATGTCGACAATGCATATGGTGCGCCAAAGGCGCGCTCATTCTTCTGTTGTCAAATACTTTCGTGCGCCAAAGGGCGCACGCTTTCCCCTGTCGACAGCAACTTTCATGCGCCATTTCAAAAGTGGTTGGCGCATTGATGACAAGTTTTTCTATATATATCAGTGCGCGCCCAATGTCATTTTCATTCTTTTTGTCGAGCACGTGATCACTCTGGACTTGTCAGCCTCTGCTTCATCGTTTTCGTCGCCCTGTGGACCCGCTCTCAATTTTGCTATATATCTAAGGTAAGAGGTTCTCCCTCTTCTCCATTTTCGTGCTTTCGGTTCTTTGCGTGTTCTTGGTCTGTGTTCTTGGTCTGCGTTGTGGTTTGCTAGCCGGTGTTAAAATAAGATTGGTTTGAGCTAGTTTCCCTCGAAATTCATCTGTCTTCCTTTCTTCTTTTCCTCCTCCTCTCCCTCCCTCTTTCCGGATCTGCTTTGGAAGGAGCTGTTTTGAAAGGGCTTGGTGCGCAAACTTTTATATGAAACCTTATATGTCCATGCTATCTTTGAAATGGAAGAAAGAATGAAAATGATTGAGCAATGAGTTTAGTTCTATGGCGCACTGGCGCGTCTTGTCACACTTAAAACAGTTGCGCCCCTTTGGCGCATCTACCCGCCATGTTACATGATTAAAACCCGCGCCAATGGCGCAGCCTTTTGTCCTGCTACATCTAGAACTCATGCGCCTTCAAAGCGCGCCCTTTTTGCATGCTACAAGTGTAAATCCCGCGCCTCCTTAAAAAAACCTTTGGCGCGCCTTTTACCCATGTTACATAATCCATCCATGCGCCAAAGGGCGCACCGAACCTTCATGTAACATACTCTTTCCATGCGCCCTGCTATAAAATGCAACCTGCTTCATCCATGCGCCATGCGCCTTTGGCGCTGGTATAACCTCTGCAACATTCCTTTTCTATGCGCCTTATCTATTTGGCCTGCCAGTTGCATTTTTCCTGCGCCCTGAGCCTTAAAATCTCTAACTCTTTCTTCTGCTAGCTTTCCAATGGAAGATCAAATGACTAATTCAACCTTTTTGGATTGGGTCTCACTTCTTCTTCATGCAGATCAGCAGCTGAGTTCGAAAGGACACATGTCTACGTCAAGCAAGAGACCCACCAAACCAAGAGGAAAGGCTAAGCTGACAGAAGAAGAGATGAAATACAAATATCAGAGGGTCAGGATGCCCGAATCACAGGCTGAGTGCAGTATGGATGTCAGAGACTCTGAATTGGGTCACATTGACATGGATGAGTTAAGGTTAGAACTCGAGAAAGTCACAAGAAGTCCATGGATGGACAAGTTAATGGCGGTGCCACCGCACTTCGCGGAGGAATCCCGTCGTATTTGTAAACAACAAATTCATGATGGTGATTGCCTAATGTTACAACAAAGACACAAGATGTGTCGAGAAGCAGATGGGCGAGGCGTCATAAACCTCACGCCGTCATTTTGAGTTAATGCTTGGCATCCTCACCACCGGAACTACGTGGCATTGTTAGCCAACAGGAATGCATCAAGGCACAGGAAGAAAGCGAAGACCGGTGCATGCAGTTGATGAATGAGGTCTACCTAAAGAACAAGAAGGTGGTGACCCGGTGGCCTCAGACTATCCACCGAAGTGATTTCTCAGAGGAACTCAGTGATACTATCACTTTCTGAGCAGAGTCTTCGGGCTTTCAGATGCCCACTATTTCCATAAGTGGATGCTGCGGTACCTGGAGACAATGAATAAGAATTTGCCCGATCAGCGCTTTTGCTGGGGGGAAATAATAAGCAGCACCATATCTGAGCAGCTACAACAGCTCGCCACAACAGGAGTGTTCCATATGAACTCCTACGTAGTCTACGCTGCTGCATCTGAAAGAGATTACCCAGGGCTCAACCGAAGCGGAATTTGGCCTCAGGTCAAAATATACGAATATTATCCAGAGCTGAGGCTGGAGAATAGCATCCCTCAATTTGCTAAAATCAATGATGTTTTCTTCTATCACATCATGTGCATGTTGCGGCCAAATTTAACTCATGGCCGCACGACCAAGAATACAGTGTCAGCCGTGGAGAAGTGGGGGGCCTTGTTCACCCAGTTTCCCACGTTCACCTATCTGAGGGCGGTCAATTTCTTGGGCGAACCAACCAGGTTGCCGAGGTATGCTGGACCAAAGCTGGTTCTATTAGAACTATCAAGACAGCTGGTCACGTACCATGAAAAGTGCCTCAAAAGAAAGAAGGGCGGAACTCCTTTCCCCCTCACAGTAGGCCGATACACATGCTCCACCTACCACAAGGCGAAGGAGATGTATGCTGAGCTGGAACTCCTTAACTTGAAGCATGATTTCCCAGCCAGGCCTACCTTCGACCCAAGAGGCTGCCTGCCAAGGGCTAAGCTTGATCCGATCCATGTCCCTCAAATTGAGGACATTTACATTGATATCATCCACGAGGTGGAACTAAGAAGAAAGGATCATTCTCGCTTGGCATTGGCAGAAATTATTCAATATGGAGTGGCCATCGTCCCCAAAGGCTTCCAAACTACGGAAGATGAAACTGACAAAGTGTATAATGACACAGATGGGGACAATTGGCCCTTCCCGGCCATTGACAGGAATAAGTCTCCTCAAACAATTGAGGAGAGGGTCAAAGAGACTATGCGGAGAACAGAGCATTGGTGCCGCATGAACGGACTAATCTACCTCGGGGTAGATTTCACAACTTCCCCTTTGGGCAACGCACCTCCGAGGTCAAAGAAGCAACTAAAAGGCAAAGGTGCGAGAAGGTGAACCTAGCACCATTCGGGAGGAAGCCACGAAAGTCCTCTTCCCTCGAGCGAGAGCAGGTTATAACTCGGAGGAAGAATGTGAGAGGATAGTCCTATACGCCCATCCACCCAGGATGTCGGCGTCGCTACAACTTCAGAGGTCCCTTCTATCCCTTCTTCTTCTCTTCCTTCCCCTCCTCGAGTGACTCAAACGACCACCCCTTTGGTCGTGTCCTCTGCCCCTTCTTCTACCCTTTCCCCTGCTTCTTCATCTATCTTCTCCTCCCTCGCTGATTTGTCTTCTTCTATTTCTTCCCTCATCTCCGAGCTCCCTTCCCTTCCTATGTCTTCTGCAGTTGCGGTTTCCCTTCCTCCCGTGGACACTTCTTCGGCTATTCTTTCAATGCCGCCGCCGCGTGTCTCCACGTTTTTCCCCTCTTCTACCGTTGCTGCCTCCCCCTCTGTCTCTGGTCCTTCTTCTATAGGACCAGCTTGGATCTCTCAGCAGCTGAGCCAGCAAAAGAGGAAAGTCCCCATCGCTCCGATGGACTTTTCGGTCATTCCGGCTAAAGGAGCAAAGAAGCACAAGCCGGTTACACGCTTCTCGAAGAGTGCTGCAGGTGAGAGAGTCATGGAAATAGCGTACCCCGACCCCCTCAAAGAGAAAGAAGATCTGTCTCTGTCAAATTTCACCGTGACCCAAGTCACAATGGGGACATCCTCGAGAAAGTCTCCGTGGGGAAGCTCTTTCCGCGATTGATGCACTCTACAAAAGCTTCGGGAAACAAAAGAGGAGAAAAGGCTACGAAGAGAGCAGAACAAATACACGCTTCAAGCCTTACGAGAAGATGGGAAGTGCACCTCCCACAAGCCCCCGCCGAGACTCTGAGCTGCTCGGTCGGGAGAAGATCAATGAGTATTCAAAGATCGGTGAGCGGGTATGGTATGGCATTTTACGCTTGGAGGGCAGATCCTCAAGGATAGTGAAAGAGTAATCGTTGAAGTATATCGGTTTATACCTAAACATCGAGAAGGCGAATAAGGAACTCCAAGCATTAGCGAGAGTCCGATATCGAAGAGTTAGAACATGCTAGACTCCGGCCACGAGACCTTCCAACAAATGTTCGATTTGTTGGTCGAAGATGCAGTCAAGTTCGGAGTCTTCGGTCATCAAGGGCCCTCAACAAAACTATGTCCACTCGGACTATCGGATAGATCAGCTGGAATTTGTTTTAGAAAAGATAGACAAGGTAAAGGAAGAGGCCCTGGATGCGATGCATCAAATGGAGAAAATTGTCCTCGCCATGACTCCGGGGTTGCTCACTCCTTCCCTTACCTTGAGATCGGTGATGACACTATCCGGATCTTGAGGAGATAGCTTCTCGGGACGGGGCGAGAGGTCACATTCGACACTGAATCTATCAACAACCTCTTGGCTTGTAGGGACTTCATTGGGTTCCTTATCGAGGCGGAGAAAGATTATTCCAAACTCCGGAAAAGCTCATAGGCAGGCGGGAGACTTGCGAAGCAAGCGGTGAGCGGCACAAGGATCCATCACGGGATCAATTTGGGCGATGATCAGCAAGTTTTTGGAATACCGCGCTCAGTTCCACATATCATCACCTGAGCAGCATCAGAAACAGGCAACCCCTTTTCGGCCGCAGGATGATGATGATGAGTAGCTTCTTCTTCTTCTTCTTCTTCTTCTTCTCTCTATTCTCCGACTTTCTTTTCGTAATGTCTAAAATGTGTTGGCACAAATGATGACATCATCCATGTTGCATCATGGGATGATGTCATCCATCAAAGTTGTCAAAGTCAACATGACTTTTAGATATTTTGTAAATATCTATGTAAATAGGTGGTTGGCTCCATTTTGCCTTCTCTCTCCCTCATCTTCTATAAATATTGGAATACTTGTTGTATTCGGTGTGAACATTTTTTAGATAGAAATAGAAGTGAGGAGAGAAAGACTTTGAGCTTTCTTTGTGAGAAAAGAACAGAATACAATTATTCGAGACTTTGTGCTCAATCATTTTGTGTTATACATTAGATCTTTCTTATGTTAGATACGTATGTGTTTAATCTGTTGGATTCATATCTACTTTTCCGTCATTTGTTTATCAAGTATTGCTTTGTTTATTTATGCAAGTAGGTTTGGCTCTGTTTACTACCAAACTAAAAACATAAATCTTCGACCTTTACGCTTTGGAATTCATTTCTTTTCTCCCTTGGATCTGTTCTTTCTCTTCTCCCTCTTTCATTCCTTTCTTTTCGCAGCACAGAACACTCTCTGGGATGAGATCCCAACCCCGAAGGCAGAATCTGTGATACTTGCATAGGTTCCTGCTAAGTAGAAATAGCAATAAACAGTTTTGCTTTCTTTGTCTCAAAGAGAGGGCTAAGCCCACGCACTGCTGTTGGCTCAAATCTGTCCATAGATCTGTCCACGCGGATGATTTTCGGACCAACAATTTTTGGCGACTCTTTGGGAATGAATAGATCTCATCGGATCTATGGTGGTGATATAATATAAAATCGAGAAAAAATAAGAAAATCGCTGCCGGTTTAAATGAACTTTTGTTGAGAATCCAAAAAAATTTGCAAAAGTGCTCGAAATTGAAAATTTTCTTACGAAATCCATAGATCGGGCCTAGTTCTGAGATCTTTAGTTATTTGAGTTTTTATCAAAGTTAACATTTTTCCGTAGATCTGAGTTTTTGTCTGTTTTCTAAAAAAGTTTGAAACCCTCTGAAAAGTAAAGATCAGATCTGAAAATCAGCCTGCTATTCTTCCCTGCCATCTTATCCTCGCTGCTATTTGTCATTAACCGCAATCGGTTTTTCGAGGAGGATAGTATTTAAATATCTAGAAAAGTGCATCTTTGCTTGGTTGTTAATGAGAAAAACAGAAAATCAGCAAGTACACCCAAAAATAAAGTTTAAATCGTGCCATAATATCGCAGATCTGGAAGGTCTGTTGTGCAAGAACGCTTTTACGCGCAGCAGGAGAGCCCGTGGAGAAGTTGATCCTACTTTCGATCTGCTTCAAAGGCACAATTTCAGCGTAACACGGCATGTTTTTCAGCGTTAAGCTCGGCTAGCCGGTCATCCAGGAGTGTCTCACCTCCACGAAGAAAAAGTCTTTACAAGGAGCATCTACATCCCTCTCGTAGTGCCTTCACGCTCAGTGGAACCACCCTCCCGGCTCGTGTGCTTTTTCCAGCCTTTCAAATGGCGGTACCATGGGAAATGCTATGTGTCCTCTCGCACTTGCCACATCCGAGTTCACGCGCTCCCTCACACGGGAACCGAAAGAATTTTCCTAAATTAGACGGGAGCGGAAATCAAAGCACGGATTCCCACATATCTACTTTCATTATGTCATGCAGTATTTTGGACGTGACTCACGAAGATGTGTCGGTTCGCCTTTTTCCGGAAACTCTACAAGGGCCGGCACCGAATGGTTTCAACATTTTCCAGTGCATCTATCACCGGTTGGGCAACCTTGCGGGAAGCTTTTGAAGACAGATACAAGCCTTCAGAAGATGCATTTGCATTGTTATCACGGATCACCCACCTGAATAAAGAGGCCAATGAGACTATGTGTGATTTTGTCGCCCGATTCAATGCATTAATCAACCGTGTCCCTACGCCATGCTTCCAACACAGGAGAATCGAAGTGTTTCTTCGTGAGAACGCCATGAGCTCAAAAGTCAGCTTCTTGCTCCTTCAAGAGCGAGTAGCTACTCTACCTCTCGCTCATTTGCTTGCCATCCGGATAGAAGACAATTTGATAATATCACGGCGAGTTAAAAAAGGAATCATCAAAGTCCAAATCTTGAGATCCTCGCCGCTACTTAAATCGATCCAAAGCATTCCAAAAGATGGCGAATGATCTGCTCGCATTGAAAAAGCAATTGGCCCGGGCTCCCGAGTTCCTCATACCGAGGCGTTCCACGAAGGAGTTTTGTTCCCAACAATGTTTCACAAAGACCGCTACTACCTGCAATGCTCCACGATTGGCGCTTGAAGCTCCTCGATCAATGCTTTGGCGAAAGTGAAGGAAGAAGCGATTATGAAGAACCTTCGCCTCAAGGCGAAGATGATCAAGATGTCGGTGAGCCGACTGGTGACTCTACTATTGGATACATGGAATTTGATGAGGATGAATCTGATGAAGAAGAGAGTACTCAAGGCTATGCAAGCGGACAATCATACGCTGTTTTTACCCGCTCACAAGGAAAGGAAGCGGAGGTTGCTGCCCATGCGCAGAAAGAGAAGGCCGTGTCAAACGCGCCTCCAACCATTGTTAAAAGAGGTAATCCCCTTCCTACTCAACTCCCTGCTAAGTCTTTTCCAAAGAAGTCCTTTCCGCCCATCTCTCCTCCGAATCAGCCCCCTCATATTCCTATCAAGATCAGTAACCCTGTTCCACCATCGCGAAGTGAAGGACTCATTCCCTCACCAACGCAACCCTTGGCCGCATTCGATATAATAGATCATGCAAAAAAGACCAAGATCCAAATGTCAAGTGAGTACCTTGATCAAATCTCGAAACGACTTGTAAGATTAACTAAATATATTCGAGTCAAGTCACATTACGTCTAAATGAGTTTCCCAAAAGGAATCCTTTCCACTCCTCCTGAATCCCACATAAATGTTGCTTCAACATCTGCATCAGGCAAGATAGAGCCTTTCTATCTCTCTCTCCTAATCAATGGGCACAAGTTGAGTAACTGCATAATTGATTCCGGAGCTTCCGATAACGTCATGCCGGCGAAAGTCGCCCATGCTTTAGGCCTCACTCTTACCAAACCTTTCGGCAGATGTTACTCCTTGGAGACCAAGCAAGTGCCATTGATTGGCCAAATCAAAGACGCGCAGATTTGCGAAAAGGGTAAAGATGACCGTTCTCGTTGCTGACATTCCAGCAGCCTATGGAATTCTGCTAGGAAGGAGTTTCTGCAGCGAAGTTGGCGGAGAAATTCACATGGACTGGTCTAAAGCTAGAATACCCGTCAAAGGTGTGATGCAGACTTTAGAACCAGAATCGCAAAAGAAGTACTTGGTTACTAGCTCTGAGGACCCCAAAGCCCAAATCCTTTTTGAATCATCAGGGATGGGGAACTACTTCTTATCTACCGAGGCAGTGCACAGGAGGGAATTTTGTTCAAGAAAAGGATCTTAATGAGATCTGGACCTTGCGGTTCGATGGCGATTCTTGCGCAACTAGTGGATGTGGCGCTGAGTTGTCTTTGATATCTCCCGAAGAGGAGGTAATTCCTCTTTCTTTCAAGTTGAGTTTTCAACACTAACAATCTGCTGAGTATGAATCTCTGTTGCTCGGTATGCAAGCTGTAAAGGAAAGAGGAATTAAAAAATGAAAGTTCAAGGTGATCTTTGAGCTAGTTGTAAATCAGGTCAAAAGGATTTACCAAGTGAAAATGAGAGGCTCGAGCACTACCGTAGCAGCAAGTATGGGACAAGCATCGAAGAATTTGATGCCTTTTCAATAGGAGCAATTCCAAGAGCTCAAAATGATATGGCGATTCATTGGCGTTTTGGCATCTCTCATGCTCCCGCTTTGGGTTTGAAAACGAACAAATACACCATTGAAGTGGTTTTCTACCCGAGCGTGCCAGACAACTCTCAGCATTGGCAGGTATTCAACGATGATAATCACCTCATTGCCTTTCTAGAAAAATCAGAACATTTTGATGAGTTGTATTTTGAAGGATCCACCTCTACATGCCGTGAATCAATCAACGGTCAAAACCATGAATCAGAGGAGAAGGACGGCATATGTCAGCTCAAAGGAAATAAAATTCCGAAGGGCCTGGTTTCTCTGGAGCGCTTGTTTGACAGGCACGACCGTTTTATGAAAAAGAAGAAGCAAGATGTTCCTGACTCATCCCCAGAAACAAAACCAGTCAATATAGGTTCTGAGGCACATCCGCAATTTGTAAACATTGGCAAATGTTGCACGCCTGAAGAGAAGCGGAAATTTGTCAAGTTGCTGAAGAAATATATGGATGTGTTGGCATGGTCCTATGCCGATCTAAAGTCCTTCAAGCCAAAGGACGTTCAGCATGACATACCGCTGAGAGAAGATGTCAAAGCCTTTCGCCAGAAGCAAAGGCATTATAATCCTAAGATTTCGGGCACCATCCAGGCAGAAATTCAGAAGATGCTGGATGCGAGAATCATCTTCCCTATCCATCACAGCACTTGGGTGGTGAATATTGTGCCAGTGCGCAAGAAAAACGGTGAGATACGCATATGCGTAGACTTTCGAAATTTGAATCAAGCTTCACTGAAAGATAACTACCCTCTTCCGATAATGGATCAAGTTCTGCAAGCAGTAACTGGATCAGAAATGTTGTCTATGCTTGATGGTTTTCAAAGGCTACTGATCAGATTGAAGTCTCACTTTGAAGATCAATTCAAAACAGCATTCACTACTCCACAGGGTACATTTTCCTACAATGCAAGATGCCTTTCGGCCTAACTAATCTTTGGTGCTACTTTTCAATGGGCCATGGACTTCGCATTTAAAGGTATGATGGGGAAAGTCATTGTAGTTTATTTAGATGACTTGACCGTGTTCTCTAAACAACGAAGTGATCATTGCGATCACTTGGAGCAATCTTCAGCAAGTCTGAGAACATGGAATTTCCTAAATCCCAAAAAAGTCATTTTTGGGGTTACGGAAAGGAAGTTCTTAGGGCATGTGGTTAGCAAAGAAGGAGCGAAGATAGATATTGAAAGGATTAAGGCTATTGAGCCTTACTCGCCTCAAGCAAGACTGGTGTTCATTCTTTCTTTGGAAAGGTAAAATTTCTTAGGCGTTTTATTCCTGACTTTGCTGAGAAGACTCGCCACATATCAAACATGATGAAGGGGTCACCAACTTTCAGATGGAGTGAGGAAGGGAAAAGGTCATTTGAAGAAATAAAAACTTCTGTTGCCCATGCACCGGTCCTGGTATGTCCCGACTTCTCCAAGGACTTCATCATGTATAGCTACGCATCAGAACATACTGTGTCTGCAATCTTAATGCAAAAGAATTCAGAAGACATTGAATCCCCGATTGCATTCATGAGTTCTCCCCTCAAGCCTCACGAGTTGAAGATGACTCAATTGGAAAAGCATGCCTTTGCCGTTGTCAAAGCAGTGAAGAATTTCAGGTATTACATTCTAAACTCGCATACGGTGGTGCTGGTTCCCGACACCGCAGTGAAATCAATTCTAACTCAGCAGGAGTTAGGAAGCTTGAGAGGGAATTGGATCGCAAAGGTCCAGGAATATGACCTGGATATTAAACCTACCAAGCTGGTGAGGGGCAAAGGCCTGTGTCAGCTAATGGCTGAAAATGAAAATTTAGAAGGTCCTAAAGGAAAAGAGGATTGTGCCAACGAAGAGCAAAGCCCTCTAAAGGAGCCTGATTCTCTACCTCTGGTTCTATTTGTTGCAACTAGTGACGAGTGGTACTCCGACATCACTTTCTTCCTTACCTACGGCGAATGCCCAATGCACCTAACTGCGAGGAGAAGCGCACTATAAAGCTCAGAGCAGCTAAATATGTCATCTGGGATGACGGTTTATATAAGCGCGGCGGGATAGGCGGTGTCTTCTGCGATGTGTTGACAAGCCCAGCAAGTAAAGCTGTTGGAAATTGTTCACAACTCGGCTGTGGAGGCCATTTTTTTCTTCTTCCGTGACAAAGACACAAGATCATTCGAGCAGTACTATTGGCCGACGCTCTTTCAAGATGCGGCTACTTGGGTGGCAAAGTGTGAATCCTGTCGACAATTCGTCGGCAAGCCCAAGTTGGTTGCCCTTCCCTAGGCCGCTCATTATCAATGAACCATTCGAGCGATGGGGAATTGATTTTATTGGCGCACTCAATCCTCAATCGAGTGCTGGACATAGCTATGTCCTTACAGCAACGGATTACTTCACCAAGTGGGTGGAAGCCATACCTATCAAGCATGCCACTTCTGAGGTGGTTTGCAGTTTTATCAAAGAAAATATCATTGTCAGGTTCGGCGTTCCAAACAAAATCGTTGCTGATAATGCTTCTAACTTCTCCTCGCGGGAAGTTATTAGTTTTTGCTATGAATATGGGATAACTTTAGCACATGCCTCGGATTATTACCCTCAGGGAAATGGTCAGGCGGAATCCAGTAATAAGAACTTGGTGACCATCATACGGAAATTAGTAGATGAGAATCAGCGGATGTGGCACAAGTCTTTGTACGATGCTTTGTGGGCGGACCGCATTACTCCCAAGAGATCTCTCGGCATGTCACCTTTTCAAGTGTTATATGGCACTGATGCCGAACTGCCCATTTCTGCGGAACTTCCTGCTCTACGCTTGGCACGAGTAATCGAAGATGAAACTTTCCAGAATTCTCTAGAAAAGAGAATCATGTATCTTGCGGAACTTGAAGAAAAGAGAGTAAGAGTGGTCGACAGGATCACTGAACATCAGAATCAAGTAAAGAGGCTTTTTGATAAAAAGGCCAAGCAGAGAGATTTTCAAGTGGGAGATCTCGTCCTCTTATGGGACAAGCAAAGAGAGCCAAAGGGCATGCACGGAAAATTTGATTCCCTATGGAGAGGGCCCTTTAAAATCAAGCAACTCAATGGAGAGAATAGTTTCTATCTCTCGTATCGGATGGAGTGAACTCCTGCTTCCCTATAGCGGGAAACATCTCAAGATCTTTAGGAAGTAGAGCTTGCTCTCTTCTTTGTACAGTTTGCTTTTTGTTGTGTGTTTGCTTTTGTTGTGTGTTTGCTTTCGGTTAGTTTTGTGTTTCCTTTGTTCTCCCTCCGGTCCCCCTTGTTTCTGACTCCGTACCCAATGGATAGGCACATATGATCTGGTATTCTCTACCCCCGAGTTTGCTCAAGGATAGTCCCCAGAAAGAGCCAGCTGTTATCCCGTAAAATTGACAAGGGCAATTTTACCGATAACCATACCGAAAATTTTGTTTCGATCCCTCGTTAGGGATCCCTCGCGTTCGAAACGTTGTAAAATCCCTTCCCGGGAAATCTAGTTTTCGAACTTAGTCTTTTTGAGCCTTTTTTGGCTGGGCGCATGGATTTTCCTTGTAACACGAAGTTTTGGTGCGCCCCCTTAAAAAAGCCTTTGGCGCATGGTTTTTTATGTTAGCACGTCTTTCGGTGTGCCAAAGGATGTTGAGTCTCTTTTACGTGCGCCAAGTCGCATGCGCCTTATTGTTGACATTGCTTTTGTTGCGCCACTTTTCGGTGCGCCAAAGGGCGCACATAATCTCGCTGCAACACAAAGTTTTCGGTGCGCCAAAGGGCGCACATAACTTCATGTCGACAATGCATATGGTGCGCCAAAGGCGCGCTCAATCTTCTGTTGTCAAATACTTTCGTGCGCCAAAGGGCGCACGCTTTCCCCTGTCGACAGCAACTTTCATGCGCCATTTCAAAAGTGGTTGGCGCATTGATGACAAGTTTTTCTATATATATCAGTGCGCGCCCAATGTCATTTTCATTCTTTTTGTCGAGCACGTGATCACTCTGGACTTGTCGGCCTACCTTCGTCGTTTTTAGTCGCCTGTGGACCCGCTCTCAATTTTGCTATATATCTAAGGTAAGAGGTTCTCCCTCTTCTCCATTTCGTGCTTTCGGTTCTTTGCGTGTTCTTGAGTACGTGTTCTTGGTCTGCGTTGTGGTTTGCTAGCCGGTGTTAAAATAAGATTGGTTTGAGCTAGTTTCCCTCGTGCTGTCCTGTCTTCCTTTCTTCTTTTCCTCCTCCTTTCCCTCCCTCTTTCCGGATCTGCTGGAAGGGAGCTGTTTTGAAAGGGCTTGGTCTGCCAAACTTTTTATATGAAACCTTATATGTCCATGCTATCTTTGAAATGGAAGAAAGAATGAAAATGATTGAGCAATGAGTTTAGTTCTATGGCGCACTGGCGCATCTTGTCACACTTAAAACAGTTGCGCCCCTTTGGCGCATCTACCCGCCATGTTACATGATTAAAACCCGCGCCAATGGCGCAGCCTTTTGTCCTGCTACATCTAGAACTCATGCGCCTTCAAAGCGCGCCCTTTTTGCATGCTACAAGTGTAAATCCCGCGCCTCCTTAAAAAAAACCTTTAGAGCGAAGCGCGCCTTTTACCCATGTTACATAATCCATCCATGCGCCAAAGGGCGCACCGAACCTTCATGTAACATACTCTTTCCATGCGCCCTGCTATAAAATGCAACCTGCTTCATCCATGCGCCATGCGCCTTTGGCGCCAGTATAACCTCTACAACATTCCTTTTCTGTGTGCCGTATCTATTTGGCCTGCGCGATTGCATTTTCTGCACCCGAGCCTTAAAATCTCTAACTCTTTCTTCTGCTAGCTTTCCAATGGAAGATCAAATGACTAATTCAACCTTTTTGGATTGGGTCTCACTTCTTCTTCATGCAGATCAGCAGCTGAGTTCGAAAGGACACATGTCTACGTCAAGCAAGAGACCCACCAAACCAAGAGGAAAGGCTAAGCTGATAGAAGAAGAGATGAAATACAAATATCAGAGGGTCAGGATGCCCGAATCACAGGCTGAGTGCAGTATGGATGTCAGAGACTCTGAATTGGGTCACATTGACATGGATGAGTTCTGGGTTAGAACTCAGAAAGTCACAAGAAGTCCATGGATGGACAAGTTAATAGGCAGTGCCCTGCACTTCGCCGGAGGAATCCCCGTCAGCGCTGTAAACAACGAATTCATGATGGTGATTGCCCAATGTTACAACAAAGACACAAGATGTGTCGAGAACAGTAAGGGCGAGGCAGTCATAAACCTCACTGCCCGTCATTTTGAGTTAATGCTTGGCATCCCTCACCACCGGAACTACGTGGCTGTTAGCCAACAGAATGCATCAAGGCCTGGGAAGACAACGAAGACCAGTGCATGCAGTTGATGAATGAGGTCTACCTAAAGAACAAGAAGGTGGTGACCCGGTGGCCTCAGACTATCCACCGAAGTGATTTCTCAGAGGAACTCAGTGATACTATCACTTTCCTGAGCAGAGTCTTCGGGCTTTCAGATGCCCACTATTTCCATAAGTGGATGTTGCGGTACCTGGAGACAATGAATAAGAATTTGCCCGATCAGCGCTTTTGCTGGGGGGAAATAATAAGCAGCACCATATCTGAGCAGCTACAACAGTTCGCCACAACAGGAGTGTTCCATATGAACTCCTATGTAGTCTACGCTTTGCATCATCCCGAAAGAGATTACCCGGGGCTCAACCGAAGTGGAATTTGGCCTCAGGTCAAAATATACGAATATTATCCAGAACTGAGGTGGAGAATAGCATCCCTCAATTTGCTAAAATCAATGATGTTTTCTTCTATCACATCATGTGCATGTTGCGGCCAAATTTAACTCATGGCCGCACGACCAAGAATATAGTGTCAGCCGTGGAGAAGTGGGGGGCCTTGTTCACCCAGTTTCCCACGTTCACCTATCTGAGGGCGGTCAATTTCTTGGGCGAACCAACCAGGTTGCCGAGGTATGCTGGACCAAAGCTGGTTCTATTAGAACTATCAAGACAGCTGGTCACGTACCATGAAAAGTGCCTCAAAAGAAAGAAGGGCGGAACTCCTTTCCCCCTCACAGTAGGCCGATACACATGCTCCATCTACCACAAGGTGAAGGAGATGTATGCTGAACTGGAACTCTTTAACTTGAAGCATGATTTCCCAGCCAGGCCTACCTTCGACCCGAGAGGCTTCCTGCCAAGGGCTAAGCTTGATCCGATCCATGTCCCTCAAATTGAGGACATTTACATTGATATCATCCACGAGGTGGAACTAAGAAGAAAGGATCATTCTCGCTTGGCATTGGTAGAAATTATTCAATATGGAGTGGCCATCGTCCCCAAAGGCTTCCAAACTACGGAAGACGAAACTGACAAAGTGTATAATGACACGGATGGGGACAATTGGCCCTTCCCGGCCATTGACAGAATAAGTCTCCTCAAACAATTGAGGAGAGGGTCAAAGAGACTATGCGGAGAACAGAGCATTGGTGCCGCATGAACGGACTAATCTACCTCGGGGTAGATTTCACAACTTCCCCTTTGGGCAACGCACCTCCAAGGTCAAAGAAGCAGCTGAAAGGCAAAGGTGCAGAAGGTGAACCTAGCACCATTCAGGAGGAAGCCCCTGAAAGTCCTCTTCCCTCAGAGCCAGAACAGGTTATAACTCTGGAGGAAGAATTGACAGAGGATAGTCCTATACGCCCATCCACCCAGGATGTCGGTGTCGCTACAACTTCAGAGGTCCCTTCTATCCCTTCTTCTTCTCTTCCTTCCCCTCCTCGAGTGACTCAAGCGACCACCCCTTTGGTCGTGTCCTCTGCCCCTTCTTCTACCCTTTCCCCTGCTTCTTCATCTATCTTCTCCTCCCTCGCTGATTTGTCTTCTTCTATTTCTTCCCTCATCTCCGAGCTCCCTTCCCTTCCTATGTCTTCTTGCAGCTGCGGTTTCCCTTCCCCCGTGGACACTTCTTCGGCTATTATTTCAATGCCCGCCACCGCGTGTCTCCACGTTTTTCCCCTCTTCTACCGTTGTTGCCTCCCCTCTATCTCTCTGGTCCTTCTTCTATAGGACCAGCTTGGATCTCTCGGCCGGTGAGCCAGCAAAGAGGAAAGTCCCCATCGCTCGATGGACTTTTCGGTCATTTAGGCTAAAGGAGCAAAGAAGCACAAGCCGGTTACATGCTTCTCGAAGAGTGCTGCAGCAGGTGAGAGAGTCATGGAAATAGCGTACCCGAGCCCCCCTTAAAGAGAAAGAAGATCTGTCTCGTCAGATTTCACCGTGACCCAAGTCACAATGGGGACATCCTCGAGAAAGTCTGTGGGGAAGCTCTTTCGCGATTGATGCACTCTACAAAAAGCTTCAGAAACAAAAGAGGAGAAAAGGCTACTGAAGGAGCAGAACAAATACGCTTCAAGCCTTACAGAAGATGGGAAGTGCACCTCCCACAACTGCCACCGAGACTCCTGAGCTGCTCAGTCAGGAGAAGATCAATGAGTATTCAAAGATCGGTGAGCAGGGTATGGCTGTTTCTGCTTGGAGGAGCCAGATCCTCAAGGATAGTGAAAGAGTAATCGCCGAGTATATCAGTTTATACCTAAACATCGAGAAGGTGAATAAGGAACTCCAAGCATTAGCGGGTCCGATATCAGAAGAGTTAGAACATGCTAGACTCCAGCACGAGACCTTCCAACAAATGTTCGACTGTTCAGTCGAAGATCTGGTCAAGTTCGGAGTCTTCGGTCATCCAAGGGCCCTCAACAAAACTATGTCCACTCTGGACTATCAGATAGATCAGCTGGAATTTGTTTTAGAAAAGATAGACAAGGTAAAGGAAGAGGCCCTGGATGCAATGCATCAAATGGAGAAAATTGTCCTCGCCATGACTCCAGGGTTGCTCACTCCTTCCCTTACCTTGAGATCAGCTGATGACACTATCTCGGATCTTGAGGAGATAGCTTCTCAAGGGACGGGGCGGAGGTCACATTCGACACTGAATCTATCAACAACCTACTGGCCTGTAGGGACTTCATCGGGTTCCTTATCGAGGCGGAGAAAGATTATTCCAAACTCCCGGAAAAGCTCATAGACGAGCGGGAGACTTGCGAAGCAATCAGTGAACGGCACAAGGATCCATCACAGGATCAATTTGGGCCAATGATCAGCAAGTTTTTGGAATACCGTGCTCAGTTCCACATATCATCACCTGAGCAGCATCAGAAACAGGCAACCCCTTTTCGGCCGCAGGATGATGATGATGAGTAGCTTCTTCTTCTTCTTCTTCTTCTTCTTCTTCTCTCTATTCTCCGACTTTCTTTTCGTAATGTCTAAAATGTGTTGGCACAAATGATGACATCATCCATGTTGCATCATGGGATGATGTCATCCATCAAAGTTGTCAAAGTCAACATGACTTTTAGATATTTTGTAAATATCTATGTAAATAGGTGGTTGGCTCCATTTTGCCTTCTCTCTCCCTCATCTTCTATAAATATTGGAATACTTGTTGTATTCGGGGTGAACATTTTTTAGATAGAAATAGAAGTGAGGAGAGAAAGACTTTGAGCTTTCTTGTAACAGAAAAAAACAGTAATACAATTATTCAGACTTTGTGCTCAATAGCTGTGTTATACATTAGATCTTTCTTATGTTAGATCTGTATGTGTTTAATCTGTTGGATTCATATCTACTTTTCCGTCATTTGTTTATCAGTATTGCTTTGTTTATTTATGCAAGTAGGTTTGGCTCTGTTTACTACCAAACTAAAAACATAAATCTTCGACCTTTACGCTTTGGAATTCATTTCTTTTCTCCCTTCGGATCTGTTCTTTCTCTTCTCCCTCTTTCATTCCTTTCTTTTCTGACCTAGAACACTCTCTTTGGGATGAGATCCCAACCCCGAAGGCAGAATGTGAGACTTGCGTAGGTTCTGCTAAGTAGAAATAGCAATAAACCGGGCCGCTTTCTTTGTCTCAAAGAGGGCTAAGCCTCGCTGCATTGTTGGCTCTGCTCGTCCATAGATCTGTCCACGCATGCAGATTTTCGGACCAACAAAACAGGACAGCAGTCTTTGGCCGATTGTGATGATATTTTGATAGCTCGGTTGTTATCTTTGATCTTTCTTTTGTGCCTATTTCGTGATTGTTGTTTTACTGTCGTTTCATAAAAGCAGGGTTCTTTTATTGAGACAGTTAGTTGAAGCACCTTATTTTAAGGATAAGTGCTTAATATGCTCAGTTCATTGAACTGACCCGTGCAAATCATTTTGCAGATGGAATTTGATTAGAATGAAGACATGGCTGTTTTCTGATGCTTCTTGATTAGCTGAAAGATGAATTGTAATTGTTGCTTTTATTCCTCTTCGAGGAATTGTGAAAAGAAGAAAATATATTCTTCTATCTATGAGTTGTATTGATGTTTTATGTAAACCATGCCCATCTAGTTGGATTGGCAAATGTACAGATTATGACATGAATTGTCGAATACAATTACAAGTGTGATATTTTAATAATTATATCAGTTTGGTATTGTTGACTAAATTGGAAATATAATGTTATTTCTTAATTTGGATTTGTTTCATTGTCCTTGGATGGATGTTAAATGGAAACTAATTTCTATTCTTACCTAAATGCAGCTTTTAAGTTGAAAATGCAATTAGTTCATACTTGGGTAAAGATGAAATTTTAATTGACATTAAACAGGATTAGGAAGAATATGATTCCATAATCGAAAGGTATTCAGGATTAGCTTAGGAGCTAAGGAATATCAATTAACTTTGGAATAATCGAACTTCGCTTTCGAACTCCATTAATGATCTCGTATGCTGAATTCAGAATAAAGGATATAGGATAAGTATATCCACAACTAATGGACCTTAACTATATAACGTTAAGGAGAACAAATGAATACATTTCTCGGAATTTAGACCTCGTATGAATGACGTCTAATAAGCTAGAATTCTGAATTTAGTTGCAGTTGGGAAAATCTTGGCTAAGTTTAATAGGTTAAACTTATCACGTCCGTCGGTACGGACTGCTTAATCCAATGATTAAGAAGAGAACCAAGTAGGGAAATGCAGCCCTTCGACACGAAGGAGAAGATGCATTGCAAGATAATGGATGGATTTAGTCCCTCTTAGCCCTATACAACTGTAACGGAAACGAGGATCAAGGGATCAGCGTGGATGCTGAAAGTTGATTTTAATTATTAAATCGTATCCTAAGCACTTGAGCAGGATGTGTATTCTCGATGGGAGAATTCTATAGGACATTGGCATATGCCAGCTACAGCAAGGTGTCTCCATGAAGACGGGGTCTTCATGATGACACTGTCATGCGCTGACATATTGCAATGCCCTCCCGAATTAAAACATCAAGAATACATAAAGTGAATGTGTAACCGAGGATAGGGGATAGGAGTATGATCGGCGTACGGAGTGACTCAGGAATACTAAAGATAACTAGACACACGGGGTCGTGGGAAAGCGACAACGTATGTCTGCGTATCTTTAGTTCTGGGATCGCCTTCCTATATTCGTTCATATTACTAACTGTAATTGGAAGTTTAAACTAACCTTAAATGAAGAGGATTGGTAGGAACCAGGAAAGACCATTCTAGATAACAGGTGAAGTGAAGTGAAGGACGTATTCCGTTGATGTGTATCACATCCAGGAATATGATCATGCAAAGCATGTGAAAATCTTTGGCCAAAGTATCGCAATTGCTGGTTGCGTTGTCCTTATCACTTAATTTAAGATGCAGGATGTCAGATGAATATCAGTAACAGATATTCAGATAGGCTTCTTAAATGGATCACTTCGATAACCGGAAACGGTTATGAGAACAGGTATATATAATATACCATGCATAAACGAACATGAAGGATCGGTTGTTGCCGAGTCATGAAATGAAGGATCGTTGAAACTCCGAGCCATGAAAATGGAAGATCGGCAGTTCCTCGAGTCATTTACAGTAGCATATAGAATCTGTTATAAGATTGAATGGCATTGAATGTGTGTTCCATATTGTAAATATGTGAACAGGGAACATTCGTTTTAAAAAGAAATTGTGTGATCCAAACTATGTTGTTTGGGCAGAGAACAATTATTAAAACTTGAACGTGTGTTTGAATTTTGTAATTCATAACAGAACGTTATCAAAAAAATAAAATTTCCCTTGTTCGGTATCTTAAAATGGGGATGTTACTGACTTCTAGGTTCTAACCATAGTGATATTTGGCCATATTTCTCTTGGATTAATAATTCAATTTCACTAAACAATTTTTTTCTAAAAATGTGATTTTTTTGGTGAAAAAATGGAGATATTTATAGCTTAGTAGTCGCTAGCTAAATTGGTAATACATCAACATGACCATGGTAAATTTTAGAGCTTAGCGGTCGCTAGGTAACTTTGGCTAGACCATGGTGAATTTTAAGATACAAGCAAATTCCATTAGATTTTGTCATTGTAAACAACTCTTTGCATAGCTTAGCGGTCGCTACCCTACAACCATAGTGATATTTAGTAATGTTATATATATGAAGGTGAATTTTACAAATTTTAATTTCTCACTAATGGCAATTTGAATTAAAAAAATTGGTTATTAGCGTAAACGCTGGACGAACTGACCCCTAAAAGTAACTTGAACCTTTAAAATTTAGGCGGATTAGTCATATCCCTATACCTAAAATTTCACAAAATTTTAAAAAGCAGCATATTCGTGAATTAATGAAGATTCGCCACTAAAATTATCCCTACGTGAAACCCACAACCTATGAGATGGAAATAGTGGACAGTATCAATTAACCGTGAAGGCTCGAAGTATAAATTGTGTAAGCCAAGGATCATATCAATGTCGAGTCAGAGGATCACTACATTGGAACCTATTGGCTTGAGCCTAATATGAATCAAAGGGATGTTCTTCTCGTTTAACATGCACATTAAACAAAGTGAGTTCGAAAAGATAGTGGAAGGTGCGTAATAATGACATTCATAGAGGTGGCATATAGAAAATCAAATCTGAGTTTGAGTTAATAGTTGTGGATAGTTTGCTTTTGTTTTTGTTGTCTAAATGCTCGAGTGTCTAGAGGTGCATTAACACACCCTAACACATTTAGACCAGTATAATTGATCTTACTCATTACTTGTGTGCTTAATGTTGTAAGAAACAAACTATTAAGCAACTTTTCAAAGTAAATGAGTTAATTAATAGATGACTTGTTTTAGGTTGAGTTTTAAAATAGCGTTATAATAAAATAGACCCTATGTAGGGGGTATAGATATTGTTCTTAGATGTGATTGATGTAAAATATTATATTCAACACCTAATTAATGTTCTTAGTTTTTATAAAACATTCATTTAAAAAAATGAATCTCTCGATTAAAAAATGTTCTTAGTTTTAATAAACATTTATTTAAAAAAAAATCTCAATTAAAAAATGTTCTTTATTTTTGTGACGTGGTTACTTAATCTACTCTTGTCATGCGAAGTGCAAAATATTTATACTACTTTTCATCATCGAAGGGTTGGTCCAATATTTACCCTTCATAGTGAAATTCAGACCAGCCCTTCAAATTTGATCACTTGGTCCCATCGATGGTGGGTGGGGTTATCCATTGGATTGGTGGAGGCACTTTGGTTTCTCGGTGCTAGGCTTGTACCCGGTCCCAACGGGGATCATAAAGATGTTGATACTAACTTTTGCCCCCTAAGCATTCCACAACTTAGGAGGCTCAACATGATCCAGAATTGAATGATGAGGATGACACTAAAGGCAACAAGATCGATGTGTAGGAGGAGGATGAAGGCAGTTCATATATCGAGGAGGATGGCGAGGGAGGATTTTTGGATAGCTTGATCCATGGAAATATCGAAATCATATAAAACATCGAAGAGCTTGGGGGCCTTATAACTTAATATATTTTGAAGGACGAGACAATTTTGGGAAATGCTACGTGTTTGGCGTCTTTCCTCGAGAAATTCGGGGGAAAACAGATCCGTGTGATCCTAACAAGCTCAAAGTACTTGATTTGGGAAGGTTCGAGATACCAAGATTACATCTTTAAAACCTTCGGTTTCAGGAATCATGATGAACTTATTGATCACGCATTGGAGGAAGAGGGGTGGAATAAGGTGCAATCGAGGAAATCGAAAAAATCCTCTCTTTCTCGAGGTTGAGTGCCCTCTCTTTTGTAGTTGTCTGTCATGCCTCTCTTATTTTCTCTCTACAGGACATTCGTTGTGCTTTTATTTTGTTTTTCTTGTTGCAGGGCAATTGTGCTTTGGTGTGTTTTTTCTTGTGCCTTGACCGATTTATCTCGGTTTTGACCCTTGTTGTAATCCCCTGGTAGGACCCGAGTTATAATACCTTTTACCCTTAATTTAAAAAATAACTGAATGTGAATGTAAATGTAGTGGGGCATGTTAGAATTACTATCAAACATTGCTCGTTGAATCCTACCCACACATTTCTCCTCCTACGGTTGTAGAAAGATGGGTTTCCAACTAATATTTGTTCAATGTGCCACCAATGCAACCATCATGGCCGAGAGGTGAGATTGTCAAGCCGAATTGAGGCCAAAATAGATGCAGGGATTAGCTCACAAGGAGCTCAATGCTAGATCTATAATGCATCTGAGGAACCATTGAAAGATCTGATTCAAATTGCAATAGGGGAGTTGAGTAGAGGGTTTCGTGAAGAGGTCGCCATCCAACGCCGATTAAGAAGAGATCACACCTCTCACTCGAGATAAGGAAAATTGTTGCTAATGAGAGGGCCGTGGATATACGATCTTGGGGTCTGTGAAATTAAGGCTTCAATGTTGCCTATACTGAACAACATCCAACTTTCTTCAGAGTTGACTAATCTTCCATATTAATGATGTTTATTGTTTTTCCTTTCTTGGGCACCACTGTAGGTTTTTCCTCAATATCAAGAGAATTCCTACTCACAATCCAATAGATTTAGCTAAATAACATGAAATAGCATACATGATTCCGAAATAATGTGTCTAATCTTATTGTTGCAAAACATGTATTCCAATTCGTACAAAAGAAGTTTTCTGTATATGAAGTCTCACGAACAAAATCTAACAGATGTGGCACAAGTTGAAGCGAAACCCCTTTCTTTGTATCAAGGTTACAAGCAGATGTAAGATTCAAAAAACTGCATTTATGGTCAATGTGGTCTCATGTTATGATAATGCCAAATATTGAGGTCACTCATATCAATTTTATTTCCCTAACAACTCGTTGATGTCAGGGATGTCACCAAAAAATAAAATTATATTGAGAGGCTTTAAAGGCAAAATTTATCCTGAAAATATTTATTATGTCTGAATACAACGCATCAGCATAATAATATGGCAACATTTGAAAAAAGAGAAAGTTGACACTGTTAGTGTTTAAATTTCCCAAAATTTGTTCATCGTTAGTTCTATTGACCTTTGCCTTATTTGTAGACGTGCATATAAATTTCGCTTAAAAGAAATTCAAAAAATTAATAAAGTAATTTAAAAATCAGAGTTAGCTTTGATAATTAGCTGAACTTATATGTATTATCCTTAATTGTACATAAAATAAGACTGTACTGCAATTTCAAATTACTACGGCCCAAATTTTCACTTAAATATGTGGACGTTAAATAGATGATTGAATAATACAATTTAATGTATCACTTTTAGACCGGTAAAGTTAAAGTTGTGAATAATCTTATCCTCTTACATATTAATGTTCCACGAAACCTTAATTTGCTGCTCTTTTCAATCCAATCTCCCTTTTTCTACAAGAATTGACCTTTTCAAGTATAATTAAATAATCATACAAATCTAGTAAAGTATAATTAAATAATAATCATACATCTATCTAATAAAGTTTGCACATACCACAGTACAATTAAATCATCATACAAATCTGGTAAAGTAGAAAATGAAATTCCTCCCGAAGAGTAAAACAACGTCTTCAACACCTAATGATTAATGTTATCAAAAATCTCTACGGTAAAACTCACAACCCAATAAGTGATAATATCGATCAATTATAAGTGATAAAACTCTACGGCAAATCAAGACCCCCTTCAAAGAAAATCCGGGATAGAGTTTCTCCGACCTGTCAAAAAACAGGGGGTCTCTCCATTGGGACAGGTAAAGTTGGCTCGGTCTCTCCTACAAATCTCAACAATGGTAATGAATCATTTAAAAATGACGGATCTTCTTTCAAGAGCATGGATAGATCCAACTCGCTTCAGAAAAGCGGTCGCTCAGGAACCTCTGGTGGAGATAAGTCCACTTCTTATGCTTCAGCGGTCTCCAAACAAAAGGAGAATACCAGAAATGAGCTCTTGAAACCCTCCCAGGAGGTCCCGACGCTGAAAATCGGGGAGGATCTACTTATAAAAATTCTTAAGGAGGAGGAAAATCTCTCCCAGCTGGGTCTCATATGCAGATTCCATAAATTTTGGCCTAAGCTTTCTCAGCTCCATGAATGGATAGCCCAGAGATGGAGAGAAAAAATACAAGGTAAGATTGAGCTTTATCCCTGTGCTAAAGCTTACTTCATTGCGGTCTTTGAAACCCCTGCTGATAGGGATTTAATCTTTAGCCAGCATTGGGTTTGGGGGGAACATGGGCTGATGTCCAAACCATGGTATCCGTCCTTCGACCCGTTAAAGGAGTCTTTTGATACCTACCCGATTTGGGTTCGTTTACCAGGACTTCCGTTACAACTTTGGAACAGATCTTGTCTCATTGCTATAGGAGATACTCTTGGCTCATGTGTGGCAGTTGATGGTAAGACCTCCATTCAAACACATACTACGTTTGCTCGAATCCTGGTTGATATTGATACCTCCAAACTCTTACCAGCAGAAATCAATCTTCAGATTGGAGAAAGGCTCTGGGTATAGAGGATTGACTATGAGAGACTTGCCTTCAGATGTCGGTGTTGCTTCCAAACTGGTCATGTTACAAACGATTGTGAACATTCCAAACGAAAGACCAAAGCTGCTTGGTGGAAGGATTCACTTCCTGAACATCTCACAATTGACTCAGATCCGGCTGAGGATTCTAGTGCCCCCTTGCAAGTTGACTCACCCGTAATGGCTGATTCACAGGCCAACATAGAGAAACTACCTACAGACTATGCTCCGCAGATTGTTGATTCAGTGTTTAAGGAAGTTTCGGCCCCCCTTCCTATGGGTCACATCCACATCAAATCCATTGCAGATGCTTCGATTGCATTGGATGCAGGAAATCCTGAATGGACAGTGGTGGATCGGAAAAAGAAGGGTAATGTCAAATCTAAACCCCCCACCACTCCGGACAAGGTTTGATTCTTGTCGTTGTTGGTGTTATTATTATTACATCTGAGCAAATGGCCAACTACACAGTTGTTGGGCAGTTGTGTTGTTGTTAAGTTGTTTTTTTTTGTTTTTGAAGCAGCTGTTTTGTTTTTGCTGGTTCTTGGCTATTTTCTATTGTTGGGCTTTCTGGGGTTAAATTTTGCTTTTGAGCACTGTTGTAAAAGAGTATGGTCCCTTTCAAAAAACTATTTACCAATAATCAAAAAAATATCGATCAATTATACATAAGAGCATATTTAATTATCTTTCTAAAGTTAATGAATATAATATTCATGTTGTATAGAATGAGTTGTGATCCAATGGTGCGTATGATGGTGCATTAAATATTTCATAGCCATCCACCAAGGTTCCACTCCCAAGAGATACCAATAAATAAGGTATGAGGTTAAGATCATGCCCCATACAACTATGGCATAACGAAACCCCTCGGTTGAGTGGAACTATGCCGTCGTACAACTATTGAAATAACTTTATTTTTCAACTATGGTTAAGATAGAGCTTATTTCAATAATTAGAAAAGTTATTTTATTTTTTCAACCTGGAGAGTGCAAGATTTGTTTTTAAATTTTATAAATAAATGTTTTTAATCACTCTTTTTTATTTTTTTGTTTTATTTAACAAATAATTTTTATTAGTATAATTCACATGAAAAGTTACATCTCATTTTTGACAAAAATTTTTTTATCAATCTAGTTTCTTAATATATTTAATAAATATACTAAGAAAAATAATATAGATAATTTTAATACATTTATGTAAAATATAGTAAGAGATATCAATTTTGAGGTTCTTCTCTTATATTTTTAAATATCACATTGATTAATAATTATATTATTTTGTGTACCATTTTTCTCATAATTGGTGCCAAATGATATTTATCTAGCTACATCACTATGTTGGAGACAAATATTTTGAGAAAATATGGAGTTCCAAAATTACCATATGTCAACAATATTATGATTAATTTCTTATGTAAAAACTTGATGGTGACATTTTAATGGATGTCAAATTTGAATTTGATCATAAATGAAGTTTAGTCACTACATTACCCTCTACGCTTGATACACCCTATTACCATTATATAAAGACAATTAACATAATAGTGATACATAAATGTAGGTATCTTAAGTACATCTCTCTTTAATTTTATGAGATATTAGTTTCAAGGTTCTTATCATGGACTTTCTATATAACACATTCACTAATGACTCCATTATATTATATAATATTATTCATTGATAGTGACAAATGAAATCAATTTAGATCAACAAATATGTTCGGTTAGAAAAATAATTTCCCATGAAAGACCAAAAATCCTAATTCCTTGTGTACGAAAATTATATTACTATTTTTCGATTAACGTCTTCAAGATAAAAGTAAAGTATTTCAAGTGACAATCAAAGAGGCGTTAAATTTAAGGATGAAATTACATTTTTATGGTCAAATGGACATCAAATTTAATAAATTGAGAATAAATTTAAACACTTCCCCTTCATTACCATTGTTGTCATTCTAGATAACTTATTTGATCAATTTGACAACATTAAGTTTTCTTGTGAATATCCTATTTACTAGGGATATACACTTCATATATATCCAATCAAATAAGTTTCAAATTTAAGTTCATTTATCTATATTGAAATATCACCAAAAACCATCTTGTTGATACCACTGCAAGTTATTCTTATTCGTCTAGTAGAACACATATCTTAAATTCAAATATACAAAAGGATAAGAGATAATAATTGAAGTTACTATTTTGAATTTTATATATGTATGTATTGATAAACATATACATTTCCTTGACTTTTGAATTGTAGTGGGTGGTATGTAATGTTGGTTGAGTAGTTTGTAAGTGTGGTTTTGTAGTGTGTTGTGCATTTGGTTTTAGGGGAGTAGCGTGGGTTGGGTTAGTGTATGTTTTTTTGTGGGTATGGTTGACTGGGGTATAGTAAGTAGGTTGGTATGTGAAGGGTTTCGTTGGGTTCTTCTATGAAGTGGTATTGCATATTAAAAGGATTGGGGTGTGGATGTGGTGGGTTAGAATTCCTGTTGGTATGTGATAGTGGTGAATTGGTTGGTTGGATTGGGTTTTTATGTAGTGTAGTGTAGTGTACAAGTAGGGCGTGGTGGGAGATGAGTTTATACGAGTTTGGTAATATACTGAATGGCACATATGTAGTCAGAAATAAGTTGATAGGGTTCATCGTTGTGGGGCGATGGGAGATTTGGAAGGAAATAGCCTTAAAAGAAGTGGGAAATCTGTGTTCATTTGCTTCCAAAGGTGATGGAGATGCAAAGGTTAATGAATTGACCAGTGGTTGTCCAAATGAAAATGGTTTGGGTCTTAATGTAGAGAGGGAAAGGCGTAATGGGTTTGTGGAAATGATAGTTGTACGGTAGTTTTTTTGTAATCTATAAATTAGTTGTACGGGAACGTAATGTGTTTGGAGTATTGTTGTTTAGTAGTTGAGGATTTTTTAAGGTAGGTCGAGTACTTGTAAGAAGTATGAAAAGAATTTTTATTAGAGATTGTATGATTGTTTGCAAATTGTTTTTAAAAAACATAGATATTTGTGTTTGGGTACAAGCAAAACACGAGAGATAAATACAACGTCATAAATATTATGTTCATTTTAGCTTTGGTTTTTTGTATACGTATGTTTGTTTGATAAACACATATTGACCGTAGGGAAAAACTCTCATAAGCGAGTCTATGTCGGGAGGTTTTTTTCCTACAGTTGCGAGTTTAAAGAGGTCTAACATTATGGATTTAATTTTGTTGTCTTTGTTTTGTGTAGTACAGTGAAGCGGTGAGGTGGCATACAAATCCTTAAAATGAAACACTCTTTTGTGGAGCGAAATGTAGCTACATTTGGAGAAACAAATCAAAGCTTTGGATTTAAAAATTGTGGGAGTGAGTAGTAAGTGTTTGATGTGACAAAAAATTCTTGCATTGAGAAGAGGAATGAAAATTTTACAAGGTAGGTGTTGGTAGGTAATGAAGTTTCCAAAGTAATACGTAACATGCAACAAATGTTGGAGTAAGGGTGGGACGGAAAATCCATATTGTGTATATGTATGCTTAGGGGTATTATGTTATGGTTTGTGAATGTTTGCTAGAAAGTTGCACACTCAATCAAATTCAAATGGAGTTAATCTTTTCTTAACAGGGATAACATGAATGAAGTCCAATTGTGCATGTTTGCTGGAAAGTTGCACACTCAATCAAATTCAAATAATGTTGTTATGCATTAAGTATTGCATGTTTTTCAACACAATACTTATTATATTTGTGAGTTTAGAAAATCAACACTTATAGAAGGAGTATGTAAATCTTGTTTAAATAGATAGTAATTACTCAACGAATCATTTTGTTTTGATCCATACAAATGGAGGAAATCTATCAAATTCGGATTCAAAATTTGAACCTATCATATTTGGATCTATTGCAGAATGCATAATCTTTTCACAAAGAAGAAGATAGAGTTGTCTACAATAGAATAAGTTGGAAATAATTTGTGAGTAATAGATTAGTCACAAATTAATATGTAGAAGAAATTTCCATGAGTACAACTTTCATCTTCATGCATTAAGGTATAACTTGTAGATATGAAAGTGGCCATAACAATCACATCCAATATATAGCCAAGATGTATGCTTTTAGTTGTGGTTATGCTGCAGAAATGGAAATTGTAGTGTTATTTACGTGTTAGGTTGTATATAGAGTATACATCTGCAAGTCAAACCTTTTCATTTTAGTATGTAGTAGCATTCTCAATGTAGGTGATGTTCATATTATTACATAGAGCATCAGAATCATCTAAATTTAGGACCTTTCCCTCACCTTTGTTGTTAATGTGGGTGTGTACAATTCCTTTGAGATTTATCGTGGCTTCGACCACACTATGCGTATGTTATGGATGTAATTTGTTAATTGTCATTGTTGCAACCAGTGGTGATGGTCAAGTACTATCACCTTTTTCGCAAGCACATATCAATTGTGTTATACATAAACCTAACCTATAGAATAGAGTGCAATAATAGTTTGGGTAAATGGGATATATAGACATGAAGATTGACAAAGTTAAAAGAGAATGCACACTATTTTTGTAATTAAATTTTCATGATCAAGTAACACATAATGGAACCCACAATGTTTTTGTAAATAAACTTATTATGATCAGATAAAACCTAATGGTTTATGCATTAGTAATAGGAAATATTATTATTCAAATGTTAATGGAAACTAATAGTACATAAAGCAACAAAATATAATAACAATCTAATTATGTTATAGAAATATGTCATACATGACCCGCACAACCTAATCTAATTACGATATGCAATGTAATCATGACCAACCCAAATGCCCTAACTATATTAGGGTGACCTAACTATATTAAAGAGAACTAACTACATGGAGAAAATATTTTTTTAGAGCATATATTAAATAATAGTCCTGAAATACTAAATAAAGTTGGTTATTTTAATGAATAGTGGTAGCACATCCTAGGCGGTCCAAATATTGTAGACCAAATTTGGGGTTGCATGGTGTTTATATATGTTATTTTAACTGCAGTAAAATTTATTTTGTTTCATAGGCAATGCAAAGGAGAAAACATTTGTTACGTATGGTATTTCATTTCGTATAAGACATCGTCGTATACAAGCCTTTAGAATGTAAGTAGAATTTTCTAGCTTGCGGTTTACTTTTTATTTAAGTGGTATGTATTTTATTTTCTCTCTTATAAATGCATTTGTCATAGGAGATGTGAATAAACTATATACAAATTTGTAAAGTTGGTGTTTTAAGCAAATTGTAATAACATATGACACGTTCGCAGGTGGTGTACACATGCAAGTAAAGGTTGGCAACTAGTGCATGGGAAACATGCATGCAGCATGAATAACTTTGTCATGTGGTTTAGAAGATGGGCGACCATTATCAGCTATCTCCGCCAATGGTGAGCAGCTTGACAATATTGATATAGTTGAGAAAGTAATTGTGGTCGAGGATACAAACAATTTTGATCTCCACGACGGAATATTTGAATCAATAAACATGAGAGCCAGAAAACTTAGGGGAACATTGGGTGAATTCACTTCAAATTTTAAAAGTTGCACTGCTTATCTCATCTTTAGTCTTGATCTAATCTTCAAACTTGCCTTGGGCTTGAGATGAGAGCACGACAATCACCCCAACATCAGTCTATCCATTACCTCCCTATCAAAAAAATTATCTAATATTTCATTGGCAACCTCCAATAGCTTCCCTGTTCATACAAATCCCACATCCATTCGACCCGATCTGCAATTATGTTGTCTCAGGTTCTGATCAAGGGGAGGCCATCCGTAGGTGTTTGACAACGCCAATGCTCCAAAGTTGTACACATCGTATTCTGGACTCACCTTTCCAAAAATCCACACATTCTGGTGCCAAAAACTCAGCGACATAAACAACAAGATACTTGCATCAACCGTTAGTTTGTGGAGTTTTTTTCATCCCCTTCAATTTCTCTATGACACAATTTATGTCCGATTTATAATTATGCCAAAAAGTGTTTACCGTTGTAGAAATATTCCTGGGTTCTGATTGTGTCAGAGCGTACACCGAGATCTCAATCATCCACCTCTTGCACCATATCAACGACCTCCAAAGAATCCAAAACGTCCACATATGCATGCTTGTTTTGTGACATCGAGACTCAAATCCTTGACAAGGTGCACCATGTGCTATAGCCGAGAAAATGGGGTAGACATAAACACAACTTTAAAGGCACATGAAGCTTTAAAGGTGCTAATGAAGAGGGATCCTAAATTAGAAACATAAGGCAGAAAATAGAAACCCATTTTGTGAAAGATCAAGTAATAAATACGACACCATTGATTATCTTGCAAGTCATAGATGAAACCATCTTGAATACAAAAGGAAAACAACTACTACATTGTCGACCCTACACCGACAACTGCAGCCGCTCATGGAATGCTCTAGTTCTACCACGTATCTACACCACCATCCACATATGCCTACATACAAGCTGTCATCGGGTGGGCAATGTATGGACAACACCATTCACCGCATCAAGAACCAATGAAACAGAAATTTTCCCTAGGAAAATAGAAATCGGCCAATGAGGATAACAAATTCCAACAATGAAATGACAAACAAATTAACCATGTCTATAGTTTTTGCACATTTATTTGTTACATTAATAATTTCACCTTACTCTTGCGAACATGACATGCACATAAAATGTAAATATAATTTCTAATGCTTTGTTGGGTCTGGATATTTGTAAGGGTCCGGTTTTAAGTGGACACAAACGATTGCATGAAAATAAGGAAAATGTTTGAAAGAAACCAGGAGTTTAGGAAGGATTCAACTAAACATTACTAAAGAATGGGAATAATAACAAATGGAAAAAGGTCACATAGAGAATAAGTGCAAAATACGACGGTTTTGAGCATGGCGAGGTGGGGCTTCAACTAGTGGCGCTTTGACATTAGGAAGGATCGACATCCCAGGCCCTCCACACATCGGGATATAATCTCCCTATCTTTGGCGCTAACGTGATTTTGTTGGGTTGGAAAATTTTCTCCCACTAGACTTCGATTTGGGTGGAAAAAGTTTTTTTGCCCCAAAATATTTTGAATTTTGAATTTTCAAAAGATAAGCTTCATTAGGGTGGTAAAGCACTCAGTCTTCCTCCTTTCGAGAAGCCCCCATTCCGCTAAGGCTTTGAAATAATCATAACAGACCGGTTATAGAAGCCCTCGGTCATGCACATTCTAAAAATATCAGCCTCTAAAAAGGGAATGAACATCTTGTCCTCTAGTTAGATCAAACTTCCTCTTTACATATTGCGGCTTCAAAAAATCTTAGGAGGGTCGAAACCAACTTTGCAAGATTTGTCACCTTTATTTTTCACAAGATGGTAATGTTAGGTTGTGGAGCCTATTTTCATGTGTGAAAGTGTTGAAGACTGTACACTAAGAGTACTATACACTTTTCATGTATCCTCATCGGGGTTCGGGGCTAGAGTCGGGCCCGAGTGGGGATCTGGGGTGGCAGCCCCGGTATGAGGGTTCGGGGTGTAGACCCCGAATTATTTTGGGCCTTAAAACATGCCCGATATATCGGGAAACGTGATTTTCTCATATGGGCGGGATTTTGACCCATAGGTTTATGGGACGGTTTTTGCCCATGGTTTTGATACCCACGGTTTTGTAAAACTACTTAAGCAGTTGTCTATTTATATGGTTTTATGCATATGATAGAAGGATGAAAAACATTGCAGATGTGTTTTGAATTTGGTGTGAATTTTGTAGAGTTTGTTGAGCATAGCTCCAAACATATTTGGGTATTGTATTAAGAGAGTGGTGGCTTGTAATAAAATCTGAGCAAGTGATTCTTGGTGGACGTAGCCCAAATTAGGTGAACCACGTTAAATATTGTCTCTTTGTGTTGTGTTATTTTATTCTGCACTTTTATTTGAGATATGTAATATTTTATGCATATTAGTTTCTACTGTTGTGATTCTGTGAGGGATTATTCCGCATATTTTATCCCTTATTTCCTAACAATTGGTATCATAGCCTAGTTTTGGTTTGCTAAAGTGTTGAATTGTAGGAAAAGTTTTATCTTGAGTGAGAGCTATGGCAAATGATGGAAGATCTAGGGTTGATAAATTCAACGGGTAGAATTTCAGTCTTTGGAAGATGCAGATGGAAGATTACCTTTATTAGAAGGATCTTTATACTCCGTTGTCTAAGAAGGTGAACAAACCCTCGAGCATGACAGATGCGGAATGGGATTTGTTGGATAGGAAGGCACTTGGGACAATCCGGTTGTGTCTTGCATCTTTGGTATTATTTAATGTTTCAAAGGAAAAGACTACAAAAGAACTGATGGATGCATTAGGGAAGTTGTATGAAAAACCCTTTGCCTCAAATAAGATATTTTTAATAAAAAAGTTGTTTAATATGAAGATGTCTAAGAATGGTTCAATAGCAGATCATCTAAATGATTTTAATACGGTTATAAATATGCTAGCTTTGGTTACAATAGAATTTGATGAAGAAGTTAGGGCTTTATTAGTTTTGTGCTCTTAACCTGAGAATTGGAATAGCTTGGTAATGGCAAGTAAGCAACTTGGTTCTGCTTAAATCAAAGTTGAAGTTTAAGGATGTTGTAGGGGTGATTCTAAGCGAGGAAATGCGAAGAAAAATCTCTGGTGAATCTTCTACTTCAAGGAATGCTTTGACAGTGGAAACTAGAGGGAGACAGAAGAATAGAGGAAATCATGGAAAATCAAAGGATCAGGCAAGGTCAAAATCCAAAAGCAAGATAGTATCTTGCAAGCTTTGTGGAAAGCAAAGAAAAAGCTCTTGTGAATCTTCTAATTGAGGGAATGCTTTGTGAGTGGAAACTAGAGGGAGATAGAAGAATAGAGGAAGCCATGGAAAATCAAAGGATCAGGCAAGGTCAAAATCCAAAAGTAAGATAGTATGTTGGCACTGTGGAAAGTCTAGGCATGCAAAGAAGGATTGTTGGGAGCTTCGGGACAAGAAGAAACAACAAGAAGAAAACAAGGAGGCAAATGTGGCAACGGGTAATGTATGTCAGGATGCTTTGATTCTTTCTTTGCACAATATTACTGAATCTTGGGTTTTAGATTTGGGGGCTTCTACACATAGGCATTATTTTTTTATTATGTTCAAGGAGATTTTGGGCATGTTTTTCTTGGTGATGATGAGCCTTGCAGCATAGTTGGAAAAGGTTATGTTCAGGTTAAGATGCAAAATGGGAATACTTGGCTATTGAAGGATGTTAGACATGTGCCTACATTAAGAGGAAATTTGATATTGGTAGGGTAGTTGGGAAGCGATGGTTCTACTATGATATTTACAGCAAACTCTTAGAAGGTTACCAAGGGTGCTCTTGTGGTGGCAAGAGGTAAGAAGGTTGGAACCTTGTATTTAACCACTTATAACACTAATTTTTGTAATCTTGTGGCTTCAGAAGTCAATACAACATTGTGGCACTATAGGCTTAGTCATATGAGCCATAAGGGAATGGAGATCATAAAGAAGGATTTTCTTAGATATACAGAAATAGGTTTGGAGTTCTGTGAGGACTGCATATATGGGAAACAAAAGCGAGTAAGGTTTCTCAAGGTTGGAATTACAAAGAAAGAGAGTAAGTTAGAGCTAGTGCATTCTGATGTGTGGGGGCCGGCTCAAGTATCATCTCTTGGGGGTTCAAGTTATTATGTTACTTTTATTAATGATGCAATAAGGAAAGTTTGGGTTTATTGTATTAGAAACAAATCTGATGTATTTGACACTTTTGTTAAATGGAAAGCCTTGGTAAAGAATGAAACAGGTCTTAAGTTAAAATGTCTCAGGTCAGATAATGGAGAGGAGTATTGCAGCAATGAATTTGATGATTCTTGTTCTAAGAATGAAATCCGTAGGTAAAAGACGATTCCAGGAACTCCTTGACAGAATGGGGTATCAGAAAGGATGAATAGAACAATAATGGAATGTGCTAGGAGCATGAGGTTACATGCAGGACTGCCTCTTTCTTTTTGGGTAGAAATGGTGAGCACAGTTGTGTACTTGATAAACAAAGGACCCTCAAGTGCCTTGGATGGAGGCATACCTAAGGAGGCTTGGTATGGTAAGAAAGTTGATTATTCTTTTCTTAAAGTCTTCGGATGTGAGGTGTTTGTTCATATAGACAAGGATGATAGGAACAAGCTAGAGGCTAAGTCAAAAAAATGTACTTTCATTGGTTATGGTGGTGATGACTTTGGATATAAATGTTGGAGTATTAAGGACAAGAAAATCATTAGATCTAGGGATGTGGTCTTTGATGAGAAAGTCATGTATAAGCAACAGCGATTGCGGGAAAACAAGGAAGAATCAAAGAAAGAATATACAACAGTAGAGGATCTTCCTAGATGGAAAAGTGACACATGAATCAGTCAAGAACCTCCTCAAGCGGGAACCCCAAACTCCTATATTGAGGAGGTCTTCTAGGGTAAGAAGAGAACACTGAACATTTTCTCTTTCTCTTTATTATTTATTACTCACTTTGATAGTGGAGAGCCAGAGAGCTTTGATGAAGCAATGCGAGGTAGATTCCGGGGAAGAAGTGGGAGCAAACCATGGATGAGGAGCATCAGGCTCTCATGAAAAACTAGACATGGGATTTGGTAAAGCTACCCAGAAGGCAAAAGAGCATTACAAAACAAGTGGGTGTTCAGAGTCAAAGAGGAAGAAGGAGGAAAGAAAAGATACAAGGCCCGGTTGGTGGTCAAGGGGTTTGCACAGAAAAAAGGTATAGATTTTGATGAGATTTTTTCTCCTGTAGTAAAAATGACTTCTATTAGAATTGTTCTAGGAATAGTTGCAGCAGAAGACTTGCACTTAGAACAACTTGATGTAAAGACTGCATTTCTCCATGGTGATTTGGAGGAGGAACTATATATGCAGCAACCAGAGGGCTATGAGGTCAAAGGTAAAGAGGAGATGGTGTGTAAACTGAAGAAGAGCTTGTATGGCTTGAAACAAGCTCCACGTCAATGGTATAAGAAATTTGATAGCTTCATGATGGAGCAAGGTTATATTAGATGTCATTCTGACCATTGCATGTATACAAAGAAATTTGAGGATGGAAATTATATTATCCTGTATCTGTATGTGGATGACATGTTGGTTGTAGGTAAAACATGCAGGAAATAAAAGTACTCAAGAAGTAGCTAAGTGAATCCTTTTCTATGAAGGATTTGGAGGCGTGAAACAAATCCTTGGTATGAGGATATCTCGGGATAGGAAGGAACGGAAGCTGAATTTATCTCAGGAAGAGTACATTAAGAAATTCTTAGAGAGGTTTAATATGCAGGATGTTAAACCGGTTGGGACTCCTTTGGCAGGCAATTTCAAGTTATCAAAGGAGCAGTGTCCGAGACAGAGTAGGAGAGAAGCCAAATGTCCAAGGTACCTTACTCATCAGTAGTTGGCAGTTTGATGTATGACATCGTGTGTATCAGGCTTGATATTGCTCATGTAGTGGGAGAGGTGAGTAGATTTATGAGTGATCCAAGTAGAGATCACTGGAAGGAAGTAAAGTGGATCCTTCGATATTTGAGAGGGACCATGCGGGTAGTTTTGTGCTACAGTGGATCAGACACCACTTTGTGTGGTTATGTAGATTCAGAAATGGCTAGAGATGTAGGCATGTAGGAGGAGCATGACAGTTATTTTTACATTGTAGATGGGACGGTAGTGAGATGGATTTCACGACTACAAAAGTTGGTGGCTTTGTCAACCACAGAGGTGAGTATATTCTTGCTATAGAGGAAAGCAAAGAAATGATTTGGTTACAGCAAATACTTGAGGAGTTGGAGCATAAGCAGGAGGAAGGAAAGTTACATAGTGATAATCAAAGTGTTATACACCTAGCTAAGAACTCTGCTTTCCACTCTAGGACGAAGCATATACACTTAAGGTACCATTTCATCAGGACAACTTTAGAGGAAGAGAAGTTAAAGCTAGAGAAGATTCATACTAGTTAGAATCCTATAGACATGATGACCAAGTTGGTCACAAGGGAAAAACTGAAGCTATGTTCAGCTTTGGTTGGCCTTCATGAAAACTAGTGAAGGGTCGAGAAGCTTGCTTACGGGAAAAGTAGTCTCAAGTGGGAGATTATTAGGTTGTGGAGCATGTTTTTATGCATGAAAGTGTTGAAGGCTGTACACTAAGAGTACTATACACTTTTCATGTATTCTCGCTTGGGTTTGGGCGGGCGGGCCCAAGTGGGGGCTCTCAAGGCGCGGCCCCAATATAAGGGTTTGGGGCACTGACCCCGATTTTTTTTTTGGGCCTTAAAACGTGCCCAATATATCGGGAAACGTGATTTTCTCATATGGGTGGGTTTTGACCCATAAGTTTATGGGACGGTTTTTGCCCATGGTTTTGATACCCACGGTTTTGTAAAATTGCTTAAGAAGTTGTCTATTTATATGGTTTTATGCATATGATAGAAGGATGAAAAACATTGCGAGATGTGTTTTGACTTGGTGTGAATTCTATAGAGTTTTTTTAGCATAGCTCCAAACAGATCTAGGTATTGTATTGAGAGACCGGTGGCTTGTAATAAAATATGAGCAAGTGATTCTTGGTGGACGTAGCCCAAATTGGGTGAACCACGTTAAATATTGTCTCTTTGTGTTGTGTTATTTTATTCTACACTTTTATTTGAGATCTGTAATATTTTCTACATATTAGTTTCTATTGTTGTGATTCTATGAGGGATTATTCTACATATTTTATCCCTTATTTCCTAACAGGTAAGATAGTGTTTGGTGAGGAGGATGAGTTGGAGGGGAAAATTAATCTTTTTAAGATCAGAGTGATCATTGCAAAACTCATCTGGAAATGATTTTCCATTGGATAAATTACCTCGTGGTGTGAAATCCATTAGGGTCAACGTTTATAAGTCTGGTTCTTAGCTAGAGGCTTCTTCTTTATCCTTTTCCAGAGTGAAGTGAAGTAGGATGAAGTCCTAAACAATAAATCCTCCTTCCTCATGAATTCCAGGCTCAAACCTTGATCCACTCAAGGTAGAAGCTAAATTTCAACGGTATGGATCCATCTTTATGATTTTCCTATTGAATATTAGAACCCAAAGATTCTATAAAATATTTGTAGCAGCTTGGGAAAATTCATTCGAGATCGACTCTAGGACCTGGAAGGTACCCTTGCTACCTTCACTAGGTTATGCTCTGTTTTTATCCCCTCAGTCGTTGACAAATTCAATTTACATTCAAGAACCCATGGGCACCCGAATCCGAGCTATGGAGTATTAGATTTTTTCTCAAAAATGATTCGAGTGCGGTAACATTGGGAAACTACGGATGGAGTGTAAAGCACCCTCGAATCCATTCAAATTAAAGGTTCCCAAGCTCCCTAAGTCATGTCAACAAGTTAAGCATTCTTCTCCTAAAGGTGCCACCCTCGTCCTAGATGGCACTCTCACTACGAGAACCCTTTTGAGGTATTTCAAAGTGCTCATGGAGGATTCAAATAGACTCTTCCACATTTTGAATGAGGGAGTTCAATCGAGCCATGGTGGATATGTGGAGGCCTTAGAAACATCGATTCGGGCGAAGAATGTTATGTATTAGACTCCTCAAGCATTTCCTCTAGTTTAACCTCCTACGACCGAAGAAGGCCCCCTTTTGGTGACCGAGACCAACTTTGCTTGCTCCTGGCTACCACACATGGCCTTCCCAAAATCCCCAATTCGGGGTCTTGACTCCAGTCGATAGACCTAACAACAAGGCCAAAACCAATAAAGAGATTGCAGAAGGTAAGCAGATTCAGATTAGTGATTTTTTCTCAAAAGTAAGTAGGGAGGGCCCATCCCTCCTGAAGGAAAAATGAAGATTCTTTCATGGAATGTTAAGGGTCTCTACTCCCCTAACAAATAGTGCTTGGTCAAGCATTGCATTCTCGAGAAGGAGGCTTGTATTTGTCTATTGCAAGAAACTAAGATGAGTTTAGTAGAAATCAAAGGTTGTGGCATCTCCAAACTAAAAGGTTGACAGGGCTCTTTATCTACTCCAACGATGCTTCTAATGGCCTGGGAATTTTGTAAAGGTCTCATAAATTCAATCTCTCCAATTAAGGACAGTGGGAATGCACAATGGTGCCAAGTTCGGAGTTCTTCATAACGATGTTTCATTTTTTCTTTGCAATGTCTATGCTCCAAACACCTAATTACTAAAAGAAATTTATGGTTTGCCCTGTCCAGAGATATAGAGGCTTTCAATGATTTTTGATTCATTTTGCAGAGATTTTAACGTCATAACTTGAGATAGAGATAAGAGAGGTGGTATCTCTAAAAACCCCAATCACAGAATGATTTTTTTCCTTCATTTGGAATTCAACTTTGATAAATCTAGAACCCAAGCTTGGGTGTTTTACAGACCAATAAAAGGTTTGGCTTGATAGGATAGTTGAAAGATTGGAAAAATTTATGGAAAATGGTAGCGGTTTGCAACACAAGATCATTTTGGAAGGTGCGGTTCTTCTAATTTAAGGTCAAATCACTTCCCAATCTCTCTTCTCATCTCTTTAAATATTACCCCCAAAAATCCCCTTGAAATTCAAGTTAATGTGGTTGAGGACCCTTATCTTTTCGGGCTAATCAAAGACTAGTGGTCCTCCGTCCATGTAAAGGGTACCAAGATGTTCATCCTCTCCCGAGAAAATGTCTAGGATCAAAGGAATATTGCTTGAATGGAATAAAATTCAGTTCAGAACATCTTTGTAGAGAAAAATAGAGTATAAGTGAAGCTTAAAGAGTTGAATGAGTCTATCTTTAAAAAGGGAATGAGCCAAGATGAATACCTAAAAGAGAAATCTTTTCTATCAAAATTGGGGGAACTTCTTCAAAGAGAATAAATATTCTAGAAGAAAAGTCTAGAGAAACTTGGTTAAAGGAAGGTGATAGAAACTTGAAGTTATTCCATTCTTCTCTTAAGGCAAGATGGAGTTCCAATTACATATCGAAGCTAAAATTGGTGATGGGCATTGGATCACATAGCAACCAAGAATCAAGGAGGCATGTGTCTCCTTCTTTTCGAGATATGTCAACTAGTGATACCATCTCTCATCGTGACTCTCAAAACTCTCTGTTGTCACTAATTCCGAATCTGGTCAATGAAATCGGGAACTCAGAATTAATGACACCTTTCTCCTTAGAGGAAATTTTAGACACCTAAAATATGCTTACACTTAGAATTTCATCCAATTCAGTAGTAGCGACACTTTGTTAATCAACCCTTCTTTGCTCCATTCTCGAAGCCCATTCACGACACCTTCTCGGTCATATTCTTCCTATAATCAGCTAATTGGGCTAATATCTCTCTTATTAGCTAAACATTCTTCCTTTCAACCATTCAAAACCTCCTTAGTTCTCTCTAGATCACTTTTGCAAGCTTCCTAGGCTATCTATCAGTCACAAATGGTTAATCATACTCCTCCCAACTCTCAATGAGTCTCTAATCACTTGTTAATCAAGTTTAACTAGCCTAAACCCTAGTTAACTAGCCTAAACCAAGCTTAACTAACCCTAAAGCATGTTTATCCTAATCTAATCTAAATTTTCTTTTTGAGATTTAGTCCCACATGCACCCAAATTCCAAACTCTCCCAAGCAAAAACTATAAATAGAAGGTTCACCCCTCCCTCTCAACCTTACACCTTGTTTACATAACAAAATCTCTCAAGCACTTTAGAAAGGCATTAGAAATCATTTGTGATAGATTTAAGCTATAAAACATTTGGATCTTGGCCATACTCCATTTTCAATATCTCCTCCATCTTGCATCCATCCATCATTAAAATAGCTTCATCTTGCATCCGTGATAGGTTAGTAATGGAATATGCAAAACTTGGTCTTGTATCCATTTAGTAAGATTCATTCACCTTCATGGAATAAACAACAAAAATGATTGCTAGGATCTTCTAGGTTTATTTAAATTAGCATTCAAAGAGTGAAGGGTAATATACATGTTAGTTGTTGGTGCTTTTGTCAAAGTTATAATGTTTTCATGTTAGTTTCCCATGTTTATCTCTTATCTCATGGTGCATAGTTGAGTTAGTTAAGCTTAAGATTATCTAATCTCATTTCCATAGATTTTCAAATTTTCCATTGCACACATAAATCAAAGAAATGGTATTTTCCACAAAGTGAGACAAAGCTCCCGATCCTCATGGCTTCCTTGCTTTTTTTTTTTTTTCAAGAATTTTCAGAAATAGTGGGTCTAGATGTGTGGGTGGCTGCGAGAAGAATTCAAATCACTTTGGGAAATTCCTTCATGCCTTGAATCATACCTTAATTTGAATGTTCCCAAGAAGCTTCCAACTAAATCCTTGGATGACTTTCATCCCATATCATTGTGCAATAATTCTTATAAGATCATATCCAAAGTTATTGCTCTCGACTCAGACCTCGGAGTCCATCATCTCTAAAAGAGCAAAGTGGATTTCTACCGGGAGATCAATATTTGATGGTATCATTCTCCCCCATGAGCTAATGCATTCACTATCTTAGAACCGCCACCTAGGCATGCTCATTAAGATGGATTTCAAAAAATCATATGATAGGTTGAACTGTCGACACTAAAATTTTCCTCCATAACTTCTATTTCATTAATGTATGTATTAGGAATAGGATGTTGTTAAGTATAATTAGTAGTAGCGTTTGATAGAAGATAACGGCGCCGTCAGTACGGTGCCGCCAATAATGTGGAGTACGGTAACAGTCAAAGTACAATATGAATGTTGTAAAAAGTAAATATTTGTCGTAAGTGGTCCGGTAATGTTAAAATGTCAAGTTTGGGTAATTAGAGAAGTAGGGTCTACATGATTAGGAATTAGAAATATTATATTGGTAATAAGGACAAGGAGTGAGGTCATAAATATTTTGTGTATTTTATTTGTAAAAAGTCTAAAAATGTGGAACCCATGTAAAATGATAAGGTTTATCTTATCTTAAGAGATAAGCTTACATGTACAGATAAGAGTTAAGGTATGGAATATGATTCGTCAGAGTGGATTTCTTATCCTATCTTAGAGATAAGATGGATAAGCTTGGAAGTTCTATAAATAGAGAGGCCACCCCCCTCATTTAGCATAGAAAGAAGTAGTGAGAAATATTGTAGGAAGTGTGCAAAGGAAGCCATCAGTTAAAGGTGTGTTGAAGAAGCCATCGAGAGGTGTAATTGTAAAGTTTCTCCCATAGTCTTGTTGAAGTACCTCATGGGTGAGATTGTAATAATTTCATGTTAATATTATAATTTACTTTGATATTTCAGATTTGTCATCATTCCGTCTTATCATAGTCGATGGTATTCTTGTGTTCGGTTGTTGTTTTGTTTCCAGATTACATCCACCAAACTAAAGGCTGTGCATTAGTAAATAATCATAGCACAAGGAGTTCCCGGTGAATAATTATCATAGTGCCGGATTGGTGACTTGCAGAACCAAACCTTTCTCATTCAAGTAATGCTGAAGTTAGGTTTCAACGAAGCCTTATGCAACTAGATCTTCAATTGCATTTCATCCCCAAGCTTCTCAGTTCTTGTAAATGGTTCAGCAAAAGGTAGTTTCATTGGAAATAGAGGGATCAGGTAGGACGATCCCCTATCTTCCTTTATTTTTGTCCTAGTAGTAGATTCCCTTAGCAAAGCTAGATCCAAAGAAACTCAAGAAGAGTGTCTGCAGGGTCTCATCATAGCAAATGAGATCGATCCTCTTTCCCACCAACAATTTGCAGATGAAACCTTCCTCTTTAGTGCAACTTCGTGGTCGAGGCCAAAGAGATAGGAAACATTCTCAACCAATATTCACAAGCGGCTAGCCGGGTAATTAGTGTGCCTAAGTCACGATATTCTTCTTTAATTATTATCCCATATTATAAAGGCGTATCAAATAAATTCTAGGCTTCTCTGGGGTTCCATTCCCCAAAAATACCTAGGCATCCCTCTTTTCACTAGGGTTGGGAGACCTACTTTGTGGAATGATTTAATTATAGAACAAAACACGCTTGAAATATATTCCTACGGCCAAACCAGAGTGGATCATAATGAGCCAAGAGCTCCCGAGGGGATCCCATATATGGAACTTAATTTGTTCATACGAGAAAATTTTTCTCAACTTTTACATCGTGGAAAATAAGGAATGGAGAACTAGCACAATTTTGGGAAGACTCTTGGAATGGTCAACCAACCCTCCTTAATCTTCCAGAAGTAGATCGAGTAAGGATGGAAACTGAAGCATCTTAGGGTGACCGGGTTGTAGATTACGACCATCAAATAGAATATGGTTCTCCCACCTTCTCCTAGAAAGAGGTGGAGAATCTTGATGCACCACAAGGTTCCAAAGCCCTCTTCAAAAGCATAATCAACAATCATAGGGATATCTTTTCAAACTTCCCATATCAAGTCCTTTGGATTGGAAACAAATCAAGACAAGTACTCAAAGCAAAATCGGGTTATGATTCTCTCTTACTTTGAGAGGGTAGAGGTTACACCATGTGATCAAGTTGTTGGGATTCTAAATGCATGTCAAAAGCGGGGGCATTTTGTTGGCCGATATATAAAGGGAAGATCCATACGTAGATCGGGAGAAGAAAGTAGAGATATCAAGGCCCTTCCGTTGTCTACTCTACGAAAAAGAGGAAGAAGATATAGATCATTTAATGCTTCATTATCCATTCACATATTAATGTTAGTCCTAGTTGTGTTCAAAATTGGATTTTTCCTAGGTACCAACCGTCATGATCAAATATTTCTTGGAATCTTTTCCATTCTTAAATAAAAACCATTCTTTTGGATCCATTTGGGTGTGCAAAGTATGTTCCTTCTTATCTGGCATATTTGGTGGGAGAGGAACTTGTGTTTATTCAGAGAATCCCCTCTAGAGTTCATTCTATAATTCAGAATTTAGAAGTGGAAATATCAAAAATATTAGTTCTAGTTGCATCAATATGGCCAATTTCTCTATTTGGGATGCTTTTATTAGGATGGCATGGCCTCTCATCAAACTTCCTCCCCTGGGCTCTATTCATAACCAAAGTGCAAATCTAAAGCAAACAAGAGAAGCATCATAAGTATGATCAGATGATCTCCACCCACCATGGTTTTTACAAGTAAAACTTCAATGGGGCCTCCAAAGGGAACCTTAGGCTTTCGTGGGCGGGGTGTGTCATTCGTAATAATTTAGGTGAACTTGTCAGTGCTAGTTCCTTCTACCTTCAGGAAGGTACTTGTAATCAAGTTGAGGTGAAATACCACTTTTTTGACATTAAAAGGGCAGTGGAATGTAAATGTTCCCACTTGCTCATTGAGGGTGACTCATAGATAATAATTCAAGGTCTCACTTCAGGTAAAGCTCCCAATTGCAATCTAGATTTCTATATATCAAACACTCTCTTTTAGCTTTTCAAGCTAGATACATGGAGCATTAGACATGTGTACCATGAGGCTAACTCATCAATGGATCATCTAGCAAATCATGGGGTGATGTAGACGAATGACGGCATAATATCTAATTATTATTCCTTATGTCTACGATTGGCCTCCATTTTGGAAAGTGAATCCGATCAAGGATATGAGTAATCAATTTAAGTGATGGCATGTGAGAAGTTATTTTTATTGAAATCTCAAGCCCTCTTTTCTCACATCTCTCTCCTCTTTCTATTCAATTTTTAGGGTTTCATTGTTTGTTTCAATGGCTTTCGTGCCCTATCCTGGTCTCGTATCTTAGAGGTGAGACGTAGTAAATGGAATTTTATAGCCCTATCTCCCCTACTTAGACGAAGAATGCGTAGAAGAGCCTTTGGTTCTATGGGCAAGGCAATTGAACACATCATTAGGGTCAGCTATTTGTAGGGTCGTGGTCATCCAAGGGTGAACACAAATATTTTGTCAATCTTGTGACTAATATGTTGTTGATAGAATGAGACAAGTCAAATATTATTCTCGATAGTTCAAAGCACTTCATTTTCACCCGCATGTGATAGGCCTAGAGTAAGCAATGTGGATTTTCTACATGCCATCTAGTTCCCTACATGAAACAAAGGTTCGGCTCGAACATGGTAGCGAAGGAGTATGTGGAAGAATTGGAGAAACGTAACATAATTCTATGGCAATTTTTGTGACTATCCACTAAAAATGCACGTTGAAGGGATCTAATGCAACCTAAATCTCTCCCCCGACCCTGGAAGAACTCGATGCACCCATCGGTCTTGTTCCTCCCGAGTCTCTCATCTCGATAAGCCAAGGAAGATTCTCCGATGACTTTATTTTGAAGGTTATCGGGGCTAGTGAAGTTTTCTATTGTTCCATTGCTTGGAAAATAGGAATAACCGAGGTAGTGGGAAACAAGCATGTGAATGAGGAGGTGGTTAAATCTCTTGATTAACAACAATCTTATAGTTTGAATATTTTAATATATATTTTTGTAATTTTTCTCTGGGTGGTCTATTCTTACTGTTTTCATGTAAACCACCCAATTCTTATACTTTCAATATTACATATATAGTAAGGGAGGGGACACAAGAACCCCGATTCATAGCTCTAGTAAAAAGTGTTTTTCTTATTAAAAAAATAGATCCATTGGGAAAAGAACGATTAAATAAATGGCCAAAAGTGATGACATTACATCCCAGTCATACATAAACATAAAAAGATGTGAAAAGCTCGTATTTCTCACACCTAGCAGCATTTGATGAGTTATTTCCATGAGGAGAACATAAATTGAATTATACATTGTAAAGAAGGATATTCTCTTGAAGATCCATGTTTTTGGGGAAAATTGGGGAGTCAATGAGAAAATAGAATTGTATAAAGGTGATGAGAAGACTCTCGCATAAGGAGGGTTAAAATTTTCTGAGATTTTTTCGAAGAAAAAGGAAAATTAAGAGAAAAACCAATTTCCCAGGAACTCATCTAAGAAACCTATTACTTTCTTTGAGCCTTCAAATTAAATCATGTCAAGATGGTTGCAAGTATATAGCCATTGACAAACACTGAGACTGTAGATCTACTTTCCCTTGCTGATAAATTTGATGAGCCTTGAATTAATTGTGTTAATCATGAACATTGTTGTATCTGTTGTCAAGATGATATACTTTAAAATAGTTATTCATGCTCCCATTGCAATCTTATTTTAGAGATCCTTTAAGTCACATAGAACTTTATCATTCTGGTAGCATTCTAGAAATTGCAATTGCATTGTTGAGAAGATATTTCATTTCATTTGTGTAATAAACAATTTTAAAGTCACTATGTCTCCACTTTGTTAAATGTTTCTTATAAGCCTTTGAGTGTATCTTAGGCGTGATAAATTGTGAATCTATGATATTTTATTAAGTCTTCAACATGAGCTTTTGTGTTTGAATCCTTAAAGATTGTGTGAAATTGTGCATTCTTGGGCTTCCATGAGTGTACATCTTCTTGTTAAAGGTTCATTGTGAGCTATTTGAGGTATATTTATCTTGCACTTGGTAGATCTCCCAACATTTGTTAAAAGTTCCTTGAAATCTGGTATAATCAACTTTATCCTGCTTAATTCCCCAAATCAAATATAACCAAAACTAACTAATCCTACCGAACTACCCATGCTTGCCTCATTAAAGCCAAAAATATGCTAAAGCAAGTTGGTTCCATACTATCTTTAGTATTCTAAGCTTTGTTTAGAAGACATCTGCATTGTCTAGAAGTGACAACTCGTGAGAGTTAGCCTTTGTTGAATTGACCATGTCTTCTCGAGCTATTTTTCAATTACTCTACAAAGGAGTGCCAAATATTGTTGATACATCCACCCCACTCATAATTATAGACTACAAAATAGGTCCTCTCACCCTGGCTAAAGGTAGAGCCTAAAGTAGGAGGGTAGGTCATACCCTCAGCACGATGCTACCTGACTCCTCCGAGATCGAGTGATAAAGAGATGATGAGATCCTTCCCGGCTACAAAATGACACAAATCTAGATCTATCATCCTCTAAGCATCCTTCTCATTCTATTGATGCTTCTCATCCACAAAGGGAGGACCGATTTTGGTACTAACACTATGGATGCACTAGAGTGGTCCGGGTAAGCATCACTCTTAGATGGTAAAACAAGGTCACCATATAGCTTTGAGATAATGGTCCAGGTAATGAAAGGAAACTCAATGTGCTCAAACAAATCCAATATTTCACTAAAAAGAGTAAAATTTAGAATTCAATGGACCTCGTCATTTTGGTTAAACCATTCATTCTTTTGTAGAGACCGCCGAGGTAGGGCAAAAAGCGGTGCCTTTGTCCCATGATTGATAATGCATGCCTTCTAAGACGTGAAGTTCCTAGATTCGAGCATAACAACAAAATTTTGAAACTCCATTATGTACAGATAAACCCCTAAAATTATCCCAAATGGCACTTTATAACATAGTGAGAAAAGTACAAGTCCCTATAGAGTTTTACAAACCCCCAAGAATATGGCACTTTATAAAGTAGTGTGTTTATAAAAATAAATTAAGCCATCATGTAGAGCATGAGAAAAAATGCACTTTTGACCAAAACAATGCTCAAATACGAGCCACCGATCAAAAGTTATAGCAAATACAATTTCCCATAAATAATGGCTTATTTAATTAAAATTTTGCAAACTGATTAAAAAAATGTCGAAAATGAGGGGAAAGGGGGTCATACATATACTCGTTGGAATCGAAAACAAATGAAGAACACAATTATTTATCTTGTGAGGAGGTAGTTTCCTCCTGCCAACCTAGGCCTCACCCTTTGTCTTTCGTCGCGGAACTATACAAGGTTTTAAAACAAGAAAAACAATAATAGTTCGGGTAGATGGAAGAGGAGTTGGTGAGCAAGAGCAAGCAAGCGAGCCATGTAAAAACGAGAACAATCCGAGTCATGTAAGGGAAAATTCGGGCTCACCACTATGAAAATCCTCGAGTTGTAAAAAATTAAAGGATGACAACATGTTGGATTGCCTATAGATTCTTCATTTCCACATTGGAGGTGCTCAACAATGGCAAGAGTGAAGAGGCACATAAATAATTTTGAATTGATGAAGATTGGGGTGAATATGACAATTATTGAGATTGGCGGAGGGCTTGGAATCGACTATGATGCCACTAAATCGACATCTTCAGATATGTCGGTGGCTTATAGCTTGGAATAATATGGTTGTGCAGTGGGAATGGCTGTCTAGATGTCCTGCGACCAAAAAGATGTTGCACATCCCGTGTTTTATAGCTAGAGTGGTTGAGCTCGATCTCTCATCATTCTCTGCTCATTTTTGACGTTTTTTCTCTACAATAAAGGTCACTTGTTGAGGTTGGCCTCGACCTCGACTTGAAAAAATGCATGCCTTTTGTTTTCATATGATCCACGTAGGCTCAAATGCAGCAAGGTTTCAATGAATTCATATCCTACCGGAGGAGCCGTCAAGCAGAGCTAATACAGTGAGGATCCGAGAATGAACCAAAACATCTGCAGAAATGAGTTCCACAGGGTCAAATTCCCTGCTAAACTTTTCAAATATACCAAAGCAGTCCATTAAATGTATCAGATCCACCATATTTAGCCACAGATAGCTACTTTAGCTAAAAAACTCCTAGAAAGATCCCCATAATTTTTGTTGGTCACAAAATCCCGTAAAAATTTTATTTTGGAACCCCAAAATTGTAAACCCTCAATTTATCAATCTACAAATAGAAAAAGTCACAACCATACTAAACCAAGACGGAGTCAAATCTATTTTCACATGAACTCTTAGTTTCACAAATCAAGTATTCAAAAGCGCAAATAATTAGTTATGGGGAAAGTATCACCAAAATCATTTCGATGCTATATTATAGTTTCCAAATCTACGATGAAAAAGCAGAGATGGGAGTAATTGCGTAAATTGAAATAACTAACAATAAGATGCAATATGATCAAGAACTAATAAGGAAAGAACGGCTCCAAATCACCTCAATGTTCCATATAATGCATGAGATAGAATGATGAAATTGATGTACATATTGGAGGTGAATGTGCATCCTCCTCCTAGATCGATGGGTAACAACTCTCACTAACTGATACTAGAAGTCGAAATGACTTCACACAACAAGTAAGCTAAATCAACATAACTGATAACCTAACTCAACATAACTAGTACACCTAAGCAAGCATATCCCATGAGTGTAGGAAAGCTCCAAGTAAATAAACAAATACAAGGAAAATAAATATCCTACACTAACATCGATTGCCCCTATCCTCTTACCTTGAGATTGATTTCTGCCCCAAGCTGATTCGGAGAAGCCAACAAACGAGGGATCCGCATCCAATCACTTAGAATGCAACAAAGTAGGTGCCGTGAAACTCTTTTCTTTTCACCCTCCCCTTTCCCCTAGATTTTTAGAAAGTTTGGTATTTTGACTAAAGAGGAGGTATCAGATCTCAAAGGTAAGAGGGTTGTATTTGATGAAGATTACATCGTTTCGCAAGTGCAATCTAATCAATTTCAAGTATTATATTACCAACATGCCTTAACCCAAATGAGATCCTCTCGGCTCGAGTATAATACCATAAATGCATCCCATGACCCTCTTATTTATGATACTAGAGACAATGAGGATGAGGAATAAACACTTCCTTACATCCTTCCCACTAATCTTCAACTCCTCAATACTCCTTAGAGTATAGAGAAGATCTCGACTAAGTTTCATGTCACCCTTCTACAACACCTCAAGTACCCACACTAGCTTTTGAGCCAGCCTATGCACTCAACATTGTTCTTTGTACTCCTAGAATGGCCATTTTTGATCTTTGCACCAAAAGAGGTTAGCTTAGATGTTAGGGTATTAGATGTTCAAATAACTAGCTCAAGGAAGCATAGGAATGATAAGTGATATGTAGGCTTAGAAATTAATGTAGATTATTATGGGCCCTTTCATTCCTTATAAAATGACGAAGCTATTTTATAACTTCTATATGTTCAAGAATATAACCTACCTAAACAACATCAAAAATTATGGATCTTCTATAAAAATCCTATGCACTTTGATGATTGTGTTTTCATTATCGATCCTAGCTAGGACAACGTAGCTAAATTTCCCAAGGCTCCATATATTTTATAGCATAGTAATGTCATGTGGATGAATCAACCATTAGTTTACAAATAGATGATGATCCCACACATGTGGTCATGCTTGGTGATTGTTTTACCCATTTGCATGAGCGTCACATAGAATTCTTAAGAATAAAAAAGGTGGTATTTGCATGGGGATATGTTTATATTCTAGGAATTGATCCCAAGATTGTCTTGCACAAAATTATAACCTATCTGAAGCTACCCCCACCCGACAAATGATAAGGAAAATCCCTCCCAAGATCAATGAGTTATGTCATAAAGTAATCGTCAAACTATTGGATGAGAAATTCATTTATACGGTAAACTATTCTGAATGGGTTTCCAACATCATACCGGTTTGAAAAAAACCTACCCTGGCTATTCGTATCTTCATTGAATTTCTTAACCTCGCTTGTCCTAAGGATAAATTTACCTTACCCTCCATTGATTCCATCGTCAATTCCATGGTGGTGGGGTACGAAATGTTATCTATTATGGATGGGTTCTCGGGGTATAACCAAATTCATATTGCTCCCGAAGATCAGCATAAAACTACCTTTACTATAAAATGGAGCACCTATTGCTATGTAAAGATTCCCTTTAGATGCAAAAACTCTTGTGCTACTTATCAACATTCCATGACACATATCTTCCAAGATCTCATTCAAAAGGTAGTTGAAGTTTACCTTGACTATCTTATTTTCAAATCCAAATGCATTAATGATCATGATCATGACTTAGATATTGCCTTATGACATATTTACAAATACAAGGTTCACCTCAACCATGCAAAATGTATATTCATGGTGACACAAGGAAAAATCTTAGGTTTCTTAGTATCTAAGCGTGACATCAATGTAGACCCAAAAAAGATTAAAGTTATCCTTGATATGCCATGACCAACCTCCATAGCAGAGACATACGCACTTTCCTCAAGAACCTTGGGGTAATCTACGAAATTTTCGTTGAGTTTAATTATCATACTCATGCCATAAATAGTTTCCTCTTAATTTCTACCAAGTTAGAACATACGAAATACTTGTCAACAAGCCTTCGCCAACATGAAACAATATTTATCTTCATTACCTACCTTACAACATCCTTCACCAAATCTTCGTTTCCTATTGTATACCTCTTCCACATTGGCATCTATTGGGGAAATGATAGCATAGGAGGATGAGAATGGCAAGGAGAATGTGATTTATTATATCAATCGAGCCTTTATAGATGAAACATGATACACATATATTAATAGAGCTTGTTTGAACATATATTACGTAGCCACAAAATTACGCCACTAGATGTTATACCAAATGACTTATGTCATTATCCACATGTAACACTTAAAAATTAGTTTTCACATGCTATCCTTCTCATGGATCACATTGGAAATTGGATGGCCCTCTTGATTGAATTTTATCTTGAATCATCACATGGAAGGCAATAAAGGGCCAAGTTATAGGAGACCAATTTGATGCCCACCCCAACCTTGTTCCTCAACCTATTCATGATGCATTACCGATGAGAATGTCCTCCTATTCAGGGCATAGATAACTCTATCTCCATAAAAGACTATTAATATAGCTTTATGACTAGTATCGAGATGTAGACCTCTTATGCCATCATTTAAGTTCATTCCCCACCTAAAAAAACCAATACCAATAATCACATAGGAGGAAATCACCATTAACAATAACTAAACATGATCAATGAGAACACAAGAAACCCAGACATAAGTTAAAATCCATAGAAGGGAAGAAAACAAACTAAAACAAATATTTTTTATATAAATCATTCAAATTCAGTTGAGCACTAATCTAATAAGGATCACAAATCCCTAAGTTTGGTGAGGCACCAACCCCTATATTTATTAGAGCACCAAACCGTAGTGTTGGAAATTTTTTTCATTGATGTTAAGGATTATTACATTGTTAGTATTTTCATTGAGTGTCATTGATTTCAAAAGGTGTATGGAGCACGAAGTGTTGAGTTTCTTGATGAGATTGTCTAGTCATGGTACTAGTGCATGGTGTCTTGACTCAAGATTGTGACTTGTAGAGGTAATGCAAGGTACGGATGATTTTGTAAGCATGTCATGAAGAGTGTTGAAGGTCCTAGTATTTTTCAAGGGTTTGAAGGTTTTTGATATTATATTTAGTCAAATAAGCATGTTTCATGTGCTTGTTTGTGAGGCATAAAGCAGGTATGGTATGGTATGGTATGGTATGATGAATTACATATATGTATGATCTTGTTATGCATAGTAACAACATCGAGATCATGATAATGATGTTTTAGTACACTCACAAGTATCTTACGGTGCAGATATAGGTGTTGGACTACTTCTTAGGTGTATTTCTAGACCCAATCCTTAAGAAAGCATGCGTAGGTGATATGAGTTGAGAAGTTACAAATATATTTGAGAAATGGTGAGTATTGGAGAATGGTTTTCATGTTTATATGATGGTTTGGTCCAAATTTTAGGTTCCGATGATGAATATTTTGTAATATATTGCATTTTGACTAAAACCAGGTTTCTAAAGGTGACTTTTAGAGCTAAAGATTGAATTTCATATGCTCATTGGGGAGTGTATGCTTGGATGGAGACTTGAGATCCTGGAGATAGTTTAATAGGTTATTCATGAAGGTTTTAAAAGTGAAATGAGGTTAGTTGATTGTCATAGTTTTATGAACAATCATTAAGAAGCCAAACAGACTTTTAACCCTCATAAAACCACGGCTTTGTATCAACTAGGGAAAAAATGATTGAAAACCCCAAAATTGATTGTTTAAGAAAATGTGATGATTTGATGATGTAGAGTACTCCTCCAAATTTCTCCAGTGTGATATAGAGGCATTGGTTATATGTGGGCCCCACTCAACAATGCTTATTTCTAGAAACTTTTAGTTTGTGGCAAAGTTATCCATTGGACCTATTGACTAATCTAGCATATATGGAAGAATGGGATTTTTTCTTCATGTGTATGGTGGTTTCATAAAATGGTTGATCCTTTAGGAGGTCATGTGTGCCCTATTTATGAGGACTGGTTTTGGGTAATTTTGGGCATTTTCAAGTAGTCTAAGTGCAAATCTATTTTGGGGCATCCAATGTAAGACTCACAATGTCTAATGATGTTTTTTAAAAGCATTATATCAATGGATTTTCATTCACATATAATACTTGTATGTTTTGATGTGATTTGATGCATGTTCGAGCTTTGTTTTTAAGACTATTTTTATATGCTTCATATCTAGCTAGGTAAGCTGATCCAAATGATTTTTTTGAGTGTTTTCATGATATTTCCAACCTATATGGTCATTTGTATGATATTTTATGATTTCCACATGTTTTCATGATGTATTTTCACTATGAAGGATGACCTACATGTTGTTATGGCCAAGAGATTTGTATATAAGCCAATTGAAGGCTCATTTGAGTGTTGGTGATGGATTAGAGAACAAAGAATTTTGGAAGAATGTATGACTGGCCTACATGAGTGCAAAGTTGAAGAGTATGAGACCTTGAAAATGATGGAGAATTTTTCTATGTTTCTGATCTGTAAATGGCGAGCTTGAAGAAGGTCATCCATACATGACCTATTTGGAGAAGAAGACCTAATTTATGTGTATGAGTATAAACAAGCTAGAGGGCTAATTGAGGATGTGTTTTATATATTAGTGACCACCATGAGAGGGAAATTTTGATGCTATGATGTGCTAGAGAGAGATCAGGTACATGTGACCTAGATCATTGGATCAAGTCAACTTGAATACAACGACTATGAGAAAGGAACGTTAGACGGGCGTTTTGAGAAGGATAAGAAGAAGAGATCTTCATAGAGTCATCATTAATTGTTAAAGAAACACTTCAGAGATTACATTCATATCAGATGGATTTTTTGTGCTCTAATTTATCTAGGGATTGGTTCCTCCTTGAAGGATTGGTGATTTACTAAATTAGAGATTGGTGCTCCTTGTAGGGTTGGTGATGTACTAAACTAGAGGTTGGTGATCCTTGTGGGGTTGGTGCCTCAATAAAAAAATATCTTTGATGTGTAATATTCATGAAATTCTTTTGTGTTGAATAATATATGCAGAGGTTTAGTGGTTTTTCTTCCCCATGATGGTTTCCCATTTAAATATTTTCTTCATGTTTTCTCTCTTACCCATGTTTGGTTATGGATCTTGAATGCATTATTGATGGTTAAAGGTTAAATATTATGAATGGTTTAAGTTGAAATATTTGAATGTTTTATTACACATTAATTCACCCCCATTTTTTTACTTCCAACAATCGGTATCAAAGCAAGGTCCTTGTGTATCAAGTCTAACATCCTAGAGGAGATCCTTGAAGAAGAGGTATGACAAAAAGTCTAGTTTAAGATAAAGTAACACCTTTGGTTAGATTTATATTATTTTCAACATCCTTTTTTTAACATATGGCTATCTATCCTTGAGGTATGTTGTTCATCCCCTCTATATCCATCTGTTTCTACTAAGGAGAGTTATGAAGATGGAAAAGAAGGTGAAAATTCTTCTTATGATTGTGAAGGTAGTCATTCATAGTGTGAAGATGATTTTGTCAATTTTGACACATTTCTCATGACTATGGAAAGTGGAAGCAGTTCAAAAGGAAAGGATCGGGTTGGAAATGATGATTTAAATAAGGAAGTGGTAGGACTCTATCTTGAAGCTAAACGTTTTAGTGCCTTAGAATATATGCAGATTACAAGGAAGAAGAATCAAAATCTAAGTGCAACACTCAAGGAGTGTGAAATGAAAATAACTATTCTATAAAAGAGATTAAGCAAGGAGGAATATGAATGTAAAAAAATAGACAAGGAGCTTGAATATCATCTTAAGATGACCACAACAAGACTTGATGCCAGAGAAGAGGATGGTGCCAAGATGAGTACAGAGATGGAGACCTTAAAAGTAGAGCTATAACTAACCTCAAGCAAGCTGAAGATGTTCTAGACAATTTAGAAGAGCATCGATGATCTTGATGATTTATTGAACATTCAAAGACCCTCTAGTGACAAATCTGGTTTGGGCTTCAAGGAAGAGTTAATACATGATGGAGCAAGTCAAAGACCTACCAAAGACAAGGAGGATATTAAGTTTTGCAAGAATGTCATAAGAAACAATAATTCTATGAGGTATGTTAGTTTTTTTATGGGTATTGGTATGCATGTAATCAATATGGTCATAGAGTTATACATTTGATGAGGATGTATTTCAAGGGTGTGTATTCATGGAGAAAAGGAAGAATTCACATCAGGATCAATCAAGAGGTATGCATCATGTTGTTTTCTATAATTGTGATCAAAAGGTTCATATTGCAAATTATTTTCTTCATTAGTCATCAAAGCAATTTAATAAGGTTGATGCTCCCGAATTCAATAAGGTATGGAATCTGAAATCAGTCAAAGAGCTTGATCATGCAAATGAGTTTAGAAAGGATGAATATTAATTGTTCATGAACAACAAGATGTTTGATCCTATTTGTAAGGCCAAGAAGGATTCTGAAATATTCATGCCTAATCAATCTTCAATACATGAAAGTATGTTTGCAATGGTTGTATAAAATCCCATGTTTCAAGTGAGCCATGTTTTTTTACTACTATACGGTCAAAGGAGGATAAGGATCATGTTGACATCCGGTCATAATTACAAATTAGGTCAAGGAGTATCCTAAAGAATGATTATCAACCAAAAGATTACAGAAAAGGTATGGAGACTTGGTAATCTCCCGAGTTCATGGTGTTATAGGCCCTAAGTGTTGTGGGATGTCTTTTCTAGGATTCTTTAAGTCATTCATCCATTAGATAAGAAATGAAGGTATGTGGTCATTTGATATAGTTGCATGAAGATCAAATGAGGTATGTTTATGTCAATTTGATCTATTTTATTGAATTCATGTGATCATGAAACAAGTGGAGAGCATCATAGAGGTATGTTATTAGGAGTTGTACACCAAGAAGGTTTGGTGATTATCTTTGACTATTTTAAGTCTTTTTGTGATCTATTTGAGCTTAGAGTTAGTTCTTTATGACCTAATTTAGTTCCATAATGAACATAAGAACAATATTTGATTTATGGAGGAATCTAAAGTCATGATGTGTTGTCACAGTTTTCTTAATTCTCACCTCGTTGTGAGAAGCATGATTAGTTAAGTTACATTTCAAATTTGAGGTTGTGATTTGATAAGATGTTAACTACTATGAGAGGAGGATTGTTCCAAGATGAGTACAGAGCTGGAGACCTTAAAGCGAGCTAGAACTAACCTCGGGAAAGCTAAAGATGTACCAAACAATTGAGAAGAGCATCGATGATCTTAATGATTTTTTGAACATTCAAAGACCCTCTAGTGAAAATTCTGGTGTGGCATTCAAAGAAGAGTTAATACATGATGGACCAAGTCAAAGACCTACCAAAGACAAGTAGGATATTAAGTTTTGCAAGAATGTCATAAAAAAACATAATTCTATGAGGTGTGTTCGTTATTTTTATGGGTATTGGTATGCATGTAATCAATATGGCCATAGAGTTATACATTTAATGAGGAGGTATTTCAAGGGTGTGTATTCATGGAGAAAAGGAAGAATTCACATTGAGAATAGGTCAAGAGGTATGGATAATGTTGTTTTCTATAATTTTCATCAAAAGATTCATATTGCAAATTATTGTCTTAATGAGTCATCAAAGAAATTCAATAAGGTTGATGCTCCCGAATTCAAGAAGGTATGGAAGCCTAAATCAGTCAAAGATCCTGTTCATGAAAATGAGGTTAGAAAGGATGAATCTAAATTATTCATGAACAACAAGATGTCTGATCCTATTTTTAAGGTCAAGAAGGAGTCTGAAATAGTCATGCCTAATCGATCTTCAATACATTAAAGTATGTTTGTAATGGTTGTAGAAAATCCAATGTTTCAAGATATCCATGTTTGTTTGATTGCTATACGGTCAAAGGAGAAGAAGAATCATGTTGACATCATGTCGAATTACAAATTAGGTCAAGGAGGATTCTACAGACTGATTATCTTCCAAAAGATTACAGAAAAGGTATGGAGGCTTGGGAATCTCCTGAGTTCATGGTGTTCTAGGCCCTAAGTGTTGTGGGGTGTCTTCTCTAGGATTATTTAAGCCATTCATCTATTAGATAAGAAATGAAGGTATGTGGTCATCGATACTGATTGCATGAAGATCAAATGAGGTATGTTTATGTCAATTTGATCCATTTTATTCAATTCATGTGATCATGAAACAAGTGGAGAGCATAATAGAGGTATGTTATTAGGAGTTGTACACCAAGAAGGTTTGGTGATTATCTTATACTATTTTAAGTATTTTTGTGATCTATTTGAGCTTAGAGTTAGTTCTTTATGACCTAATTTTGTTCCATAATGAACATAAGAGTAGTATTTGATTTATGGAGGAATATAAAGGCATGATGTGTTGTCACATTTTTCTTGATTCGACCTAGTTGTGAGAAGCATGATTAGTTAAGTTACATTTCAAACTTGAGGTTGTGATTTGAAGAGATGTTAACTACTATGAGAAGTCATATGAAGAGATTTAAATGATTTGAAGGATGTTAGACAATTGTGAAAATGATTAATCCCTAGAAGGATCAGAATTTAAGTTACAAAGCCTAAAAGTGTGATGTATAAAATTTTCATGGTTGCAGTCATGTAACTATGAGGTTGGATTCATGTTGGTGTTTCGCTCGGAATGTTTCGGCTTCTGGGAATAGAGTTGCTTCTATCCTTTCATTCCTTTTAGAAACAGATGAGGTTAGGGTTAGGAGGAATACCTGTTGAATGTGGAGATGGTGTGCACGTACCGTAGGGAAAGATCAGGCTGACTGCGGAGAACTCCTTTTTGTCTTGGAAGGACTACCTGCAAATAAGAACACAAGACCACAAGATTTTGATTAAACAATAAATGAGGAAACTGCCTTGGGCCTAGGAAATATAAAACTTCCCTTCGAAGGTGGTCAGTTCCCCTGCTAATATGAATTAACACAAAAGACTGCAAAATATCAATTAAATTATTTTAAACTGGGTAGGGGGAAAGGCTGGTTTTCTGGTTTTTGATCAGAGGAACCGATGCGATTCTGCGATAACCGATGCGGTCATTGATAACCGATGGCGGTTACTGATAACCGATAGCGGTGGGTTCTACGGTCTTCTTGGCAGCTATGGTGTTTGTAATGGCTGGTTTTTTGGATGGTATTAGGAAATGGGATGGTTAGGAGTAAAAGAATGACAGTTCGATGCAATGGCACGTTGGGTAGTGGATTCAGAAACGGATTTAAGAGGACTGAGATTCAAAAAAACATAAGAAATGTTATGACAAAAGGACATGCAAGATCTGACTTACTGGTTTTGACCGAGATGCAAGTTGATCTCCTTGGTTGCAAACACTTCGGTTTCTTTACTCGCCTCTCGCCTCTGTCAGTGAAGATCTGGACTCTGTTCCTCACTCATGCAATGTTCTCTGTTGATCAGAAATCCTCTGGTGATCTCTAAAAATGAAATTCCGATCCGTTGTTTTGGTTTGGGAGCCCATTTACAGGAACCGATGGCGGTTGCGTAACCGGACGGCGGTCGAGTAGAACCGGCATCGGTAAGGAAAAAGTAGGCTATTTTTAGTAAAATAGCCCACCTTCCCTGCTTTTCTCCCGAGAGATCAGTTGCGGGCTTGGTCAAGTGGCTAGAAGGTCGGCTTTTGGTGCGAGTAAGGAGGCATTAGTTATGGATGTGAGTCTAGACCAAGTCATGGGTCTTAATTAGCTTAGTTTAGGGTTAGGGCTAGGTCATGATGAGGTGGCAAAGTGAGGTGGCGGGTAAGGTGAGTGGATTTATCAATTACAAGGTAGTTAATAAATAATTGTGTAAAGTTTAGGTAATGAGGTTAGGTTGCGAAATGGGATGCGGGTCACAAGGGGTCGTGAGACACGAATTTGGTGTCTACATTAGCCCCTTATTGTCGTGTAGCTTGTTCTGTAAAGCTGCGCGGACAATAATATGAAGTGGTTTCTCATGTTAAGGATATAGGTAATCCCCCTCAAATCTATCACCGATTGAGTGAACGGGAAATCAGGGATAGGGTTGATAAAGGGTACATGTTGTAGAGAGGATGGTAAGGTGGTGGGGTAGGTCCAAGGAAGCAGACGCATGTTGAAATGCAATAGTACGACTAGGGTACATGATTTGACTAGCAAACCAGCAATGTATAGGCAAAGGTCGATAGTTTATCCAAACAAGGGTGATATAATCTTGGTATCCAAGGCATAGGAAGTAGCTCCAGGGTATATAACAGGTAAGGTACCGGAACGTTTAGGCATGTTCGGCAGTACCAAAAGGTTGGTTTCGTTGAGATAAACGTCACGGTCTAGGTCTGGGCAAAGCTGGTCGACAGATCAAGTCAAGGACCCTAATCATGCTAAAACACGAACAGGTGAGCTTGATTGAACACAAGGTACATGATGGATGTATAAAATAAAACGTTGATTATGGGATGGTATGGAAGTGATACGGCCTTTGGTCAGGCCAAGTGGTTGGGCGGTGGCCCTGGGTCAGGTTAGGTGGGTAGGTTGAGGCCTTGGGTCGGGCTAAATAGGTAGGGCGAGGCCTTGGGTCGGGCCAATTGGTAGGTTGAGGCCTTAGGTCGGGCCGAATAGGTAGGTTGAGGCCTTAGGTCGGGCCAATTGGTAGGTTGAGGCCTTGGGTCGGGCCGAATAGGTAGGGCGAGGCCTTGGGTCGGGCCAAATGGTAGGTTGAGGCCTTAGGTCGGGCCAAATGGTAGGTTGAGGCCTTGGGTCGGGCCAAATAGGTTAGGCGAGGCCTTAGGTCGGGCCGAATGGTAGGTTGAGGCCTTGGGTCAGGCTGGACAAGTGAACAAATGTTGTGCAGCAAAGGTGGACAGAGGCGATATTGGTGAAAAAGAGGCAAGGAGTAAAGAAGGGCAAAGAATGGGGTGAAAGTTGGGTATCGAACCGATGTCGATTCTGCATGACCGATATCGGTTAAGGGACCGATACCGGTTTCTTAGGGCAAAATGAAACCGACATCGGTTAAGGTCGAAAAACCTATAAAAAGAAAAATACGGCCTGTCATTGTCACTTTTGTTATTTGCAAACCAAAGCGACTTGTCTGACGTGGAGAGTTGATTTGGAGGTTTATTGAGTGAGGTGTAGCTATTTGATTGGCGGAGAGAGTTGAGAGGGGGCCCGAGGGAGGAGGAGGCAGCAGTTGATTGGCCGGGGACCCAGCAGATTAGGATTGGAGCCATGGCACAGGCAGGAGGAGCTGGAGGGGGCCACTGGACCGCCACCACCACCCATCCCACCACGGCGACGTGTAAATGCCATCCGTGAGGTTCTAAACTCTTTATTTTATGCATTTGGTTGTATTAAGTGAGATTGGGGGTTTGGGTAGGAATTTAGTTGTTTGAGGAAATGAGGAGTAAATAAACGTAATTTGAAAAAGAGAGAGGGTAGATAGGTAAGATAGGGTAAAGGCGGCTAGGTGTGTAAAATTTGGGGGTGTTTGGGTGGGTAGATGGGTAAAAATAGGTGAAAAATGGTCTTGGGGGCGCGCTGGGGTTCAGCTCAGGGAGAGACGAGTGACCGATGTCGGTCACTAGGCGACCGGCATCGGTCGCAAAAGTATAGGGTGAGGTTGAAATGGGGGACCGGCATCGGTCGCGTATCGGCCGGTATCGGTGGGGAAGGGATGGGTTGAGGGTGGAGTTGGGATGGGATTTAGGGTTTATGGTTTAGGTTTGAAGGTGGGTTGGGTGGCTTGTTGGGGTGTGGTTGGAGTGGGGTTGGGTGTTTGGGTTTGGGATGGGGTTTAGGGTTTAGGGTTTAGGTTTGAAGGTGGGTTGGGTGGCTTGTTGGGGTGTGGTTGGGTGTGGGTTTTGGTTGGGTTGGTTGTTTTTGGGTGGTGGGTGGGAGTGTGAGTGGGGTTCAAGTTAGGGGTGGAGAAGGGGTAGGTGTGGGAGTGGTGGTTGGGTGAGGGTTTTGGGTTGGGTTGCGGGTCGGTGTGGGGGTTGGGTTAGGGGTGGAGAAGGGTTAGGTGTGGGGTTAGATTTTGGGCTTTACAAAAGGGGGTTTAGATGGTAAAGTAGATGTTATAATAAAGAGTAGGTATAAGAATGTGGGTTGGTTTTGCAGCACGTCGGCGATTGATGATGCGTGATAGGATGCCTCCACTATTGAGTCGGATGAGGCCACACGTATCTGCGGCGCATTGGGCCATCATGCGCGAGGTGGGACTCGGCAGGTCAGAGGTGCAGAGCGATAGAGAGGATCACGGCGATGGTCGCCCTCATCGAGAGGTGGGATCCGGCGCCAATGTGTTCCATCTGCCGACCGGGAGATGAGCAGTCACATTAGAGATGATGTATCGCATCCTGCGGCTACCGATCGAGGGAGCGATCTTCGGTAGATTCGAGAGCTGCGATGGACAAAGATACTACTACGAGTTTTGGGGATGCGGCTGCGCGCTGCGACCTACAATAGTGCGAGTATCGGGTACGGTGACATGTACCGTGCGCATCGTCACGAGACACGACTGGCGGTGTTGATGATGGTTGGGATCACCTGCTTCGCCCTCCCGGACTCAGAGGGAGGCCGCTTCCCATGAGCATTGATGGGGGTACTGCTGGAGATGGTGGAGGAGCACACCTGTTATGCCTAGGCACCAGTATATCTGGTGCAATTATACAGGGAGTTATGGGGCTATCGCCGGAGGAGGCGATTTGGTATTTGTTTGACATTTTGTTGCACCTTTGTTGGGCATACGAGCACATCGTATGCATCGAGCTAAGTAGGGCTACCCAGCAGCCGGGGCCACAGTGTCGATCGTATACCGATATGGCTTTCGAGAGGTGGTTAGGGTCGTGGGCCGACCACGAGCGGATTGTTGCAGTCGGGATGTGGCCTATTATAGACACTTGCTGAGAGGGCCTTACAGCAGTAGACATTATATGGAGACCCTACAGAGGTCATCGGCTGGAGAGAGCCCGCGACTTGCGTGCCTCATGATCCAATATACATTCCGGATAGCAGGACGAGGCGGGAGAGAAACGAGCGGATACCCCAGAGAGGAATACGCAGCGAGATGGGGTTACTGACAGGGCGAGCCACCTCCCTTCCCCGATCTAGGAGGGATGATGTAGAGGCCCCACTGCCAGCGCCACAGCCTTTTGATCCAGACTGGGTAGCGGAGAGACCAGCAGGTGAGGGTGTGGATGATGCCGGGTGCACGGGAGCATACAGGGTGTGGTGGGTTTGGGTAGAGAGCGGCGAGATAGATACGCTGCGCGGCCGGACTTAGGCTGCCGTTATAGGAGAGAGGGATCAGCTCAGAGGTCAGGTGCAGCTCTTACAGGGGCAGCTAGCTGCTGCGCGAGCACGAATATAGGGGCCTTACGAGGGTAGCCTAGCCCAGGCTCGAGCACGAGCACGAGTAGCACCACCACCAAAGCACCACGTACCCCAGCGAGTGCGAGTACGAGCATAAGGTAAAGACCACCACAAAGACCACCCCACAGTGCGAGTGCGAAGTAGCTGAAGTGCAGCCACCACCACCAGCACCCACGGCCACAGTGCGCAGTACGAAGCAAAAGAAGACAGCAGCGGCACCACCGCGGCCACAGTGCGGAGTACGAGCTCTGTGGGGGTATTGGTGTTAGGTGCCAGGGGACCAGCCCCAGCTCCTTCAGTGGCGCGAGATCGCTATATGGAGGTTAGAGCAGAGGCCCGATATTATCAGGATATTCTTGATAGTACCGGAGTCGAGTATCAGGCGTATGCAGCGCATAGGGCAGAGACCTCGCACAGCCAGAGATCTCAGGGAGGGGCAGCCACAGCTGGCGTGTCCGTGACGGGCAGGAGGCGAGAGGCACCACAGGGACCAGCGGGGAGAGGTGCCGAGGGCGGTGGGGAGAGCTGATAGATCCCCGACATGGTTTTGTATAGGGACACGGGCACCGGTCTGCGAACCGGTTGTATTGATAGAGGCCTGCGTGCCGACATTTATTCATTGCATTGATTCATTTATTTATTATATACCGGCCTGCGAGCCGAGTACAGGTTGTACATTTGATACCGGCCTGCGAGCCGAGTATATTTTTGATATGAGAGACCGGCCTGTGAGCCGAGTCGAGATTTTTGGTAGGTATTGCGGCCTGCGTGCCGGCTTTGGTATATTATGAGATCACAGAGGCCCCGATGTAGGGCACATTGTATTTTTGAAAACTGGTATATATATATAGAGACGATGTTTTGATCCTCGTGCAGTATTCAAAATGTGTTTAAATATTTTGTTAATGGTTGGTAATATGTAATGTATGATAAGTTTTAGTTGATATGTTGATAGATGGATGATGTTGATGTTTTTGTTTTTGTTGTACGTATGTATGAATGATATGTGATGTGATGAATTGTTGGTTTTGTGACATTGTGATATATGTAACTGATGAGTTGGATCCAAATGATGTAGAGATTGATAGTTTCCTGATATTCGTAGTTGATGGTTGTGTATTTGTATAAATGATGTTTAATGAAATTATAATGCTATGTGTGGTGGATGAACAAATGTGGTAAATTGTGTTGTTTATGCAGGCAAAGAGGCGGGCGCGACAAAAATTTAGATGAGAAATGAAGAAAAGAACCCTGTTTCAAAAAGGCAGGTGTGTAACCGGTATCGGTTAGGTAACCGATGTCGGTAGTTATATGACCGATATCGGTTATATGACCGATACCGGTTATTTAGGTATGAGCTTTTCTAAAAATAGAAAAGCTAGGGTGGAAACTTCAGTTTTAATTTTAGAGCCATGCAAGAGGTTAAATACGCGAACGCGACGCTTTTTGACGACTGAGACAGGTATTTGCATGAGAGATTTGGGTGAGAAGGAGGAAAGAGACAAGGAAAGTGAATGTGATCCGAGATTTAGAAGGCAGAAAGACAAAGTTAAAAAGGGTGGTGATCATGGCAGAACGAGGAGAAGCATCCAGCAGGCAAGGACAGGAGGGCAGACAAGGGCCACCTCAAGCTGCTGCAACCCAAGAGGTATCATTTTGTTTGTGATTTAACTACTGCATGTTTTGTGAATAAGATGGGGGAGAGTAGGTGGGTAGATATGAGAAAGAAAACATGATAACAAGGGTTGCAGGTGAGGTAAGTGTTACAGGGTAGGCAATCAGGGGTTGCAGGTATGTTTGTATGTATAAAAAGGAATAAACGAGAAAATTATTGTCGTAGGTGGTTTTTTTTTTTTTTTTTTTGGGAAGGTGTATATAATTGACAGTGACCGGTAGCGGTTAGGAGAACGATATCGATTACTTAACGATATCGGTTAGTATAACCGATCTTGCGATTCTTGGAGAGAATTTCGAGAATGTTTGAAAAATCACGACCGATTGAATGGTTGTTTGTTGTTTTGGTGTGCGAAAGCAGAGCGGGATTGAGGATGAATGATAGTGTGCCAGCGCTGTTGTCACGAATCCGAGCGGATGTAACACCAGCGGAATGGACATTGATAAATCGTTTGGGGTTAAGTGGAATCCGTTATTATTCACGAATCGCACGTAACCATGGTATGTTACAGGCGTTGATTGAGAGATGGAATCCGAGACAAATACCTTCTATCTGCCAACAGGTGAAATGACAGTAACATTGGAAGATGTGTTTCGGATTTTGAGACTCCCTATTACAGGAGAACCAGTATATCAGGCACTACCTAGCGCGGCACGGGGAGCGATAACAGCAGTATTTGGTCCATACGCACGAGATTTGACACAGCGAGGTTTATCGTTTACATATGGGGTAATGTATGCAGCACACCCTGAGGAGACAAGGTTAGCAGTGATATTAATGATAGCGGTAGGGTATTATGCATTACCGAGGGCGGAAGGGGGAAGATTTCCAAAGGCATTGATGTGTGTTATTTGGGAGATGGTAGAAAGGAACGTTACGTTTGCATGGGCACCTGCATATTTGGCGGAGCTATACAGGGGTTTATGGGCTTGTAGGCGAAATCACAGGACGACACTGGATAGTTCATACTTATTACACTGTTGGGCCTATGAGCACATTGTTTGTGTGCGACCAATAGGCCAATCCCTCAGCGAGAGAGACAGGAGTACGAGAGGTTGGGATTGAGACGATGGGTCCGGAGCGAGAACAAGAGGCCGAGATCCGAGGCCGTGGACAGTGATATTGAGTATTACAGCGGTATGGGAGAGAGTGACGGTTGCGGATATCTGTTGGAGGCCATATGGAAACTATATGGTAGCAGAGAACATAGCCGAGAGTTGAGGGTGTTGAGCGGATTGAGGTGGATCGCAGGCACGAGGCCGGGTGAGTATGAGAGGATTCCTATAGATCGCGTGCGCGACAATTTGGATTTATGCGGGATATACCCCGGCTTATAGACCATATATGAGGATCGACGCGAGGCATCATTCTCACCTCCCGGCCAACACCTCCGAAGGGCTGAAGAGGTAGCGGCCGATCGCGAGGTAATGGATGCGGGAGCAGCAGAGCCTATAGATTATGGTGGGCAGCGGGAGCTGCGAGGTATACGTGAGCGCCACGACATAGCGGTGATTACAGCAGAGAGGATCGTCTGCAGCGTTTGGCTCAGACTCCAAACGCAGTGAATGAGACAAGAGGTTTGTTAGTGGTTGCGGAGTCACGGGCGGGAGACTAGAGGTGAAGTCCTCCATGCGAGAGGCGTATTCATATGTTACAGGAGAGATTGGCGGATCGGTGGGCGGTACCAATAGCCGTGGTACCTTTGAGGACAGAGAGGCCGGCCGAGCGGGTCGGCGATCACGATCATCACCTAGTTCGGGATGAGGCGTGATGGTCTACAGTACATGTTAGCAAGGTATAAGAATAAATAAGGATGCCGACTGCGTGTCGATGATAGAGAAGATGTATTTGTTTAACATCTAAATAAAGCGAATATGTATGTTGATTTAAGTTACGATAATAATAAGATTGTTTGTGTTTTGATTTTCGGTGTTTTGAAAAAGGATAAAGAGGATTTGTGATTAAATAGAAATACACAAAAATATTTATATTCACCACACGAGGATAGGTTATGGTAGGGGATGGTCGAGCTAACCTTGGGAGACCCCATGTCTCGAAGTGCTGCCTACATAGCCCATTGCACAAAGCAAGGAGGGGCCTCGAGGCCGATGTAGTTCTCCCTTAGGACCGGGGAGAGGTGAATTCGGAGCAATTTGGGTATGGTTCGGCAATTTGTTGGGTGATAAGAATTTGATGTTGATAGGGTAATGTTGTTGGTGTTGGTAAGGTATGGGCGATGTTGATGTAGGTATAGGTAAAGCAAAAGTTAGCTTACCCAAAGAGAAGGAACCATGTCACGATTAAGAACAACACACAATCCTAGATGCGAGGCAAAGAGGAAAGAGTGTCCGTAGTTGAGAAGAGCTAAACAAACCACATATTAACATAGGATGAGCTTGAATCCCTAGGTACCTTGCATAGGCGAGAAGTCGATAGGTGAAAAGAGTTGTATAATCACAATATATCGGATATACGTCACATCCCTTGAGTTGAAACAAGTGGTGAGGTGAGGTGGATGATATAAGCGAGTGCACGCAGAACTTATTACAAAGTGAGTGCTCGGACGAAGAGAACCTACCCTAAATAGACAAGTCCATGACTCAAAAGTCCTTTTGAATGAGGCTTTTCTTTTATTGAATGTAGAGGCGATCGATGCGGGAAGTCTACGAGGGGATATTGATTGTATTATTCTTGAGGTCTTCTGAAGCTGATCAATGCGAGAAGCTTCGATAAAGGCGACTGTGTATATTTGTCCTTCGAGGGAGCGATCTATTTATAGTAGCAGATATGATTGTAATGCATAAAGCTGTCCTTCGGGGGAGCAGTCTATATATAATAGCGGTAATAGTTCGGCATATAGCTGTCCTTCGAGGGAGCAGTCTATATTTAATTTAAATGACTAGATGTTCATTTGGCGTGAAGCATCTAGTTAGTAGGAAGTTTGACTCAAGAAAATCCCATAAGAATACGGCTTATTTTAATACTTTGAAGTCATGGACTAGACTAAAAAGGGGAAGGCATCATCAAGGGGAGGTGAGGATCAAACTATGTGAGCCTGATTGTTATTATGAAGTGTAGGAAACAGAGTGTATGTAGTGGTAAGTGAGCTCAAGGGACGAGCGGCAGGTAGATAAGAAGTGATATAACACTAATTTCAATAGTAGAATGGTCGAAGATGCAAGGCATTAAGGGGTTCAGGCTCAGGTTTACCATTAAGCGAAGCTAAACGATAAGTACCAGATCCATAGGTATGAGTGATTATATAAGGCCCAATCCAATTGGGAGAAAATTTTCCACGTTTGCTCTTTTCTAGTTTGGTTACATGTTGATTCTCTTTAAGAACAAGATCACCAACCTTAAAATACGCTCATGAATTCGCTTATCATAAGCACGTTTAATGCGTTTTTGATAGATTTGAAGGTGATCAAGAGCTGTAAGACGGCGTTCGTCAAGAAGCTCCAATTGGGCTAACCACTCTTGGCGGAAATCATCGTTGGTGAGAATATCTTGAAGAGATATTCTAAGGGAGGGTATTTGTATTTCGAGAGGCAAAACAGCCTCGGTACCGTATACCAAAGAAAAAGGTGTGGCATTAGTAGAGGTACGAATGCTAGTACGATAAGCCCAAAGGGCAAAGGGAATGTGATCGTGCCAATTTCTTCCAGATTCATTGACAACTTTCATGAGGATTTTGGTTAGTGTTTTATTAGAGGACTCGGCTTGCCCATTGGCTTGTGGATAGTAAGGTGATGAGAAACTAAGTTTGATACTAAAGTTGTCACAAAGGTCTTGCAACAACTTGTTTTGAAAGATTTTCCATTATCTGTTATCAGCGATGAGGAACACCAAAGCGCAGAGATAATGTGGTGGTTAATGAACTCGCTTGCTTTTTTTTTTTTGATTGAAATGAGTGGAATAGCCTCCACCCATTTTGTGTAATATTCGGTGTTGTGAGTATCCAACGGTGACGTTGTGAAGAGGTTGGGTGAATCTCACCAATAAGGTCTAAACCCCATTGTGAGAAGGGCCAAAGATCTCGAGCGATCGGAAGCGGGTGGCTAGGAGTATGTTGAAGGTTGGCATGTTTTTGACACATAACACAACGCTTAACATATTAAATGCGATCGTTATTGAGAGTAGGCCAATAATAACCAAGGCGAAGGATTCGTTTGGCCACGGCAAGGCCGCTAAAATGTCCACCACAAATACCGTCATGGACCTGTTGGATGGTATGAGTGGCCTCCGCGCCAGTTAGACAGCGAAGGAGGATACCATCAAAGCCACGTTTATAGAGGAGTCCCCCCATGACAACATAACGCGAAACACTTTTAAGAAAAGCACGTTTGCCGTTACTAGTAAGGTCAGGTGGGAGGACAGAGATTGTAAGGTAGTCGTGGAATTGGTGGTACCAGGTATCCTGTGAATTAGTGGACACAGTATTTATCATACAAACTACCGGGGTTGAATAGGATGGGGCAAAAAGTTGTTGGACCACGACGAATAATTCAGAGTCAGTTGGCGCGGCGGGAATTTGCGAGGCTAAGCAAGCCATAGTATCCGCAAATTTGTTAGTGGAGCGGGGAATGGTTTGTATAGAATAGTGGGTAAATAAAGCTAGAAGTGAATCCACGTAGTGTTTGTATTTTTGAAGTTCCTCGTTTTTGCATTGGTAGACGCCCATAACTTGATTGACTACCAATTGAGAGTCACCAAAAATGTTGATAGATTTGATACCTAAGTGTAATGCAACTTGGAGACCCAGAACAAGGGCCTCGTATTCCGCTGTATTATTAGTGCAAGGGAAATCAAGTCGGAATGAAAGAGGCATCGGTTGGCGTTGAGAGGAATGAGAACAACGCCGGCTCCTCCGCCGCGCGTTGGCATTTGGATCCATCGAAGAAGAGGGTCATTGGAGTACGACTCTCTGTGAGGGAAAGAGTAGCGATGAGTTCGTCGGGAAATGTGAAATTGGTAAATTGTTCCCCCAGTAAAGGAGCGTCCCATAAGTTGGTCTGCGATGGTTTGTCCTTTGATTGATTTCGGTGGATAAACTCAAGGTCGAGGTCGCGAGAAGCATGAGCCATCTAGCAATGCGTTGGTTCGAGATGAGGTTTGGCGTACATGTAATGGATGGGAGTCCTGTATTGGTGATGACGAAAGTCTTGTGATTTAGAAGGTAGTGTCGGAGTTTGGTGGCCACGAATGATAGGGCAAGGCACAATTTTTCTACATGTGTGTACCTAGTCTCATAGTCCACCAAAGTACGACTTATATAATAAATGGCTTGTTCGTGATTCTCAGAGTCATGATGTGCAAGCATGGCTCCTACAGCGTGGTCGGTGGCGGAAAGGTAAAGGTAGAAAGGGCGGTTGTCTTGGGGTGGGATAAGCACGGGTGGCTGCAAGAGATAGGATTTGAGAGCTTCGAAGGCTTGGTGACATTCTTCGCTCCATTGGAATGCAATATCCTTTTTAAGGAGGTGATGGAAAGGTTGACACCGATCCGAGAGTTGGGAGATAAAACGTCGGATAGATTGGAGCTTACCTTGTAAACTACGCAATTGTTTGAGATTTTTGGGTGGGGGCATTTCTAGGATAGCTTTGACTTTAGATGGATCGACCTCAATGCCATGCAAAGAGACGATAAAGCCAAGAAGTTTTCGAAAGAACACCAAAGACACATTTCTTCGGTTGAAGGCGGACAAAATATTGTAACAGGCGATCAAAAATAATGGTTAAAACATCGAGATGTTCACTACGATGTTTAGACTTGCCGAGAAGATCGTCGACATAGTCTTCAAGGATAGTGTGCATAATGTCATGAAAAATGTAGGTCATAGCCCGCTGATAGGTAGCCCCAGCATTCTTAAGGCCAAATGGCATGACACGATAACAGAAGGTTCCCCACGGAGTTATGAAGGCAGTTTTGTGTTGATCGGCAGGGGCAACCAAAATTTGGTTGTATCCTGAAAAGCCATCCATGAGAGAAAGCATTTCATGGCCCGCAGTGAGATCAACAAGTTGATCAATACTTGGGAGGGGGAAGTCATCCTTGGGGCAAGCGAGGTTAAGATCCCGGAAATCTGTGCATATCCGAAGTCCCCCTGTCGCTTTAGTGACAGGTACGATGTTAGAAATCCATTGAGGATAGTCAATAGGCAAGATGAAGGAAACAGAAAGGAGTCGTTGGAGCTCCTCTTTGACCAAGAGAGCAATGCGTGGATGCATTTTTCTCAATTTCATTTTGGGTTTGGAATCGGGGTTTAGGGTGATGTTATGGACGGCGATAGTAGGATCAATTCTGGCATGTCGGCGTAAGACCATGCGAAAGCTTGAATTACGAGCACGAGAAAGGTAGTAAAGGCGCTTGTTTACGATGTGTTAAGGGATTGTCCAATCTTCACAATGTGAGGATCCTCCTCCATGTGGATATTGATTTCTATGGTAGATTCGTTCAGCATAGTTTGGGTTTCAGATGGTAAGGCTCGTTGAATATAAGAATCATCCGCGCCAAGGTAAGTGAGGATGGAGTCGTCATCCTGGCATTCAACAACATTAATCAAAGGCGAATCCTCTTCGATCATGTCTGGATACAGAAGGGGAAGAGAAGATGGGTCCTCATTATCGCGTTGATAAGTGAGAGGACCTATGAAGATAGCATTTATGAAAAAAAAAAAAAAAAGTTAGGGGGGATGGATTCAGGGTCTATAGATTCTGAGGGTGATGATGGCAAAGTGGGTGATGATGGTTTGGTAGGGCGGCGTCTTCTTCTTCGGAGATACGGTGACAGGAGGTGTCTCTGTGTAGGTAGGTGTTTCAGAAAACCGAGACCCCTGCGATCGTTATGTTTACTGGGTAGTCACGGGAATGAGTGTATATCGGCCTTGTTCGTAAAGGCCAAAACCAAAGCCTTTCCACGCACAGCGAGTCAAGAAGGTGAGGGCGAAACGACGATTTGTCAAGTATTGAAAATCGGATTGGAAAGGAACCACACCAAGAGGAGGTTCAGGGGTAATGGAGGATGCGTCAACACCCCCATACGTTAGGTTAGTGCGGCAATAGGGTGGTCCGTAAGAGATTATCTCCCCCACGCGACGGTCGTAGGTGGGATGTGCATGTAATTGTCCGTACTCCTGCGGGGTAGGGAAAGAACTAACGTTATATAGGCGGTACTCCCCCAGCGTAAGGCGCTGAAAAACATCTACTAAGGGGTCGGAGGTTGGAATGTTAGCTGCGGGAAGGGAAGTGGTTTTTGCGATGGTGGTTTCATCAATTGAAGGCGTAGGCGCGGTTGGGGTGGATGGTTGAGATACATTTGAGGAGGACGGTTGAGTTGAATGTATGGGTGTCTTGATTGGTATAAGCACATCGTTAGGGCGGTATAACATATTGCAGGTTTTAAAGGGGGGAGGGTCAGCTTTTACGGTGTAAGACTTCCCCTCGTACTCAAATTTTATGCATCTATGTAATGTTGAGGGAACGCATCCCATGGCTCGGATCCAAGGACGACCCAGCAATATATTATATTGGAACTCTCCCTCAAGGACATAGAAGAGTTCGGGTAAAGTACGTGGTCCTACGCGAATGTTGAGGATCACGGTGCCTAAGGTAGAAGTAATAGCGTCATTGAATGACCGCAACATGATGATGGGGTTGGCACACATGCAACTAGAAGGGATGTTCATCTGTTGGAAGGCTTTTGAAGAGATGATGTTTAGGCTAGCGCCCCCGTCAATCATAACCCGACGTACTCGAATGTCCCGGACGTAAGCGGAGATGAAAAGGGCAGGGTCGGGATCTTCTGTACCAAAGTCGACAATTTCATCTTCAGAGAAACTGACTGCAGCAGCTTGTTGTACAGAGACAGAAGTGGTTGGGGCAGTGGGTTGTTTGGTGAGAGAAGCAACGTGATTGGGTGTTAGAATGGAGGTAACAGGCAGGGTTTCATTAGGCAAAACCTCTATCCCTTGAAGGATCTCAACGAGAGCTTGTCGATGAGATTCAGAAGTCTGAATGAGATCATACAGTGTCATTTTTACGGGTGATTGGTGAAGCTGTTTAATCATATTTCGGTGGGCAATGCCATTAGAGACGGGATAGGCGGGTCCGCGAATGACCACTTTAGGTGGTGGTGCAATCGGGATGTTTGACGGAGAAAGAGATGCCGCAGGTGTGTTTTCTTTTGCTTTCCCATTGTTTTTCTGCCCTCGAGTAGCGACACTAATCATATTAATCTCGTAGACCTGAGATGAGGAAGATGGTTGGGATAACTCATGGTCTTCAAGAGGTGGGGTTGTAATAATGATAGATCTTGGTGAGGCGGGGACAGATGGTATAGGAGAGGGAATGGAAACTAAAGGTCTCTCCCTTCGTAAGTTGTCTTTCTTAATCTTTCTATCGGGAGAGGTGACTGGCGAAGGATGGTTTTTAGAGCTTTGCATCCCTCCACATCATGTCCTGGTGTGCGGTGATAAGCGCAGATTTTAGACTCATCGTAATCCATAGGTCGGGGCTTAGACGGGTCATAAGGTCTAAGTGGAGGTAGGGAAATGGTCGCATTCTCCACCAACATAGCAAGGATTTTGGCGTAAGATCCTTTGAGTGGGTCAAAATCGGAAGAGGATGAGGGTATTGATTGTGTGGGTTTTGGTAATGTTTGGGCGTGGTTAGTTCGTATGGGTGGCGGTTTAGCCGAGGGGTGTTGATACATGGTTTTTACTAAACGTGATTTCTTTGGCGCAGAAGCTATGTTGGATGATGAGGCCGCAGATGACGTGGTATCAGAAAACAACCATGGGGAAATAGGAGTAACTGAAAACAAATCTTTTGATGATGGAATTTGTTTAGGGTTGATAGGTGGACAAGATACGCGGAGTGACGGTGTTGCTATACCCTGGAATTTCTGTATAGGTGCGGAAGGCGTAGGTTGTTCTAAAGAAAACGCAGGAGGTATGATATATTGGTGTAAGGTAGAGGGATGGGGTCCCAATATGGAAGGTAGGTATGACGATGATGGTTTTGATTGTGATAGGGGCACGGATTGAGTTTGTCTCTAGGTGGCGGAACGGATTTATTTTGGATAGATCGAGTCGCTTAGGCGGGTGTGTTAGACCGGGCATTGGTGAGGTCCCAAGCGTAGGGAAGATATGGTTAAGTTGATAGAAGTGGACGGGGCATTTGGTAGAGGTGAGGGGGTGAAGGCGAGAACAGGGGCATTTTAAGCACGTAAGCACTTCGGGTATATGGTGGAGACATCGGGATCGGTCATTTGCATTTGAGTAGAAAAAGGGGTACTCAAGCGTTCCCATAGGGCACCTGTCATCTTCCGTGGAATGATAGTCTCAGTGTGATTTGTAATTTTGAGTACGGAAGAAAGGTGGGTTGTAATTCCAGTCCATCGCGGGTGTGACACGGGGAGGTAGATGAGGCAATTGTATCAATAGATGTTAAGAGGTCAACCGGTCGTTGAAAAGATTTAGGCGATGAGGGACTAATAGGTAGGAGGGCGTGTTCGAGGGGATCATCACGTTTAAAGAATGTGGTGATTTTAGTGTAAGAGATTTCTCGTCTAAGGATGTCAAAAGGAGTGGCGAGCCCTCCTCTTGTGTAGCAAGAGTGGTAGAAGGGACGTTTGGGAAATAGATAAATTAGATAGCATCCGCTCACGGTCTTGTAGGGATGTGGTGTAAGAAGACTCGTTGATGAGAAGAGAAGTCGGGTAGTTAACTCTTCTATGGGTAAAGGAATGATTTCACTTTGGCTTGATGGTGGTGAAGGAGGTTCAAACTCCTGTGTTGGTGGAGAGGCTTGATTTAAAAAAATTTCAATAGAGGCTTTTGGCTGAGAATCGAAGACTGCATGGATCTCATGAACACTCTCCTCGGCTAAGATATCTTGGTTCACGTTTCTTGTTGGACAGTGATTCGGGAATGGCTTGTTGAAAATTTTCAGATTCCGATTAGCGGGCGTTAGGATTATCGAGGGTTATATCCCCTGCGTCAACCATTTCCTGCACTATGTTTTTCAACATCTTGCAGTTTTCATGACTATGTCCTTTTACGCGGTGAAAGTTACAAAAGTCATTTTCTTTGTACTAGGAAGGTATTGCACGGGTGGAGTCAAACCCAGTGAGGTTTAACAGGGGCAAGGTGATAGCCCGGCTTTGAGCAATTTCTCCAGGATGACGCCATAAGTTTCTCCCAAGGAGTGTAATTGGTGGGCTCAGCTTTGTACTTATAAGTGGTTTTCGGCGGAGTATTGGACGGTGTTTGAGATTTGACCATTACCGCGTGGACAGCTCCTTTTGATTTAGAAGAAGTGGACGCGTGAGGAGTGGTGGTGTTTGGCTTGTTGGTAGAATCAGGAGTTCGGAAATTGGGGTTTTTGTTACGCAACCGCAATTTCTCTTCTTCTAAGGCTCGAATTTCTAGCTTCCGAGCCATGGTAAAGGCCTCGTCGAATGTGCGGAAAGTTTGAATTTGGAGGGTAGGGGAGATGTGCTTAGCGCAGGCCCGCGTAAATAGTTCGATGAGTTCGGTTTGAGGCAAGGCATACGTAAGTTGGTTGATAAGGCCCCGCCATCATCCAACGAAATCTGCGATAGATTCATCTTCAAATTGTCGGATGGCATAGAGGTCGGTGATAGATACTTTCTTGGCAATGTTAATGGAGAAATGATCCAAGAAAGATTGGGCTAGTTGGTTAAAAGAGAAGATTGAGTGCTGGGTTAAAGCACTATACCACTCAAGACAGTCCCGATAAGGACATGGGAAAGGTGCTTGGAGTAACAAGGCATCATCATGGGCAATCAAATAACAAGCATGTCTAAATGATCGCAAATGTTGTTGAGGATCCTCTTTCTTTGTTAAAACGAGTAAACTTTGGCAACTCCCATTGAGGAGGATATGAATGAAGGGGACGAGAAGGGTGAATGGGCTCCCGGCTGGACTTGCTCGTATGTCAGGCGCTACGACTTCCTGAAACGGAAGCCTCCAGGTTTTGCATTTTGTCCATCATTTGTTTGATGAAATCTGTGGTTGGATGAGGTGATGGTGCCACAGAATAGGGATGTCCCATATAAGGTGTTGAGGTTACTGGATACGTGTATGGGAATGAAAAGGTAGGCGGAGCTTGAGAAAGAAAGCTCGTGTGAATAGGTGGCAGAGAGTAAGTCATGAATGGAGTGGTCTGAAAGAGAGATGAGATAGGGGCAGTTGGTGGTAACGATACGTGAGGTCCAAGGTTAACCAAAGGAAAGCTAATCGGGGTCGTATGAACCTCTGAAGCTGTCGGATTGGGAGACGGGGCTAGTGATGCAGGAAGTAAGGTATTGTTATCAGGAGGAGTGGGAGCTAAATGAGCAGCTATACTAATAGGCATGCCAATAAGGAGCTGACCATCAGGCGTACGGTCAGGGGTATGAGACAAATAGTATGCAGATAAATTTGGGATTAGCATCCGAGAAATTTGGCAAAGTCCTTGTCTCTGTAGGAATTTGGGGGATCTCACTTGGTGTCCGTAGGGTTCCTATAGAATGTGAAGGGGTGATTCGAGGCAAAGACACAGAGCGAGGCATGTGAAACCATGGCGGCTTGCTTCCGAGTGATGACAACCATAGACCAGAACACACAGGAAAGTTTCAATCTATCAAGAACAAAAACAACCTCAGAATGGTGAATTTGGCAAGTTGTTGTTTTGTCAGGGGCTGATGAGGACAGTAACCGATATCGGTTTAGTAACCGGTGTCGGTCACAGATCAAACGACGTCGGTCCCTTACCCGATGCCGGTGTCAAAAGTCTAGGATAATAAGATATAAAAGGCTGCTGATTTGATTTTAGCGTTGAGTATGTTTAGCAACTTATTGATCACAGAAGACAAAGTATGACAGAGAAAACAGGATTTGAAAACAAGCAAGAGGCACACGCAAATCTAGAGACTAACCCTAGGGTTAATTTTAGTTATCGTGGGCTTATGCCTTTAGACGTAAGATGATGTCAGAATCCTAAACAACAAGACCTAGGGGAAATGTCAAGTTTGTTTTGGCTTATAAGGTTACCTCAATCGGGCGGAGGAATACCGCGGAAAAGGGGGGATGTTTGAGCTGTTGTGTTAATTGTGAAGTGATTCGGTATGTGTTGTGCAGTGAAACTAAGGTTAATTTCCTGTCAATACCGTGGATATCACCCCCACGTGTACGACCTGTTACTTAATCTATGTTCACTAGAATTGGAGAACAACAAGCAGGAATGCAATGCACGTGTTTTAAACCCAAATCGAAAATTATATTCGATGAAGCAAGAGAGATGACTTTCACTAATGCGAAACCAGGAAAGCAAGACAAATTCTTTACTAAATATATAACAAAAACAGCAACAGCAAATATGCTTCCTAAAATGAAAATAAGCAAGAGAAAGAAACCCAAAATGGGTCCCCCACCTAGTAAGCACAAAATGTTTCGCTCGGAATGTTTGGCTTCACGGGAATAGAGTTGCTTCTATCCTTTCATTCCTTTTAGAAAGCAGATGAGGTTAGGGTTAGGAGGAATAATTGTTGAATGTGGAGATGGTGTGCGCGCACCGTAGGGAAAGATCGGTGATGCGGAGAACTCCTTTTTGTCTTGGAAGGACTACCTGCAAATAAGAACACAAGACCACAAGATTTTGATTAAACAATAAATGAGGAAAGCGCCTTGGGCCCAGAAATATAAAACTTCCCTTGAAGGTGGTAAGTTCCCTACTAATATGAATTAACACAAAAGACCGCAAAATATCAATTAAACTATTTTAAAGCTGGGTAGGGGGAAAGGCTGGTTTTCTAGTTTTTGATCAGAGGAACCGATGCCGGTTACTAATAACCGATGCCGGTCATCGATAACCGATGGCGGTTACTGATAACCGATAGCGGTGGGTTCTACGGTCTTCTTGGCAGCTAGGGTGTTTGTAATGGCTGGTTTTTGGATGGTATTAGGAAATGGGATGGTTAGGAGTAAAAGAATGAGGTTCGATGCAATGGCACATTGGGTAGTGGATTCAGAAACGGATTTAAGAGGACTGAGATTCAAAAAAACATAAGAAATGTTATGACAAAAGGACATGCAAGATCTCGACTTCTATGGTTTTGACCGAGATGCAAGTTGATCTCCTTGGTTGCAAACACTACTTCGGTTTCTTTACTCGTCTCGCTCTGTCAGTGAAGATCTGGACTCTGTTCCTCGCTCGCAATGTTCTCTGTTGATCCGAAATCCTCTACGGACTGATCTCTAAAAATGAAATTCCGATCCGTTGTTTTGGTTTGGGAGCCCATTTACGAGGAACCGATGGCGGTTGCGTGAACCGGCGGTCGGTCGAGTAGTAGAACCGGCATCGGTAAGGAAAAAGTAGGCTATTTTTAGTAAAATATCCCACCTTCCCGCTTTTCTCCCGAGAGATCGGTTGCGGGCTTGGTCAAGTGGCTAGAAGGTCAGCTTTTGGTGCGAGTAAGGAGGCATTAGTTATGGATGTGAGTCTAGACCAAGTCATGGGTCTTAATTAGCTTAGTTTAGGGTTAGGGCTAGGTCATGATGAGGTGGCAAAGTGAGGTGGCGGGTAAGGTGAATGGATTTATCAATTACAAGGTAGTTAATAAATAATTGTGTAAAGTTTAGGTAATGAGGTTAGGTTGCGAAATGGGATGCGGGTCACAAAGGGTCGTGAGACACGAATTTGGTGTCTACATTGGAGTCCTCAAGAAGATTGTGTGTGAGTAATAAAGTTATGTTGGTGGCTTATATCGTTATTTCAAGTTATTTCCATGCTTTGAAAGGTTTAAATATTTTCCAAAAGTGGTTTGAATATTTTAAAGGATGATAGTGTTCAGGAGATAGGTTTTGAGTTCAAAACAAGGTGTTCAAAGTTTGACATTAGTATATGTTTAGTGAAAAACAGTTATGTAGTAAAAATTAGTTAAGGAATAATAGATGTATTATTTTAGTCTTGAAAGTAATTCATATGCTTGACTAATTCCATGATATGAAGTCAAATGAAGGTGTTATGCAATTTATTTTACATCTATGAAGCTATGAGGGTGTTTTTTAAGACCTTAATCAATTTTTGTATGGTTTTTATAAGTATGTAAGGGCTATGATGACATTCAGGTTAGTATTAAACATGTTTAAGGCCTTGGATTTTGTCTTAAAGACTTTGTATGATATGTGGAGACTCGTGCATGGTATATATGTTTATTTTTGTGAATTAAGCATGAAGACCCTTGAATCAAGATGGGTTGTCTTAGAGGGAATTTATTTCCTCTAAGTGCTTGAATAAAATGTGTATGCATCAAAAAGAGGCACTAGATGAATGATCAAATTTGTTGGTACTATCATGGTAATCAAAAGATCTATGATAGTATTGAGATTCTATATTTTTGGCTTTTGATTAAGAAGATATGTAGAGATACTTCAAAGAAATGAGTTGACAGTATGAAGAATCATCAAAGTCAAATATTATAATAGAAGATAGTTTGAAGGACGGTATTATGCAACATGAAGAGACCTTGTTGATAGTATAGAGATAATTTTTAAGAATTTAATAAGATCCTTAAAGGTGATGTTGAAAGAAAGAGTTTCTATAAATAAAATTTGATGACTGTATTATTGGGAAAGTCATGAGGATACAAGAATTTTTTTACAGGGGAACATGGTTAGGGTCTTTGTATGACATGAAATAAGATACTATTAGAGATTTTTTTGAGCCTGTTGATGAACCAAAAGACTAGGTAAGCTTCGTATTATATAATATTTATGTATGTTGATCAAGATTGTTTGAAGACAATATGAAAACTATAATAGATGGAATGTGATAGTTAGAGAAGATTGGATTGATCATAGAGTTGTGTTTGAAATTATTGAAGGATTGTTATCTTGAAGATAATATAAATCAAATATGTTTACCATGTAAACAAGGTACTTTTGAATTTGAAGTTACACCCAAAATTTTACAGAGTATTTGAAAATCAAAAGGGGCTACTAGTGGGTTGGTGATAGGTCTATGAGACAAAATAGTTTGTTGATCCTTGAGCATAGGTGAAGCTTGAAATTTTTATTTAAGTGTCTATTGAATGACTTAAGACAATTGTCAATAGTTCATATGAAGATTTTCTTAAAAGATGAATGACCTGGATTGTTTAAAGATCTAGATAGCTTGTGTGGTGGCTTGACAAGAAAATGTAGGTGTGTCAAGTTTTCTTAGGCAGCTAGAATACGTGGAAGTGACATGGACTACTATTAAGAGGTAAGAAGTGCAATTTTGGGCCAATATTTGTGACTTAAGACCTTATTTGGATGTATGACAATCTTGAGTAGAAAAATTAAAAGAAGTATGCATACTTGAAAGACTATGTCTTGTTTGAGCTTCCTCATCTAGTCTTGAATGAATCTTTGTGCCTATGATTAATAATTAACTTATGTTTATGGTCTGAGTTTGAAAGTCATGGATCTGGGGATGTATGAAGGTATCAACTTGAAAAGGTTAGTTTTTTTACATGTCAAGAAGTATGACTATCATAGGAGATATATCTTAGTGAAAACAAGATTTGAAGATTTTTGTCAAACATTTAAGCGCTTTTACTCATCTATTGGTCTAAGCTCACTCATTTGATGAATTAAAATAATATCTAGATGGTTTTAGGTATGCACTAGTGGGTTCATATTAAAGGATTTTGATGGAGTTCTTTTTCTATGTGATGGGTATCAAATGATTGGTAAAGTCCTTAAAGGTAAGTAGACAATTTTGATATGCTTAGATGAGCCAAAAATAGTGGCTTGAGATCTAATCTAGGTCAGTATAGACTATGAGATGTTAAATGAAATATCCAAGGTGGTTTGATGGATGAGATATCATATTGAAGATCTTTGATCTACGTTCGAAGAGAGGTATGCAGGATTGTATTGTAGGAAGAGTTCTATTGTATGAGGATGGTTACATTGAATTCTCAAGATGGTACAAGGATATATAATTCAAGGGAATCTTGAAGGAGTCCTATTGGACTCTGGGGAGTCAATTATGATGAGATCAACTCATGAAGGAAAAGATGGAGGACAAGACACGGTCTAAAGTGCATAATGACTCGAGGTGCCTAAACGCAAAGGGGTCGTTATATAGTTATTTTTGTGCTCTATGAGAAAGGTATGAGTCCTATTGTCTCATTTAGATCTTAGTATATGTCATATGGTGCTTGATTAAGGTCTTAAATTCAAATTTTTCATACATGCATTTTCTAAGGGGGGGCTATATTTCTCTTTTGTTTCTCAAAGAGTCAAATTAGTGTTGAATATGAAGAATTTTACCTAGATTGATTTGGTTGATGTTTCTAAAAAGTAGATAATCCTTGTGTTTTCAAAATAGTTTATTCCAAGTATGTATTGATTTTTCATTAATGTCAAAAGGGGAGAATGAGTTGATGGCATGTATGTTCCTTAGGGGAATTTGAGTCTTGTGTGTTTTGTCATCAATGGGTTTATAATCAATGACAAAGGGGAGATTGTTGAAATGTTTTGTCATTGATTTCAAATATTTTTGTTGTTAGTATTGTTATTAAGTGTTATTTATGTCAAAATTTGCATAGAGCATGAAGTATTTAGTTTCTTGTTGAGATTGTTTGGTCCTAGTGCTAGTGCACGGTGTCTTGATTTAGTATGGTGGATTTTATAGGTAATTCGAGGTATGGATGATTTTTAAGAATTTGATGAATTTTTGTGAAGGTCTTATCAGGTCTTCAACTGTTCCCAAGGTGTGTTGAGATCAGATTTGGTGAAACAAGCATGTTTCATGTGCTTGTTTGTGAGGCCTAGCAAGTAGGTATGGTATGTAATGATGAAGTAAATGTATGTATGAGTTGGTTATTCATCGTAAAATAATGGGGAGCATGATAATTATGTTTTATTACATTCACAAGTGTCTTATGGGGTAGATATAGGTGTTAGACTACTTCTCATGTTTATTTCTAGACCTAATCCTTAAGAAAACATGCCCAGGTGAGATGAGTTGAGTAGTTGCAGAGATATTTGAGAAAAGGTGAGCATTGGATATTTTTGGGAAGCTTGATATGATGATTTTATAGAAATTTTAATTTCATATGATTAATATTTTGTAAAATATTTCATTTTGACTAAAATTGGGTTTTAATGGTGAGTTTTAGAGATAAAATTTTACTTTAGGATGTTTGTTGGGAGTGTAACGTTTACTTGGGGAATTGAGATCCTGATTAGTAGAATAGGTCAGTCATAAAGGTTTTCCAAGTGTAATTAGGTCATTTGATTGTTATAGTTTAATGAACAATCATTAAGAAGCTAAACAACTTTTTAACCCTCATAAAACCCTACCTTTTTGTAAATGACTTGGGTGAAAATGATTCAGACAACCCCAAATTTGATTATTTGAGAAAAAATGGTGATTGGATGTTGTAGAGGACTCCTCCATATTTCCCAGTGTGATTTAAGGTTTTGGTTACATATGGACCAAACTCAAAAAATTATTGTTTCTAAAAATGTTAAGTTGGTGGCAAAGTTCTCCATTGAACCTATTGACTAATTTAGCATTTATGGAAGCATGGGAGTTTTTATTCATGTCCATGGTGGTTTCATACTATGGTTGATCCTTTAGGAGGTCAAGTGCTCCTATTTATGAGTATTTGTTATGGGTAGTTTTGGGCAAGTGTGAGTAGTCCGAGTGAAGTGTTGTGTTGGGGCATCCAAAGTGTCGATTCTTGACGTCTAATGATGTTTTTAGAATCATAAGATAAAGATATTTCCATTGATATATAATTATTTTATTTTTGATGTGATTTGATGCAAGTTTTTTATTCATTTTTAAGAATGTTTTTGTAGGCTTTAGATCCATCTACGTAAGTACATCCAAATGATGGTTTTGAGTGTACTCATGATATTTCCAACCTATATGGCCATGTGTATGATATATTAATGATGTTTACATTTTTATTATTTAGTTTTCACTATGAATTCCTACCTACATTTTGTTATGACCAAGAGGATTTTATATAAGCAAATTGAAGGTTCATTTGAGTGTTGTTCGTGGATTGGAGAGTAGCGGATTTTAGAAGAAGGTTTGAGAGACATATGAGTGAATATTTTAAGAGTATAAGGCCTTGAAAATGATTTAGAATGTTTCTATGTTTTTCATCTTAATATGGTGAGCTTGAAGAAGGTCATCCATACATGACCTAGTTGGAGAGGAAGACCTCATTTATGTACATAAGGATAAACGAGATAGAGTATTGATTGAGGATGTGTTGCAAATATTAGTGACCATCATGAGAGGGAAAATTTGATGCTATTATGTGTTATATAGAGATCATGTATGGGCAAGCTAGGTCATTGGATCGAATCATCTTGAAGAAGAAGACTATAAATAAGGAAGGCTAAAGGCGTGTTTTGAGAAGGATAGAGGAATAGAGCTTCAAAGATTCATCATCGGTTTTGAAGAAAAATTTTAGAGATGGAAATTATTTCGGATGGATTTTTTGGTGATGATTCATCTAGGGATTGGTTATTCCTTGTAGGGTTGTTTTTATGCTAAGTTACGGGTGGTTACTCCTTGTAGGGTTAGTGCTCTACTAAACTAGGGGTTGGTACTCCTTGTGGGGTTAATGCCTTATATGTAGAGGTTCGGTGGGTTTTCTTCCCCACGAGGTTTTCCCACTTGAATATTTTGTTCTTATGTTATCTCGTGTTCATGTTTGGTTATGGCTCTTGAATGCATTGTTGATGGTTAATGGTTAAAGGTGATGAATGGTTTAAGTTGAAATAGTTGAATTTTTTATTACACAGATTCACCAACAACTCATCCAACTAAATTTGTTTTTCACCTTCAGAATATTGCTTACAACAATAGATGATGACTCTATTTATCTCTCCTTTCCTCTATCTCTCTCAAAATTGCCTTCTAGCATTATTTACTCAAGAACTTCTTCACCAAGATGATTAGGTCATCCGACCTAGCTCTTAGATAACATAAAAATATCTAGAACATCATAATATCTTCTCTACCCTTTGTTTATGGTCCTAAATACTTTCTACACATTCACAAACTTCCCTCTCACTCACAATTTCTCATACTCACCCCACTACCATTAATAGGTCTAAGAACATGATTATGTACATGGCTTAAGCATAAATTACATCTAGGTCAGCCATCTTAAGTAATATAACATTAAAAAACATGAATAAATCATTAAAATAACATACAAAATACCACTTAGCTCGGAAATTACATCTACACACTTAAATCCTTCATTACGACTCAATTAGGCCTAATACGCTCAAATTGCCCCTTCGCCAAAACCAAATATTACTAAGCCAAAAATCCTTCTCTACAAACATATGAAATAACTTATAAATGTTTTCTAAGTATTCAAAAACCTCCAATAATATTCTACAACCTTGAACCTTCATCTCATGCAATGAAATCACCGTTAGGCACAACTTTCCTTGTGCTTCCTTTACTAGGTCTGTGACCTACAAAAATAGTCCTCAAAGATAAAGCTCAAAACACCTCAAACATGCAAGTGTGACACATGAATATAAATATTATGACCTCAGGTTCATCAAAAAATGCATAAGACGCTAGCAATTGGAGTATGAGTTCCCAAGAACACCTACGCAATTAGGACTACCAAAGCTGCGTCAAAAATAACCTCAAAACTAGTAATTCAAGAATGAATTCCACAGAGACCTACAAGGGACTAAACCATGATCTGAAACCACTCTAAACATGTATAATTTCTTCCCAAATTCCTCAAACATCAATTTATTAAAGCGGTCCAATGCAAAATCTAATATAAATATCAACTTCTTCAAAAAATTACACATTATTGTGGGGTCCACATGCTCTCATGACACCAAAATACCACCTAAAGAATGATGAAGGAGTCCTCTACAACCTCCAGTCATCAAAATTTATCAATGAATCCATTCTTTGGCATTATGATCAATTTCTTATTCATCGCTATCTATCTAGGGTTTCATGAGGGTTTAAAACCACTTTTCCTTCTTAACGATTGTTCATAAACATCTGCCCCTTAATTCACAAACTAATGCAAAAAAATTAAGCTAGGATGCTTCCCCAACTACCATGAAGAGCTTATCCTCCCATGCAGACTTCAAAAGTGCCAACGAGCATCAAATAAACCACCACGAGTTGGTTTTCTTGCTTCTTTGGTTGAGGAAAAAATGAATTATCTTTCTTAAACTTGCAAACCAACACCAAACATTGACCACCTCTAGACCAACTGTTATGCCTTCTTCAATGCTCACATTTGCATACATATCTCAAAAAATAGATCAACTCACTCATACCTACAAAGTATAACCAACCTCTATACTCTACATCCTAAGACACTCGTGAGTGTCTCTATACTTCATCCTCATGCTCTCCATGATATGAAAATACATAACCAACCAATACATACTTGTGTTTCACCATGACACACCATCCTACTGAAAAGGCCTCCTAATAACCCATCTTGAACATGCTTGCACCAAAAATATTGACCTCCTCATGACTTTACCACTCTTTCCCACCTACACATCAACAAACTTCATGATATCACATAAACATCACCACAACACTGCAATACATCTACAAGTCACTACAAAACTCAAGAAACTATGTTACATCATCAATGAGACCAAGCAATCCCACATGACATCAATTACTGACACTACCAATCAACCTTTATTTTCCTTACTCCTTTTTGACATCAATAACACCTATTGGCATCAATGACAACACTACTTGCAAACAAGTGGAACTCCCTTCACAATATCATTCTAGTGAGGAGCTTTACAAAGTGCATCTCAATGATCTCAAGCTATTAGAGGAATGATGTGACCAAGCATACAATTGTAATCGAGAATCATAGCAAGCGCATGGCCAAACAACAAAACCGGCTTGTTCGTTTAAGTACTTTTGACATGGGTGACCTTACCCTTAAGCTTGATTATACACATGATTAAAAAACGTAATTACACTACTCAAGTGGTGGGGACATTACCTCATAAAAGATATTATAGGACCTCACACATATCATCTTCAAACCAATGAAAGAATCATCTTTAAGGAACCAACAAATGCTCAATCCCTCAAAAATTTTAACGGATGAAGGACCTTAAGTGTTTGGATACTTAGTTACCATCTCTCTTCCTTCCTTTTCAAATTTACTACTTCATGAACCTTTCTCCAATGACAATTTTACTATCATTGTAGCATCTACCTTAAGGTTTTTGCACTTTTCACTCTTTGTTATCTGCCCTTCAATGGGATAATCATTCTTCTCTTTGTTTGCACCTTGACTTTATGATAGTTTACCTTTGTAGCTTCTACCATACCAGGTTTTTGTGCTTTTTTAGCATTCTTACCCACCGGTTGGTTATTATTAATGACACCATACCTCTATGACATTTCAACATTAAGAAATCCTTCCAATGGGCCCCTCACTAGGTGATTTATCTCTTATTTTACTTGATGATCCTCTAGTGTTTCCTTTTTTTATTTCTCCAAGGCTATTTGTAATGCCCCCATTCGTCATTGCTCTGTTATTCTGTGGCGACCGAGCTTCTAAGGGCTGAACGCCGTTGTGTTCCCTTTGAAACGTTGTTGTCGTCGTCTTGTTGAGCTTTCTTGCTTGCGTCAATGTCGATGTTTTGGTTGCTGGCCCGCAACATCCCTCGCGATTTATCCTATTAAAGGAAGACCTTGTTCTTGTTATATCGAACCTCCTGTTGATTGTTGTTTGTTGCCTGCCAGATATTTTTGCCGTAGTTTTGGTCACGCTCATGCTCGACCTCTCGATTAAATTATTATTATTATTATTATTATTTAATTGTTGTCACTTTTGTGCTAAGTCCTAAGCGACTTTTCGAACCCCGTCGGGTGTCGCAACATTTTAAAACATAATTAAAAAAATGAATAATAAAAGAATGGACGTCAGTTATACTTCGCAGTTGGTTACTGTCGTCAGTTTGTCGACCTAACGGAATTATTAAAAAAAAAAAAGGAAATTGTGATTAATTAGATTTAAATTTATTTTATGGATAAGTAATTTTACCTGACTTGTTGGTGGAGGAAGTGCAAATTTGCCTTGGGCCGCCTAAATTTGCTCTTTGTCAGCTTTATTGAAATCATGTTTTGACCTCTTAGCTGGAAAGGGACGCCTCTTTCCTCCTGGCCGCATTTTTTGTTTTTTTTTTTTTGTTTTGGGGCTGTGTGTGGGATCTTTCTGTGCAGATCTGTCTTCTCTCCTTGTTGCTGGCCATCTCCAACTGGCCCTAACTTTGCTGGCCGCACTTCTCTCTTTTCCACAAACCTGCAACTTCCTGCTCTGGCGGCGTGGGATCTCCTTGGGCGGATTTGTCTGTGAATGGTGGAAAAACGTGAGAAATGCGTGCCTTTCTCTTGCTGCGCACCTGTCCCATGTTTCTTTTGTTTTCTCCACCTTCCCTGGCCGCATTGGATCCTGTTCTCACCTGGAACTCGGGGGGCGTGTAGAAAACGTGGAGGAAGATTGCTGAGTGCGCGGGACCTTGGGGCGCTCCTCCCTGCTGGCGCGTGGGTCTGTTATGGTGGTTTTTAGATGAAGCTACAAGCCAGTGAAGAGGGCGTGTTACCTCCACTTTCTTTTGGTGTTGCGTGGTGTGTTCTTGTCAGGGGATCCACAGCAATGAGCTGCAATAGTATGGAGCCAGGTAGCAGGCATGTTGCAGTATAGTAGAATCCCCTTTGAGCGCTGCCAACAAGCAGGCTGTCCAACATTGTTGTTACCTGTTCAGTATTGAATGCATCCTCAAATTTGGGATTCTCCTTCAAGTTTTTAATTATTTTTTTATCCAAATCAATTAGTGACAGTAAGAATGTTACCAGGAGACCTGATGAAATTTATTACAAAGATTATCTATTGGGACCTTGCTAGTTTTTCGATGCAACTCATGGAAGAGAATCTCATAGAGGAGGATCTGTTTCATATCAGAATATTCATGAAGCACAATTTGTTGTTGGAGAACCTGGTAATAAAAGCCTTCATAAGTGTGGCGCTTGCATTATTCATAGCAGGATGGGCTGTTCGGCGGAAGTCTTTAAATCTGTCAGGTGGTTTTGTTGGGTTCCTGGTAATGTCAGCATCTATCATGGCTTCCTTCATGTTTGGAGCTCTCCTCCTCATGTTTTTCTTCTCATTCTCAAAGCTCACAAAGCTTGGTACTGAAAAGAAGCGCAAAAATAATGCTGAATACAAGGAGGGAGGCCAATGGGATTGGATGCAAGTGCTAGTGAATAGTTCGATTTTCACAGCACTAGCGTTAGGAGTTGCTTTTTGACAGGCTGGAACGATATCTGTTTGAACTCAGAAAAGGCACCTTTGGTTACTGGTCTGATTGGTGGTATTCTTGGGCACTATGCATGCTGTAACGGTGATTCTGGTCTTCGGAAATTGGTGTTCTTAGTAGCAGCCAACCTCGGCTCATTACTACCTTCAAGGGCCTGTTTCAGCGTGCTCTTGCCTTGGGAAGCGCATTAAAGGCATGATAAGCCCTAACCCTCTCTCTTAATAATTTATTTACTTTAGCATTTAGATAAATCAATCTCTACAGTTTTGTTTGAATTCTGTATATGTGATGTCTCCTTTGGATTGTTGATGTGTGATTTTCTTTTGCTAAGTTAGTAACGTCTTGGATTCTTGATATTATTTAATATTTATTTACATATATATATGTTGACTCTTTCTTGAACGAGATGCCCAAAAGAAATGGGTTTCCGAATGACTTTTAATCACAATTTGCATGAGCTGATCTCTCTCCAGTGATTCTCGCTTCTCGACCTTATAAAGTTAGTTTATCATTTTGCCATGATTACTCCTGTGAACAGTGGTTTCTGTAGGAAATATTGTGGTGTGTGAATGAGATTTAGAATTTTTCTTATCTTGTTTTTATTATGTAAAACATGGCGTGAAAACGGGAAATTTTCTCGAAAGACTGTGTTGGTCTTTTAATGTGGATTGATAATAGTATAACCCCCCCCATTAGGATTGGAGGCTTCTATTTGGGGAGAGTCGTACTGGCTCTTACTGGTCCTTCTAGATACTATCCGACTCCTTTGATTATCATTTACTTTGGGGATTATTGAACACCCCTCTCCAGGCCCTCTACTATTCTTATTACTATGAGCTTACTTTTAGATTGGAACGCTCCTGAAACATGTGTTAATGGGGTTCTATTTTGTGACCCGTTTGAATACGGTAAGCCTCAAGACGTTAGTTTGTGCGGATAACTATATGGCTTAAGTTTGAGGCGCTTCTTAGATCTTCGAATCAGTTGAGGTAATAATGAATACATCGAACTCTCATGAATGTGTACATTCTGCAAGTTTGATTGACATGTGATGGCCCTCAGGCGTATGAATTCAGACAATGCTTGAAATATGAGATTATAAATTTTATCCTATACCTTGACTTCAAAGCTTGTTGAAATGTTTTTTTGGTAGCAAAACAGATGAATAGGGAAGTTTTGAGAACTACCCTAAAAAGGATTCTTACACAGCCTTAAGTAAAGGTGACAACTAACATAATGGGACTGTTCATACCTTATATGACGTTAAGGATAGAAGTCGACCTGAAATTATTTAACTTCATTATATAGGACAATGATTGATACCCATAAATTGAGATATGCAAGTGGAGGTTGAATTATATAATATGATATATTATGCTATCAGGCAACCGGTAAGGATAAATATGTTATTTCAATCCTTGGTTAGCGCGTGGAATATTTTCTGGCATTTATGATGATTACTATGTTAGCTAAAAATTGGTACTTGCATCTCAATTGTGAGTTGAGATAATGTTGATACTTGCATTTATAGTGGCTTGGACCACGCTTACCTGTTTTAGCTAGCCAAATGTACCTTCTACTCATTAACGAAGTATGACGGTATTGTTGTTCGTAATTCATTCCTCTGGGATGGACTCTTATACTAATAGAGGCATATAGAGACATGATAATAAACAACCGATAGGATAGTTAAATAATATATGAACTTACTGATTGGTGGAACCCTTGTTTACATAAGTACATTCTTTTTATTGTGAGATAAATATCAAAAGTATACTTACATATCCTTGTTTTTCTATAAAGGTTGATACTTGGGTAATATTGATGATTATCATATGATTGACACTTGTATTTATTATAGAAGCTTAATGTCGTTGGTGCTTGTATTTAATTGAAAGATAATATTGTTGGACACTTTTATATGTGAAGTAGGTTGAGGGTATTAGGTGAGCGTTACTATTGTTACTGTAATTTAATTATGATTAAATGCAAGGTTAAGGTTGCATATCTTCTAACCACTTGGAAATTTTGTTCATATGTAAGCATATTTTAGGAAGTGTTCAATGATGGGTATGAAATGTGTTATCATGAGATGTGCAGTTAAGATTTGAATACATGACTAGGAATTATTTGATAGGGAGTATTGCAAAATTTCATTTATTTAAATGCTAGATGGCATAAGTTATTAGGTGAGGTTTATATCTTATCATGCTCAGTTCTAGCGAACTGACTCTAGTAAATATTTGCTGCAGATGGAATGTTAGCGAGTAGATGAGGGATAGACTTGTAAACTTGTGCATCAACCTCAGCTGAGAAGTTCTTACATGAATCCTTTTTATATTGTTCAGCTATGGATAACATACAGTGGAAAATGTAGGAGAGGATTTTGGTCTTGGTATGATGTATTTGTGGACTTTGTCATCTTAACTTTGGTCACCTTGGTTCGTTTGACCATCATTGAAAATATTAAAATATTGGTTATTGCTTGTTGAGTGACCTTATTGGATTATTGGTATTTTAAGTGTGGATGTAACCTTGTTTTGTTCTGGTGAATGAGTGTTATTAAACTTTACCCTTGAAAAGAAATGTTGAGTAAATCTTGCTATGACTTATTAATAATGCGACATAAGTAAAATAACGTGGGTCGTTTAATACTTATAAAAGTTGAACTAAAAGTTATATTTAAATAAATTAACGTAGAGGTTACCAGCTTGAGAGCAAGGAATTCTTTAAGGAAATCATAGGCGAGACTATCTTTGTGAGCAAGAATTATATAACATGATAACCCTAGCTTCTCTAGTGAACATTATTCCTTTGTGGGTGAAATTTGTAAAATAACCCTAAGGAGAAATGAACTGTTAGTTGTTAGAAGAGGATAAGATTTAATAAGCCTGAGAAAACTTAGCATTGTAAGAAGCATTGTACAAATCATATCTAGAGTCTTAGCAAACTGTAGTTAAGGATCGAAAGAGGTTACATAAAAATAAATAACCATCAATAATTTCCTCGTTGTGGCTTGCTCTATCTGTAGGTGGGTTATGTGGTGGTTTCTTACGTTGTTTTGTCAGATAGAAAAGTGAACCATCCTTGGTGTGTGTGAACATTTCCGTGCTACCCTTGTGGTCATCCTTGTATTGAGTTATCCACGGAGTTAGTTGTGACCTTGGTGGTGGCATGTTGTGTCGTGTTATGCGTAAAAAAAAAAAAAAAAAAGTTATCCTGTATTTTACTGTGTTGTTTGTGTGTGAAATTTTGGGTCGTTACACTATGTAGCATGGATTGCACCCCACATGGCGGGAAGAGTGAAACTATAAGGTAAGCATTTGTGGGTATATTTCATCTCAGCTAGTTTTTTCAACATTTCTTTGTGTACTTACTTTCAAGATATCGATGTTAAGAATTGTATTTTTCTATTAACCACCCCATGTTGCATTATTGCGACATGTGGTGTTCAACAAATGGGACATATGTATGCACCTATTTTTGCTTTCCATATTTCGTACATTTTACTAACAACTTCTTTTTGTAGATAAGTTTCAATGATGCATTTAGTTCGTGAGAAGGTTCCTTAAGGGCCCAATCGGGAATGGGGAATGGTTATTCACGTAATCATTATGGGTTAGAGACAGTATGTAGAGAGAGTGTCGTCTTATTTGGTATTTTTCTTAGTTTACCTTGCATTATTTATCCTTTTCTTCCTAGTTCTCATACATATCATATTCATAATTTCTTTCTTACATTTCACTTGTTCATCCACATATTTGATCCATGACATCATTTTTTATGTGCATGACACTTGTCTTTTCCTCAACATTTCACTTGAACATCCCTAACTAACACAATATCCCATGGGAGGTTGTGTCTACGTTATATTTAGCCCTAGCCGACACAATCGTGCACGGGTGATTGTGTCAAGTATATATATTCACCTCACATCAAGACATTCTTAAGGAAAGAAGGAAAAATAGAGGACAAAACAAACACCCAAGTTTCCATTTTCTCTTCTCTTTTGTGCCATCCCCGCATCTTCTCACCTACCTCTTGGTTTATCTTACATCTTTCTTAGATTTTAAACTTTTCTTCTTGGATGATTTCTTGCACTATTGGGTCATCATATAATGAGTCTAGATAGGAATGGTCTTCCCCTACTCCACCTAATAATGATTCTCTCTCAAAGGTGTGTTGTTTCTCTAGGGAGATAGATGCATTAGCGACCACCCTATAGGTATAGGTGAGTTCTCTAACCTTTTTTTTCATTTTCATATATTAGTTCACCTCCTTTCCTCATTTTGCTAGATATTAGTTTAGTGTTAGGCGTGTTTTGATATAAGTTAGCATAGTACTTTTATGCATGGTCATCTCTTCATCATTTCTTTATTTTTACTTAAATCATATTCGCATGTTTACCCCATCTATATTTGATCTATACCTTCCCATATCCAACTACCGATATCTTAGTAGGGTTCCTTCCTCTATCTCTACCACAGGCCTTGGAAACCCTAGGTTAACCTAGTGTAGGGATTACGATGCTCTAGATATGTGACCATTGTGCTCACTATAGTCCCTTTAAGTCTATCCCATTGTGTGTTGGTTCATGTGTGCTTCTCACTTGTTGCCTCGATACCATTGTATAATAGATAATTTAGGAGTGCAAGATCTTAAGACGCACTTTGGCCGACATACATCACTTATATCCTCGATTCAATTATTAAATGGTGAACATGATTATGAGGCATTGTGCACAAAATTCATGTGCAATAATTACAAAGAAAATATTTCAAGATATGCCAATCACCATCAATGAATTATGTGATCATATGGAAAATGTGCACTAATCACATCTAGATTATCATTTGATGTGGTTAGGAACATCCATGTGGGGTTAAAAATGTTGCGGTGAATTGATTGACATCCTTCATCAAATTGGATCACCTCTAAAAAAATTCATTCTATGATTTTTAATTTAATGTGATTCCACATTTTGATCCATTTGAAATAATTCTTTATTTTTCATTTAAGATTTATATGGAACATGAGTTGTTCACTTTTATTCTCGACATGAAATTTTACATCCATTTGACCATCACATGATAATTCACTATAAATTTGATTTCCATTAGATTGTCACTTAAATATTGTTTTCCTTTTTCTTAGAGAGTTCAATCAATAGATAATAATATCTTGGCTATATAGTAACATTTAATGAGCCACTTTATATTGAATATGTTTTTGAGAATGACACAACTGGGGTAGCTAAATAGATTCCATTTTCCATTATTCCATGGGAAACCTATAGAAAATTTAATGAAATTATTGATTAATGTTGTATATGAAAAATCTAAGCTAAGAAACTTGAAATCGATGTGTATTTATGTATTTCATATTTAGATACATTATACTAATATAATTGGTTTTTAAATAACTTTTTTTGTATATTTACACTATATTATCATTGCTAGACATGTCCCTCGAGATTGATATCTCTCGACGTATTTTAGATAGATGTATCTAAGATATCTATGCTAGTTTAGACACTTTTAAAATAGTTGTGTTGTAGAAATAACTAATATTCATTTTTAAAAATATATATTATTTCATATATACTTTTCAAATTTATTTTAATTAAAGATTTTAATCGATGAATTTCAATTACTTATGGGAATCACCATGGGACATTCATGAGTCTTAAAATTCTTTTGTAATGTTTTAATCACATAACTTACATAAGTGTATTAATATATTTATTATATTTAATAAAAAAATATGTATTTTCTTAATCATATAATTGTGTATATGTGCATTACTCTATTTTTGATATAGAATTAAAATAAAAAGTAATCAGCGACTAATAAAAACATTTAGATCAAGAGATTTAAACAATTTATTTTGTATTTCTAATGTAGATAAATTTGTTCATGTATATAAAATATATTATTAGAAATTACAAATCAACCCAATGAAAATGTTTGTTATTATGTATGCACACAAGGCTCTCGAAATATTTATAAATATTTGCTTAGGAAGTGGACATTTATCTGCAATTGTGAACATTAACAATACAATTTCTAGGGAGTATTAGGAATACAAAGCAAAGGAATATGCACGTATATGCTAATTGACTTTGTAAATTAAATAAGGATATGCATACATTTCAACTATTTTCGGATAATTGATAATTAAATTTCTAAGTAAAAACGTATATGAGGATGGCCACCATTAAAGAGCTATGGGCAAATTAACGTACAGAAAGAATTATAATTTCGGGAAAATAAACCAGAAGAAGAAGTCCTCGAGAATCAATGGTAAAGAGTTATAATTTCGGAAGAAATACTCAAGAATTAATGGTAATGTGTGCAAAACGTAATTATGGGCAAGGAATTTAAGCATCTAAAATGTAGATAGACTAGTTAAAAACTAAATACATCAATCATTAGATAAAACATTCACTAATTGTTAAAACTAAAAAATTAGGGAAAAATATGTAAATGTTGAAGAGTCTTTCAATTTTTTAATAAGCAAGAATTTTTGAAATTGTTAGATAAAACATTATCCCATCCTAACACTCCAAAAAAGCATATAATATTATTAATGATTTTTTTAATACCACATATACCTTTGATTATGAGTTGCCTAATAAAATGTTTCTGTACTCACTCTATACTAAAAATTAGATTAGTCTTATAAACAAACCAACAAAATCGCACATATTCTGCGAACTAAATATTTCATGCATTTCAAGACGAAAATCGCCCATGTATCTATATAATCCTATATTTTGGGGACTGCTTTAACTGGGCTTAACATGGAATAAAAGTAAACCAGCAGAATGTGCGTCTAACATTGGGCTGATTTCTGTGGGCTATGCAACATTCATTCATTTGGGACAACTATTCCTGTACATCCGCACTTCATGTCATTTGTATGTGGTCCTTTCTAGTGTCCTCCATTACCACGGATTTAACACTTTACATTTACTCAATATTCTTTTAAAAATTTATTGATTGATGAATGTAATATTTATATTAAAAAATCACGTAAAAAAACATGTTCAATAATAATAATATTGTATTTTTACTATGCCGAGAGGTATATACATTTGTATATATTGAGTGGTGGAGTTTTTGAGTGAAGGAGTCTGATGTCGTAACCATGAAATAAAACTATTTTTCAAAAAAATAAAATAAATAAATAAATCTCGCACTTGAAAGATTAAATAGGTAAATAAATAAATAAATACAAAATAGGTTCATAGGTCTTTAAATATAATCAATTAATTTTAATTCATATTATAATATAAACTATATTAAATTAATATTAATTTGTAAATCATATTATTATATATAAATTATAGTATTATATATAAATAATGATTATACTATATTAATATTAATTTATAATAATAATTATTAATAAAAATTAATTATTATTAATATTATATTCTTATTAGAATTTTATTAGCAATGATAGTGACATCATCATCATCAACATCATCGTTATCATCATGGTTATTGTCATCTTAATCGTCACCATCATCATCATTGTTGTCCTTGTCATCATCATCACAATTGTCTTTGTTAGCATCTTCTTCATCGTTTTCATTTTCACCATCATCATAGTCATTGTCATGATTGTCATCGTCAATATAATCATCATTAGATCATGATCGTGATTGTCATCTTCACATTCATGGTCATTTTCATCTTCCATCATCATCATTATCATCACCATCGTTATCGTACATGTTTAGGGTTTAAGGTTTATAAATTGTGGCATAGTTGTCATCTTTTTCATCATCATCACCATCATTTTCATCTTTGTCTTCATCATTCTCATCATCATTATCACCACCATTAACACCACCACCAACATCTTCGCCATCATCATCATCATGAATATTAATCTTATTAGTATTATTGATATTATTATGTGAATTTGTAAATAAATTAAATATTACAATCATTGTCAGATCATGATATTGATTGTCATCTTCACAATCATGGTCATTGTCATCTGTCATCATCATCATTATCGTCACCATCATTATCGTACATGTTTAGAATTTAAGGTTTAAAAATTGTTGTTTTGTACAAGTTTTTATGTTGTTTAGGAGAATTCCTAATATTGTGAATATCACATCGTTTTGTAGGGATCCAAAGAGATTTTAAGGTTTGACATGTTATCATTTATGAGATATCATTTTCATCCTTCTCATTTTTTTCATCATCATCGACATTGTCACTTGTCATCGTCATCATTGGCATCTTAATCATCACCATCATCCTCAGCTGTTGTCCTTTTCATCTTCATCACAATTTTATTCATCAACGTCTTCTTCATTGTTTTCCTTTTTCACTATCATCAATGTCATGGTCATGATTGTCATCGTCGATCTTGATCGTGATTTTCATCTTCACAGTCATGGTCATTATCATTTTCCATCATTATCGTACATGATTAGGGTTAAAGGTTTACAAATTTTGGTTATTTTCATCTTAAATCGTCGCCTTCATCCTCATTGTCTTTATCATCATGAAAATCATCATCGTCATGATTGTCATCGTCTAATCATGATCATGATTATCATATTCACACTCACAGTCATTATCATCATCACCATCATTAATATACATGATTAGGGTTAAAATTTTACAAATTTTGGTTATTGTCATCATCGTTATCATCATGGTTATTGTCATATTAATCATCACCATCATCCTCATTGTCCTTTTCATCATCATCACAATTGTAATCATCGTCGTCTTCGTCATCATTTTCATTCTCATCATCATCATAGTCATCGTCATGATTTTCATCGTCGATATAATCATTGTCAAATCATGATCGGGATTTTCATCATCACAGTCATGGTCATTATCATCTTGTATCATCATCACGGATCGTGGTCATTATCATTTGGCATCATCATCACATCCACGGTCATTGTCATCTTCCATCTTCCTCATTACCATCACCATCTTTAATGACCGCTATTAAAAGATGAACAAGGGAGAAATACTTTCAAAACGGAAGGAAGAGGAAGAAAGACTGAAGTCCTTGGAATATAAATAATGTCCCCTATGTAATACACATTTCATTCTATGATTTTTTCATTTCATGTGATGTACATTTCGCATTTTGATTCATATGAAATAATGCTTTATTTTTGAACATGATAATATGGTTACTAATAAAATCCATAAGAACTTTGTGTATTATAGACCTAAAATTTTATTACCCATACTTATTCTCTTAAGAGAGATGATTCCCTCTTTAAATGCCTCTATGATGTCCCTTGTAAGATATTTGAGTCTAAAAGGATTAATTGTTAACATTTTCTCATTTTAGTTGATGTTTATGACATTTTGATCCAAATGAATATTAGAAAATATTATTAAATATTTGTCTTTCCATGAAAATTTCAATATATTATCTTGGATATTGTTGGTTTGATTTGTATAAAATATACCTTAAGGTAGTTCAATCAAATTCATTAGGAATTCTTATACTCAAGCATATGTTAAATATATAAGGGCTCGAATGCTCTCTTGGGTTCTTGATCATATATAGAAAGAATTGTTTGTTTCGCCAATGAACTACGTGGGTTGGAGATCTATATTATTTATAATATGAGTCTTAAGTCACAAACTGGAGAGGTTCTCATCGAGGTCATTCATGCATGAACTAAATGCCCACCTTCTTTTCCTGACTTTATTTTTGGTATCATCTTATGTATAATGCAACTCCTGTGGATGCTACTAGCATACCTATCTTATATTAATATATGTAAAATATGTCGAGAGGTATATTTTTCAAGGCACCTATTCCACTTATGTCACACATCTAAAATAGGCACCTCATGAACTACACCTCTCGACATATTTTACATACATATATTTATATAAACATAAATCAAATGTATGTAAAATATGCCGAGAGGTGTAGTTCATGAGGTGCCTATTTTAGATGTGTGACATAAGTGGAATAGGCCCCTTGAAAAATATACCTCTCGGCATATTTTACATATATTAATATAAGATAGGTATGCTAGTTAATATTGTCATTGATGTGCTTTTAACTTAATTTGATGTATTTACGTTGTTTGTGTTTTTATTGAGCTATGTTTTATTTTGTGTTGTTTAATATGTAGTTTTGTTTCTAGAGAATATATCTAAATAATTGAAGGTAATATTAAACAACTCTCTTATATTAATTTATTATTTTGTTGATGAATTTAGGAAAGTTTCAGCATTGTTCCTTTTGAATTTGGAGTAAAATATATATAAATATTCGGTTATATGAAGCGTTTTCATTTCTTGTTCCAACTTCTAACATTTATTTTGTGACATCACTTGAAAGGAGATGATAAACAAATATATATATATATATATATATATCATGTCCAACAATCAAAATAGTCTAGGAACCCAAAGAACAAAACACATAATCGAATGAGAAGCCTTGGAAAAAGTTGTGGATTAATACCTATTGTAGGAAGTTGTGATCTTTTTGCAATTATTAATACATTTCATGGTACACTTACTATTTTCTCCAAGTAATTTTTCACTCTTTTGATTGGCATAACGCTATCTAATTAAATAGAGTAGATAAATCCAATAAATTGAAGTTCCGTGAGAGAATTATATCCAACAGAATCCTTGTTGAGTTTATTAATACATTTATGGATGAGGAGTATTTTGTACTCGTAAATAAACTCTTTTCTTCATCTCCTAATATAATTGATGAGATAAAATAAATTTAAACGGGTTTTCTCAACAATTAGGGATTCCTTGACTTTTTATTTAATCTATTTCAGTTGCATACACTCTATTTTAAAATATATGGAAGTACATAATCTAAGATATCTTTCAAACTTAGTTTTTCTAAGTAAAGAGAGAACATCCTTTTTCAAACTCATCTCCATCATTTGAGAGCCCTTGAACAGCCCTTGAACATCATGAAATTCCATATGAAGATGGAAGTATTAGTAATTATGTAGAAGAATAAAATGAACTTAATTTTAATTGTGCAAAAATGTGAGTAATCATGAAGAATATAAAAATGAGAGTGTCTAAAGCAAGGAAATGAAGAACAATTGAGCAGTGGTGAAGAATAAAATGAGAGAAATAAAGAAAATAGATATGAATACCCTACCAATCATATAAATAGATTTTGTTATTCTAGTTACCCCAACTAATGAGGCTTAAGGTTAGAGGATAGTGAGTGTGAAGAAAAAAAGAAAGTCAAAGAGGATACCCAAAAAAATAAAGATGGATTTCTCCTCTTAATGTTTCAATATGATTTCATATATGATGGATCTTATAGATGAAGGGAGGACATTTTCTTGATGTGCTTAGTATGTTGGATGCATGTTTGAGTTCGTTTTTAAAGTTTTATCTTTTTTAGATTTATGTAAAAGGACTTGGGATCCTTTCAAAACCCTTAATTTACCTAATCAAAAAATATATTTGATTTCTGTTGAAAAAGAAAAAGAAAATATGGATTATAATTTTGATGTTACATTTTCTATATGTTAAAGCATTTTAAAAAACTTGTGTAACTAGTAGTAACTCAATGTTATTTACACTCCTAGCATTTTGGTTGAGCTATGTTTTGATATCTATCTTGTAAAATGTTAAACTAGATTTAGGTCTAATGTAACTTATTAAGAAAGATGATAATTTAGAGCTAAGAAAATATGATCTTAATAATCCTTAATTATGTTAAATCTTGTGTGTGTGTGCGCGCGCGTGTGCATGGGTGGGTGTGTGGGTGAGTGCGTGGGCGTGTGTGTGCGTGTGAGTGTGCGTATGCGTGTGCGTGTGCGTGTGCGTGTGCGTGTGCACGTGCGCGTGCGTGCACGTGCGCGTGCACGTGCGTGTGCATGTGTGTGTGTGTGTGTGTGGGGTGGTAAAGAACAAGTTTGGGTTAGAAAGAGGATCACACATTTAGAGTTATAAAATGTGAGATGATATACAAATGTGGATACAGCGTTAATCAAGATTATTGGAAAATATTTTCACCTATGAATTAGCTTTAGAAGGGTTCATGTGAGTATTGGATGGTTTTAGGGCCTAAACTATCTTGGAGGTCTAGGAACTTTTCGTGTCAATATACTCACACACTATGAATTTTTATTCATGTTCTAATGTGTAAGCGGGTTTTCTTCCTAGATATAGAATATTGTGGTGATTGCGGTGAGATAACATATGGATTTTCCTTGGATTGAAAATATAGTTTGTGTCTTTGAACTAAATATGAGTTATTTTGTTTGAGTGATATTGACCTAAAATACCTAATAATTTGGTGAGTGTTTCCCACATAACACTACTCTAAAGAGTCCTAAAAACCATGTAGTTTTTATAATCTTATGGTGATATGCAAAAAAATAAAATAATGGACAAGTGAATGAGACATTGATTTATCCTTAATACTTTAAAGTATTCACTTTCGACCTTGTATTTTGATGTATTGTACTTTATAGTTAAGCTTTAATATGCGTGATGTAAAAAACAATATATATGCCTTCATAAATTAATCTTTTTGATGTGACGATGTACTCTAAAGAGTAGGATCCCTCAATTCTTATTCTTAGTATTCTAATATTATGAGTACATGATCCCTATATTGTTCAAGTTACCTGTCTAAACTAAGTAACAATATTGAAATTGTGACTAATAGAGTGTAATTGGAAGGATTCGTAGGAGGTGGATAGATTTAAGACTAAACCTATATAGGAACTAAGAACTTATGTATGAAAAAATATAAAATGAGATGTGATTTTGAATAGGTGTTCAATATCATGTCATGATATTATAAAGGGGCTAACCTAGATAATGTCCATTGCATGTTTGATAAGAGGGGAGAAAATGAATTTACAATACATTTAAATAGGTAAAATGTATATAAATGTACCATATACTAAAATCAAGTAGTAGTTGTGACATGACACTACTAAGTGCTTGGATTGGATTCAAGATCTTATAGATATCTCTATTTAATCTAGTATTTATAAATTTTTGATTTAAAGATAAGAAAAAATTTAATGCAAATATCATAAATCCTAATCATATTTTTTTTTTTTTGGGCAAATAGTTTTTTGAAAGGGACTATACCCTTGAATACAAAAGAAGGCCTGAGATCCGGGATAGAAGTGAGAAACAAAGTTAATGGATCAAAATCCAAGTGTTACAATGAAGCTCAACGTAGCTCAGAAACAGCTACACAAACGAGATATAACAAAGCAAAAAAACAGTAAACCGACCGCCGAGAGACAGCAAAAGCGTTACCCAGCAGAAGCGTTACCCTTCAGAGTGGTAGATTTTTTCTTTTTGTTGACCATTACCCACCCTGATGGAGTCTTCGCGGTTGGAGAAGAAGACAAAGGAGGAGTATTTTCCTTAGTCGCATATGTCCCATTTGGAACAGCCATGTTGTTCTCCTGAGAGATATATTTTTCATTTTCCATCTTTGCCTCTCAATGATGTGTATTTTTCATATTTCTAACAATCTGAGTTTCGGATAAAGGGTTTTTTTTTTTACTCTAGTTCAACTTCTTGCTTTAGAATCAAGATCCTTTCTATCCACAAAGATCAAGTGCTCCGGGAGTGTGTCTTTCCACCATTGCGCTTCTCATGTTGACGTTTTTCCATCCCATAAATCCTAATCATATTATGGTTGTGAATTTTTATAAATATCTTTTTCGATCCACACGAAACTTGCAAACACATTGAAAGAAATAGACAATCAATATTATTTAATGATGTGTATATATTTATAAGTTTTAATTACTCAAAAACTCAATTTTTTTATACAAAAATCTTATTGAAATACGAGGAGGAGAGAACTTCAACTTTGTTACAGTTTCATGCCTTTGCTCATGTCACTCCCTTTTCTTGTATTGTTCTTTATTTTTCATACTAGGGTACTCATAGTGGTCCTCTCATAGTCATAGTCGGATTGTTTCCCACCTTTAAGGTGGTGATAAGCCCTATAAATGGATCCATGTCCTTCTATTGCAATAAGTGTTGAAACTAGTGGTGGAAATGGCTCCCAAGAGTGCTCGGAATTTTTGTCAAAGGTTTACAATGAGGTATGGACTATGAATCATCCTCGATGTTGTTATTTTGCTAAGTTTTTAAACCCTTTTGTTAAATGGTATCATAACAACTTCCATATTACATATTTATGTGGTCGCATTCCCTCGTAATCTTATCTACAAAACTAAATAAAAAACCATTGGGAGTCCAACAATATTTCAACAAAAAACCAACCAAACAACCGATGCAACCACCATCTCAAACATGTTGCAACACTAACATAATTTCCCCAAATAATTATAAACCACATCAACTACAAAACTAATTAACTATCCAAAGTGGTATCAAATGTATTCATGTTTAGTGCCAAAAAAATTGGCCACAAAAGGCTACCACTCATGATATAAAATCTACAAATGTATGGAAGTCTTCATGTATTCATGTTTAGTTCAAATAAAATAGTCCACAAAATGCTACCACTCATGATATAAGATTTGCAAATGTATATGTACAAATTTGTAACAAATTTGAAATGTAGAGATAGAACCTTTAAATGTAATGCTTCATCTATATCCTTATACTTACAAAACCAATCACACCCCTTACCATAATCAACTGCAAAATTAATAACTATCCCTCTAAATAAAATAACATATATCGTTCAACATTCACATTACATTGTACATATATGTGATTGCTAGTATATATTATACGTTATATAATATAACATAAAACTATCCTAACCATAAATCCATACGTATTATAATATATATATTATTTACATTACTTATTATATATATACACCACATTTTAAACCATCTAACATATTAACCTAACATTAAAAATGAAATGCAGCCCATAAGATAGAGTTTTGTTTTGATTGTTATTTTTGTGTTTGTTTCATTTGTTTTTCTTTTTGGTTTGAGGGTAAACAACGGTGGAGGTAATGGAAAAGGAGGAAGGGAGGAAGGGAGAAAGGGAGATGGCATTGGGAAATAGAGAGTGGGGTGTGAGGGAGGATGGAGGTAGGGAAGAGTAGGCGGGAGTGCAACAGGGGGTTTAAGCGGCCGGTCGGTCAGAGAGAGGCTGTATAGAGGCGGAGGTTAGGCATAAGAGTGTAAGGAGGTTGGGGTAGAGGGAGTAAGGCAAACATATATAAATTTACCATATACACTTTACCTATTTAAATGTATTGTAAATTCATTTTCTCCCCTCTTATCAAACATGAAATGGACAAGCAAGAATAATGACTTGACATCAAACCAAGTGGGAGAGGGAGAAATGAAGGTTGGTCTCCTTATCACTCCAAATGGGTAGTGAATTAGGCCTTAATCCTCCATTATACCAACCCTCCTTATACCTCCACTACACCTTATACCACCAATAGCCACCCCTTTTAGCTCCACCAAAGGCCTAATTCTCATCTACCTCAAACTCCCTCCAATAAGTCACAATAAGAAACTATAATTATAACAATAAACCTAGTTCATTTTTCCTCCACCAAAACCAACTCATCACCCTCCCCTCCAACACCCAACCTAGGGATTTCTACCCTTCCCAAAACACATTCTATTGCAACAATAAAACAAACCATAAATGGGGAAACAATGGAAAACAATCAAGAAGAAATAAAACCAATGAATCGTTTTCAAGAAGCAAAAATGCAAGATATAACTACAACATTGCAATACTAAAGGGCTCAATACCCTACCTTAGAGACATATCATTAGTCTACATTTGCTTCAAACTTCAATCTACTCCCAAGCTCCTCCAAGCTTTCAAAAATAAAAACAACATAGTGTAACTAGCCAACCCCCTTATCAAAGGCATAAGACTTATTTATAGAGTTTACAAGGGAAGTGGGTGAGTTGGCTCCACATGGATGCCAACTAAATTTACTCATTCCAATTCACCCACAATACATACCATTCTCCAATGAAGATTCAATTTCTTCCAAAAATTATCCAAAACCAATACTCCTTAAATCAAGAGTACACCCCAAAATCCAATGAAAATAAATGACAACAAAATAAATTCAAGAAAGTAAACTTATTTCACATCCATCACTCCAAAATTTCAAATCAAATAAAAGCAACACATTCCCAATAATTAAATTCAATCAAAAAAATCAAGTGCAATTAAAATCAATGACAAATGAGCCAAAAAGGGGTCAAAATCATAAATGAGACTTCAAAAATACTCCACCCATGATGGGTTAGGGGTATGAGTTCATTTAAGGTGGTAGTACAAAGTTAGGTGCCTTTAAGTTTATCCAAAATTCACTCAAAGCCAAAATCCGCCCCTTCAAATTTTCCTAGAGTTTAGGGATCCATAATAATGATATTCACCTACCAAAAATGGTCATAACAAATGTCACATCAACACATGGGAGAGGAAGCAGTCACATAAATTAAAAATTATAAAAATGCAAGGGTGAATATTCAAAAGGGGCCATCAACATAGGATAAGAAAAATTAAATTAAACAACCACAAGAAAATAAAAGTCCTAGCCACTTTTCTAAACCCACAACCATTATTGCTCAAGGTGGCTAAGGGGTCTTAGCTCCAAGCATCATTCGCATGTTGGTCCATTGGTCCCCATGTGTGTTATTTTATCAAATCATACATTCACATATAGTTAACATCGTAACTCAATGCACATCAATACCAATAACAATCATCATCACAATTACATTCAATATATAAAATTTGAGCACAATTGCGTTAGTATAAGAATTCAATATCTAAAATTTCACAAGATATAAATGTTAGAACATCATCATCATCATCAAATAATCTCATACATGACCAAATAAGCAACGGAAATACTATAAATCTCTGCATCACAAAAATTAGCACAATCTACATGTATAAAATATATAAACATCAATACCATCAAAATAATTCTATCATGAAGTGTCAAGATAATAGTTTCCAAATGTCGATATGTTAGATATCATAATCCCTATTAGAATGTCCTATGAGATAGATGAATTGTCTAGAAACATCTAATTTTGTGACAAAAATGGTTCAAGGAAAGAGGGAATTACATAGTATACACACTCTCTCTCTCTCTCTCTCTCTCTCTCTCTCTCTCTCTCTCTCTCTCTCTCTCTCTCTCTCTCTCTCTCTCTCTCTCTCTCTCTCTCTCTCTCTCTCTCTCTCTCTCTCTCTCTCTCTCTCTCTCTCTCTCTCTCTCTCTCTCTCTCTCTCTCTCTCTCTCTCTCTCTCTCTCTCTCTCTCTGCGCGCGCGTGTGTATATACATTTGTATTATTCTAGAATTTGAATTATAACCAATTATGTGTATATTACATTTACGATCAAATTTAATCAATTTAATTTTACTTCTAATGGATCAATATAATGTCTAAATCTTTACATTTTTACAAGTATGAATATTTACATTGTTCTTTGTATCTTTCAATCACTTCGCTACCATAATTCATATAACGCTAATGTCTAATTTAGAGTTGATGCATGAGTATCAAACTTGTACATAAACAAGTTTTGGTTTTTGGTTAGTTTTTTATTGAAGTAGGTTTAGGGAGTCTTTGCTAGTGTTTTTGAATCCTTCTTAACTATCTTGGATCCTTACATGAGTGTTAAGTAACCATTTTGGAGTTTCCCTCCAAAATGAGCATTTGAATATTTGAATTTGTAAGTTGGGATTAAAAGGTGTAATGTTGTATGTAAAGTCATAAAAGGATGTAAAAGGTCATAAAGGACCTTATTTAATGTATCTAAGGTGTTTTCACTCCTTAAGATGGAGTCACCATGTGTGGTTAGTCTCCACCATGGTTAGGTTTGAAAATTAGTTATCTCACTCACCTTTTAGGTCATGAAAATGGAGATATTTGAAAGAAAAAAAGGGAAGAAGAAAGTGATGCGGGGAGCATCTTGAGGTTGTCAACATTCGATTTTCAATTGTTTAAATCTCTTTAGGTATTTTAGGTGTGTGAGAGGTAAGCTTTCCCTCCATTAGTTTCAAATTAAAAAAATTATGTGTAATGTAATGGTAAGAGTGATATGTTTGTAGTGAGTTTCAATTACCAAATTGATTAAATAAGGAAGGATATAAGCTAAATAATATCTTCCATGCATGTAAACAGATATGCATGAGCTTAGGAATTAGTTTCAGAGATAATTATCATGCTTCCATGTATGGAAGGGTGATTGAGTCAAAAATAGTTATGGATGAGCCTTCCCAAGAGTTAGTTTAGGGGTATCTAAAATGAGGAAATCCATCTTTAGAGGATATATTTATTGGAAAAAAAAAAATTGAAAGGATCGCCTTGTGAGGGAAAAAAATATTTGCATTATGTGATATTTTGTAATGTTTAATAGGGCGGTGAAGAACAAAATTACAGTCTAGTTTTGATAAGATCTTCCTCCTATTGTTGATTCGAATACTTATTTCATTAGAAATTTGTTTAAATTTATTACACTTCTCAAAAATTGACTTTGTGCATTTTACAGGTTAATTTTTGTCATTACAAACAAACTCAAGGCATCAAAATTTGAGCAAAACCACACAATCATTCAAGCTAAAATTTTAAAAATATCTTTGTCTCACCAAAATCCTAAGCATGTGAAGTTTCATCCTTCGATTCGAAGTGTGGGAAAATTTATGTCTAGCAAAAATATACCAAGTCATGTGAATAGTTACAGGGTAAGAAATCATCAATTTATTGTTATGATTTGATCAAATTTGATCATTTAACTCTTAAAATAATTTAAATCTATAAAGGGGGAGTCATTAAAAGGGATAATAGATGTATTTTATGATAATAGATGTCTTTCAATGGATCAGAAATTGTTTGCTTCAGTTTGAACAAGAAAGTTCTGAGTTTTGGTATAAAATGAGTTGTCCCTGTCTTGATTAGTTTGTTTGAGAAGCTTAACTACATCTCATGTGTGCCTTTGTAAGATTTAAATAGGATATTATGACTACCACATTCTTGAGGTAAATAGCTTGAGGTTTAAAGCGAAAGTAATTTATCTAAAAGCACAGGATGGTGTTAATGTTGCAATAGAAACCAATTTGGTTTTTATAGGCATCGTGATGTCAAAATTAGATGTTGTTATTTAGATAAACAAAGAATTTGTTTCTTGAGACATTTGAGGCATCAAATTTTTGTATCGAGTAGAGATAAAGCCTTGATCATGTCGGGAAAGTCAGAAAGAAAGAGAAAGAAATAGAATTGGATAAGAAGTGATAAGAAGAGAAGAAGTAAGGTTGTTTAAGAAGGTGCAAGAACAATGGCATCTAGAGTAAGACCAGGAGGAAGAGGAGGTGGAATAAGAGCTACTCAAGCCCAACTCATGAAAGAGATTATGAATCTCATAGAAAGGATTCAAGATTTTAAATGTCTCGAGGGGAGGCATCGAGTTAGGAGATGTCGGTGAAGAAGAACAAGAGGTAGAAGTAGTGGTTGGAGAATTAGTTGTTCCAAAGAGAGCAAAGAAGAAATATCATTGAAGGCCATTGTAGGGGCTAGTTTCAAGCCTAAAATGGAGATTCCAATGTATGAAGGTACCTTGAAACCAAAAGAGCTCATTGATTGGATAGATGTCATGGATAAGTACTTTGAATATGAAGAAGTGATAGATGAAAAGAAGGTCAAAAAAATTGTTACCAAATTGAAGATTTGTGCATCCATCCGATGGGATGGAGTACAAAAGGAGAGGATCCAGAAAGGCAAAACAAAAATTAGAGACTAGGATAGAATGGTGTCAAAACTCAAAGGTAAATTTTTACCAAAATATTATCAAACTAGTATGTTTAGATCTCTTCAAAATTTAATGAAAAACGATATCTCTGTGAAAGATTATACTAAGGAATCATATAGGTTGACTATAAGAGAAGGACATACAGAGGATGATTTAGAGAAGGTAGCAAGATTTCTTAATGGTCTAAAATTTTCCATTCAAGATTAAATTAGCATGCTATCACCCAGGACAGTTGAAGAATCCTATTAATTAGCACTCAAAGTTGAAGAGAAGCTTTCAAGGAAGAAAAATTCGTATACAAGAGGAAGAGGAAGAACCTTCAAATATAGAGGTCAGCAAGGAAATAGAAGGAAGTTGCAATCATATCAAGAGGAAGCTAGCAACTCATAAATTTTAAGAGGAGGTTATGCACCAAGAGGAAAAAGACCTTATCAAAGAGGTAGAGGAAGATTTTTGGGTAAGTTCTTTAAATGTAACAAATATGTAGGTCATAGGTCTTATGAGTTTCTTGAAAATACTTCAACCAGCCAAGAAAGAGGTGCTCATGTGGCTCAAGGTGAAGAGGAGGAAGAAATGGAAGAGTCAAAGGTTCATGAAGACTTACCAGAAGTTGGTGAATCACTCTTGATGAAGAGGATTTTCTCAAGCCAAACAAGGAGGTCATTAAACCACCTCAAAGGAAGAATTTATTCAGAACTACATGCAAGAGCAAGGAAAAGTCTGCAAAGTAATCATAGATAGTGGGAGCACAGACAATCTTGTCTCAACAAAAATGGTGGAGAAACTTGGATTGGAAAAGGTAAAACATCCTACTCCTTATAAAGTGTCATGGTTACAAAAAGGACACCAGATTTTAGTAAATGAACAATGTAAGGTAGATATCCAAATAGGGAGCTATAAGGGTCAAATAATTTGTGATATTATACCTAAGGATGTTTGTCACATTTTTCTTGGAAGACCGTGGCAATATGACAGAGGGAAAGTAGTGCATGATGAAGGCATAACACCTATACCTTTGAGAAGGATGGAAAGAAGTATGTTCTCAAACCTTTACAAGAAGATAAGGCATCCTCTGAATCAAGCTCTACAGTGTTAATGTTGAGTGGTAAGGATTTCTACATCAAATGAAACAAGAAGAGGTAAATTTTTCTTTAAGTAGGCAAGCCTAAAAGTGTTGTTACTAATACAAAGCTTATTGATTTTCCTCAAGAGATTCAAGATATGTTGAATGAATATGTGGATATTGTGGTAGATGATCTTCCTAATGAGTTACCTCTAGTTAGAAGCATTAGCCATCATATAGATCCGATTCTCTGTGTTAATCTTCCAAACAAAGGTACTTACAGGATGACTCAAAGGAGAATGAAGAGATCAAAAGGAAAATACAAGAATTGTTAAAGAAGGGGTTGTCAGAGAAATATTGAGTCTTTGTGTTGTGCCTACATAGTATTGAGTCCAAAGAAGGATGGAGGATGGAGAATGTGCACAAATTCTAGAGAAATCAACAAGATAACCATCAAGTATAGGTTTCCATTACCCATAATTGATGATTTATTGGATTGTTTGAATGGATTCAAGTATTTTTCCAAGATAGATTTGAAAAGTGGCTATCATCATATTAGGGTAAGAGAGGGTGATGAATGGAAAACAACTTTTAAAACTAATGATGGTCTTTATGAGTGGTTGGTTATGCCATTTGGCCTAACCAATGCACCTAGTACCTTCATGAGGCTTATGAATGAGGTACTCAAGGAGTTCACGAGTAAATTTGTGATAGTTTACTTGGATGATATCTTTTAGTATTCAGTCATATACAAAAGAGGATCATTTGAAACATTTGAGAATGGTTTGGAAAAATTACATCGAGAGAAGCTACTAATCAATTTGAAAAAGTGTAGTTTTAGGAAGACAAAGTTGATCTATCTAGGGTTTTGTAATTTCCCCTGAGGGCTGAAAATGGATAAAGAGAAGGTCAAAGCAATCCTTGAATGGCCTACACCAAGAAGTGCATATGAGGTAAGGAGTTTCCATGGCTTGGCTAGTTTCTACATGAAGTTTTTAAGAAACTTTAGTGGTATTGTTTCTGGTCTTATAAACACTATTAGGGTGATAAGAGACTTTCTTTGGATTGATGTTGCTTTGATTAAAGTTTCAATTTTTGAAGAAAAAGATAACAGAACAACCTATATTAGCTTTTCCTTGATTTCAACAAACTATTTCAAGTTGAGTGTGATGCTAGTGGAAGTGCAATTGGGGTTTTTGAGTCAAGAAGGGAAACCCATTGCATATTTCAGTGAGAAGTTGAGTGATGCTAAGAGAAATTATTCAGCATATGACCAAGAATTTTATGCCATCATCCAATCATTGAAAAATTGGAGACATTATCTCATGCCTAAAGAGTTTGTATTATTTACTAATAACTATGCATTGCAATTCATAACTAGTCAAAATAAATTAAGCCAAAGGCATGTAAAATGGGTAGAATTTTTGCAAAGTTTTTCCGTTTTCAATCAAGCATAAGAAGGGACAATCTAACAAATTTGTTGATGCCTTGAGTAGAAGAGTTATAATCATGCATGATACCCAAGTGAACATCTTGGGATTTGAAGATTTGAAGAGCATGTACCAGGATGATCAAAGAGCAGTTTCAAAGATCCATATGAAGCTTGAATGAATCCTTGTATGGTGGGATGATAGGAGTCCATGGATGGAATCTATCCTGCAAGAAGGTTTGTTGTTCAAGGGCAGCCAGCTATGTATTCCAAAAACTTCAATGAGGGAGAATCTACTAAAGGAGAAACACAGTGGCAGCCTAGGAGGACATTTTGGGAAAAACAAAACATTAGCCCAATTAAGTGCATTGTACTATTGGCTAGGCATGGGTGCTGATGTTAAGAGGTTTGTTGAAAAATACCATATTTGTCAATATGCAAAATGAAGCAACCATAACAAAGGTTTATACCAACCTCTACCCATTCCCAATAGGCCATGGGATTCAGTGAGTATGGATTTTTTTTGTGCTTTTGCCTATAACACAAAAAAGGCATGATTCTATTTTTTTGTTGTTGATAGATTCTCAAAAATGGATCATTTCATTCCATGTACTAAAACAAGTGATTCTACTAATATTGCCAATTTGTTTTTCCAAGAAATTGTGAGATTGCATGGACTTCCAAGGAGCATTGTTTCTGATAGGGACACAAAGTTTGTTGGACATTTTGGAGGAATTTGTGGAAAAAGTTGGGTACACATTTGATTTTCAATTCATCTTACCATCCTCAGATAGATGGCCAAATAGAAGTAGTTAATAGAAGTCTTGGAAACATTTTGAGGAGTTTGGTAAGTATGCATCCTAAACAATGGGATTTAGTGTTTACAGAGGTTGAATTTTCTTATAATGATTCTCCCAACAGAATTACATGGATGAGTCCATTTCAGATTTTGTATGGAATGCATCCTATGGGTGTATATCAATTGAGAAATTTTGGAAATATGGAAATGAGGAGTGTAGATGGAGAAGAATTTTCCAGTGTTATGTAAAGCTTTGCATGAGCAAGTGAAAAGGAAATTGGAGGAGAGTATCATCAAATACAAACAAAGATTTTATCAAAGGAGGAGAGAGGTAAGTTTCAGTGTGGGTGACCTTGTACTTGCACATCTCAAGAAATAAATATTCCCAAAGAAAGAGTATAACAAGTTAAAGGTAAAGAAAATTGGTCCATGTAAGATTTTGAGAAGATTTTTTGTTAATGCTTATGAGATTGAGCTTCCAAAAGGGATTAGAATCTTTCCAATCTTCAATGTTGAGACTTGTACCCTTATAAAGGAGAGGAACATTCAGCTCAAATACCTGAAACAAAAGAGGTAAACTAATTAAATGGAAACAACATTTGCCAAAACAAGTACCAAAAAAAGATGAGACAATCCTAGACAAAAAAGTGATAAAAACACAAGGGAAAAGAAGTACTTTTAGTACTTAGTTAAATGGATGAATCAACCAATTGAAGATGCAACTTGGATGACAAAGAATGACATCATCAATTTGGGTACTAGTGTGGAGGCATTGATGCAAGAAAACAACAAATAAAGATAGCTTCTTTTGCTCCCTGGTAGTATGATGCAAGAGCATCTTGAGGTTGTCAAGATTTGATTTTCAGTTGTTTAAATTTCTTTAGGTATCTTAGGTGTGTGAGAGGTGAGCTTTCACCCATTAGTTTCAAATTAAAAAATTGTATGTGTGATGTAATGGTAAGAGTGATATGTTTGTAGTGAGTTGACAATTAACAAATTGATTAAATAAGAAACGATATAAGCTAAATAATATCTTCCAAGCATGTAAATAGATATGCACGAGCTTAGGAATTAGTTTCAGCAGAGATAATTATCATGCTTCCATGTATGGAAAGGTGGTTGAGTCAAAAATAGTTATGGATGAGCCTTCCCGGGAGTTAGTTTAGGGATATCTAAAATGATGAAATCCATCTTTGGAGGATATATTTATTGGAAAATCATTTTTTTAAGGGTCAACTTGTGAGGAAAAAAAGATTTGCATTCTATGAGATTTTTGGTAACTCTACGATAAGGCGGTGAATAAGAAAATTACAGTCTAGTTTTGATAAGATCTTCCTCCCTATTGTTGATTCAAATACTTTGAAAATTCATTAGAAATTTATTAGACTTCTCAAAAATCGACTTTGTGCATTTTTACAATTAATTTTTGTCATTACAATCCGACCTAGGGCATCAAAAATTGATCAAACCGCCTAATCATTCGAGCTAAAATTTTAAACATATATTTGTCTCACCAAAACTCCCGAGGATGTGAAGTTGCAGCCTTCTATTCAAAGTGTGGGAAATTTTCTCTCTAGAAAAATATACCAAGTCATGTGTGTTAGGTTGTGGAGCCTATTTTCATGTGTGAAAGTGTTGAAGACCGTACACTAAGAGTCTCATTCACTTTTCATGTATCCTCACCGGGGTTCGGGCCGGGGCCGGGCCTCGAGCAGGGTCCAGGCGAAAGCCCCGTAGTAGGGTTCGGGCGCAGCCCCGAGAAAAAAAAAAATTTAGGTGTAAATTTTTGGCCTCAAAAAAAATTGCACCCAAAATATCGGGAAACGTGCTTTTCTCATATGGGCGAGTTTTTTGACCCATAGGTTTATGGGACGAGTTTTGCCCATGGTTTTGATACCCACAGGTTTTGTAAAACTGCTTAAGCAATTGTCTATTTATATGGTCTTATGCATATGATAGATGTACAAGCAAATGTATTGCAGATGTGTTTTGAATTTGGTGTGAATTCTGTAGAGTTTGTTGAGCATAGCTCCAAACGGATCTAGGTATTGTATTGAGAGAGCGGTGGCTTGTAATAAAATCTGAGCAAGTGATTCTTGGTGGACGTAGCCCAAATTGGGTGAACCACGTTAAATATTGTCTCTTTGTGTTGTGTTATTTTATTCTGCAATTTTATTTGAGATCTGTAATAATTTCTGCATATTAGTTTCTACTGTTGCGATTCTGTGAGGGATTATTCCGCATATTTTATCCCTTATTTCCTAACAATTGGTATCAGAGCCTGGTTTGGTTTGCTGAAGTGTTGAATCGCAAGGAAAGTTTTTAGCTTGAGTGGGAGCTATGGCAGATGAAGGAAGATCTAGGGTTGATAAATTCAACAGGCAGAATTTCAATCTTTGGAAGATGCAGATGGAAGATTACCTTTATCAAAAGGATCTTTATACTCGTTATGCGAGAAGGTGAACAAACCCTCAAGTATGACAGAGATGCGGAATGGGATTTGTTGGATCGGAAGGCACTTGGAGCGATCCGGTGAGTCTTGCATCTTCGGTATTATTTAATGTCTCAAAGGAAAAGACTACAAAAGATATAATGGATGCATTAGGAAGTTGTATGAAAAACCCTCCGCCTCTAATAAGATATTTTTAATGAAAAAGTTGTTTAATATGAAAATGTCTGAGAATAGTTCGATGTGAGATCATTTAAATGATTTCAATACGGTAGTGAATATGCTAGCTTGATTCTACAATAGAATTTCATGAAGAATTTAGGGCTTTATTAATTCTGTGCTCTTTACGAGAGTTGGAATAGCACAGTAATGGCGGTAAGTAACTCGGTTCCAACTAACTCGAAGTTGAAGTTTGAGAATGTTGTAGGGGTGATTCTAAGCAAGGAAATGCGAAGAAAAGCTCTAGGGAATCTTCTATTTCGGGAATGCTTTGACAATGAAACTAGAGGAGACGAGAAGAATAGAGGAAACCATGGAAAATCAAAGGATAAGGCAAGGTCAAAATCCAAAAGCAAGATAATATGTTGGCACTGTAGAAATTCTAGGCATGCAAAGAAGGATTGTTGGGAGCTTCGGGACAAGAAGAAACAACAAGAAGAAAACAAGGAGGCAAATGTGGCAACGGGTAATGTATGTCAGAATGCTTTGATTCTTTCTTTGCACAATATTGTTGAATCTTGGGTTTTAGATTCAAGGGCTTCTTTCCATGCTTCTCCACATAGGCATTATTTTGTTGATTATGTTCAAGGAGATTTTGGGCATGTTTTTCTTAGTGATGATGAGCCTTGCAGTATAGTTGGAAAAGGTTATATTCAAGTTAAGATGTAGAATGGGAATACTTGGCTATTGAAGGATGTCAGACATGTGCCTACATTAAGACGAAATTTGATATCGGTAGGGCAGTTGGGAAGTGATGGTTGTACTGTGATATTTTACAGAGACTCTTGGAAGGTTACCAAGGGTGCTCTTGTGGTGGAAAGAGGTAAGAAGGTTGGAACCTTGTATTTAACCACTTATAGTACTAATGATTGTAATCTTGTGGCTTCGGATGCAGATACAACATTATGGCACTATAGGCTCGGTCATATGAGCCATAAGGGCATGAACATCATAAAGAAGAATTTTCTGGATATACAGAAATAGGTTTCGATTTCTGTGAGAACTGCATATATGGGAAATAGAAGCGAGTAAGGTTTCTCAAGGTTGGACCTACAAAGAAAGAGAGTAAGTTAGAGCTGGTGCATTCTGATGTGTGGGGGCCAGCTCAAGTATCATCTCTTGGGGGTTCAAGTTATTATGTTACTTTTATTGATGATGCAACAAGGAAAGTTTGGGTTTATTGTATTAGAAACAAATCTGATGTATTTGACACTTTTGTTAAATGGAAAGCCTTGGTAGAGAATGAAACAGGTCTTAAGCTAAAATGTCTCAGGTCAGATAATGGAGGGGAGTATTGCAGCAATGAATTTGATGATTATTGTTCTAAGAATGGAATCCGCAGGCAAAAGACGGTTCGGGGACTCCGCAGTGAGAATGGGGTATCAAAAAGGATGAAAAGAACAATAATGAAGCGTCTAGGAGCATGAGGTTACATGCGGGACTGCCTCTTTCTTTTTGGGCGAAGCGATGAGCACTGTGTGTACTTGATAAGCGAGAGGACCCTCAAGTGCCTTGGATGGAGGCATATACGAGGAGGCTTGGTATGGTAAGAAAGTTGATTATTCATTTCTTAGAGTCTTTGGATGTGAGGTGTTTGTTCACATAGACAAGGATGATAAGACTAAGCTAGAGGCTAAATCAGAAAAATGTACTTTCATTGGTTATGGTGGTGATGACTTTGGATATAAATGTTGGAGCATTAAGGACAAGAAAATCATTCGATCTAGGGATGTGGTCTTTAATGAGAAAGTCATGTATAAGCAGCAGTTGTAGGAAAACAAGGAAGAATCTAAGAAAGAATATGTAGCAGTAGAGGATCTTCCAGATCGGAAAGTGACACATGAATTAGTTCAGGAACCCCCTCAACATGAACCCCAAACTCCTATATTGAGGAGGTCTTCTAGGGTAAGAAGAGAACACGACGTTTTCTCCTTCTCTTTATTATTTATTACTCACTAATAGTGGAGAACCGAGAGAGCTTTGATGAAGCAATAAGGTAGATGCCGGGGAAGAAGTGGGAGCAAGCCATGGATGAGGAGCATCAGGCTCTCATGGAGAACCAGACATGGGATTTGGTAAAGCTACCCAAAGGAAAAAGAGCATTACAGAATAAGTGGGTGTTTAGAGTCAAAGAGGAAGGAGGCAAGAAAAGATACAAGGCCCGGTTGGTGGTCAAGGGGTTTGCACAGAAAAAAGGTATAGATTTTGATGAGATTTTTCTCCTGTAGTAAAAATGACTTCTATCAGAACTGTTCTTGGAATAGTGGCAGTAAAAGACTTGCACTTAGAACAGTTAGATGTAAAGACTGCATTTCTCCATGGCGATTTGGAGGAGGAGCTATATATGCAAACCTTGAGAAGGATATGAAGTCAAAGGTAAAGAGGAGATGGTGTGCAAACTGAAGAAGAGCTTGTATGGCCTGAAACAAGCTCCACGTCAATGGTATAATAAATTTGATAGCTTCATGATGGAGCAAGGTTATATCAGATGTCATTCTGACCATTGTGTGTATACAAAGAAATTTGAGGATGGAAGTTATATTATCCTATGTTTGTATGTTGATGACATGTTGGTTGCAGGTAAAAACATGCAGGAAATAAAAGTACTCAAGAAGCAGCTAAGTGAATCATTTGCTATGAAGGATTTGGGTGCAGCCAAACAAATCCTTGGTATGAGGATATCTCGGGATAGGAAGGAACGGAAGCTAACTTTATCTCAGGAAGAGTACATTAAGAAGGTCTTGGAGAGGTTTAATATGCAGGATGCTAAACCGGTTAGGACTCCTTTGGCAGGCCATTTCAAGTTATCAAAGGAGCAGTGTCCCAAGACAGAGCAGGAAAGAAACCAGATGTCCAAAGTACCTTACTCATCGGCGGTTGGCGTTTGATGTATGCTATGGTGTGCACTAGGCTGATATTGCCCATGCAAAGTGGGAGTTGTGAGTAGATTTATGAGTGATCCGGTAAAGAACATTGGCAAGTAGTAAAGTGGATCCTTCGGTATTTGAGAGAGACCATGGGGACAGTTTTGTTCTGATGGATCAAACACCTCTTTACATGGTTATGTAGATTCAGATATGGCTGGAGATGTAGACAGCAGGAGGAGCACGACAGGTTATATTTACACTGTAGGTGGGACAGCAGTGAGTTGGATTTCACGACTACAGAAGCTGGTGGCTTTGTCAACCACAGAGGCTGAGTATGTTGCTGCCACAGAGGCAAGTAGAGAGATGATTTGGTTACAACAATTGCTTGAGGATTTGGGGCATAAGCAGGAGGAATGTAAGCTGCATAGTGATAGTCAGAGTGTTATACACCTAGCTAAGAACTCTGCTTTCCACTCTAGGACAAAGCATATACAGTTAAGGTACCATTTCATCATGACAGCTTTGGAGGAAGAGAAGTTGAAGTTGGAGAAGATTCGTACCAGTCAAAATCTTGCAGACATGATGACCAAGGTGGTCACAAGGGAAAAACTAAAGTTGTGTTCAGCTTTGGTTGGTCTTCAGAAACTAGTTAAGGGTTGAGAAGCTTGCTCGGAGGAAAACTAGTCTCAGTGGGAGATTGTTAGGTTGTGGAGCTGTTTTCATGTGTGAAAGTGTTGAAGGCCCTGTACACTAAGAGCACCGTACACTTTTCATGTATCCTTGCCAAGGTTCGGGCCGAGCTAGGCCCCAGAGCGGGGTCCGAGGCTGCAACCCTCAGTAAGAGGGTTGGGGCGCAACCCATCGAGAAAAAAAAATTTAGGCGTAAATTTTTGGCCTCGAAAAGATTGCACCGAAATATCGGAAACGTGCTTTTCTCATATGGGCAAGTTTTTGACCCATAGGTTTATGGGACGAGTTTTGCCCATGGTTTTGATACCACGGTTTTGTAAAAGCGCAAGCGATTGTCTATTTATATGGTCTTATGCATATGATAGATGTACAAGCAAATGTATTGCGAGATGTGTTTTGAATTCGGCTATGAATTCAGCAGAGTTTGTTGAGCATAGCTCCAAACGGATCCAGGTATTGTATTGAGAGAACGGTGGCTTGTAATAAAATCGAGCAAGTGATTCTTGGTGGACGTAGCCCAAATTGGGTGAACCACGTTAAATATTGTCTCTTTGTGTTGTGTTATTTTATTACGCAATTTTATTTGAGATATGTAATAATTTCTCGCATATTAGTTTCTACTTTGTAGCGATTACGTGAGGTATTATTCCGCATATTTTATCCCTTATTTCCTAACAAAGTGTGAATAAAGTGACAGGTAAGAAATCATCAATTTATTGTTATGATTTGATCAAATTTGATCATTTAACTCTTAAACAAATTTAAATCTATTGAGGGGAGTCATTAGAAGGGATAATAGATGTATTTTATGATAATAGATTCCTTTGAATGGATCATAAATTGTTTGTTTCAGTTTGAACAAGAAAGTTCTAAGTTTTACGATAAAATGAGTTGTCCATGTCTTGATTAGTTTGTTCGAGAAGCTTAATTACATCTGATGTGTGCATTGTAAGCTTTAAATAGGATATTCTAATGAACACGTTCTTGAGGGTAAATAGCTTGAGGTTTAAAGTGAAATTAATTGATCTAAAATCATAGGATGGTGTTAATGCTATAAAAGAAACTAATTTGGTTTTGTGGGCATTGTGATGTCAAACTTAGATGTTGTTATTTAGATAAATAAAGAATTTGTTTCTTGATACATTTTTGGCATCATAAAGTAATGAAGAGGGAATATAGGTTCAATAACATGAGTGAAGATCCTCAAGGAGGCAAGAACCTATAATGTTAAGCTTGAAGACTTGTAAAAATAGGGTTCTTGTGCACAAGATGTAGATTCCTTGTAAATTTAAATAAGAGTGAATATTTTGAATATATCTCTATGTATGTTTGTATTTTATGGGTCTTTAAATGATGTGTTAAATATGGATTTCATACTATGAAGGTTCTTAATACTAGAAATGATACAAAAGATAGATATTTACTATGAAAGATTTGATAAATTGATGTTGTGTTGTGATAAAGTAAAGGTTTAGAGTTATTGCATTGAGTAAGTGACTATGAAAATGTATTAGAACATGTGTAAAGGGTTTTAAAATGTGTAAAGAACTCTAATTTAAGACTGATGTGGTAAGAAAGGATTTTCTCAATTGGAGGCAAAACAAATATGTTTCTTGATGTATTGTCAGAGTGATTGATGAAATAAGAAAGGAAATGGTGAATTAGACATCGAGGTTAGTTGTGTAATTCATGAACATGATTAATAGAGTATATTTCAAGAATTGATAGTGATAAAATATTGGATTTGGGTGACTACTTGAGGATGTGTAAGGAAAACAAGGTTTTCTTAAACTAGAATAAGGCAAACCTTATTGTTGTGAGTTATTGATATTGTTTCAAGAGTTGGTATATGAAGAAAAAGATAGATGGTACTTAGAAATATATGGGAAGGTAATTTTTAGGTCTTAAAACCCTAATTCATGCAAGATATGATATATATTCCCTCTTAGACTTGAAACCCTAGATTAGGGTGAAATTGCTAAAATCAATTCAACTTGAAATTTCATAGTTAAAATTTGACGAAATTTTCTACAAACCTTATATGCATGGTGTTTTAAAGAATTTCATTTGTTTGAGTGGTTATGGAGGTGTACAGACCTGAGATTTATTTGACAATTGTGATTTTGAGTATAAGGAGACCTACTTGAGCAAGGACATTATCATTATTGTGTTGTTTGGTTGAGAAACCTCCGCACGTCTTATTTAAAATTTGGAAGAGAATAAAGGGTATTCAAAAAGTGCCTTTGGTTATTTTAGAAACTAATTTTATGAAAATTTTAAAAAAATATCTTGCTAGACAGGCTCAAGGTTGTACATGCAGAGTGAAGGGAAAAATAATGTTCATTTGCTAACTCTTTGAGTGTTTAGTGTTAAGAGAGGTCCGATAACATATCACCATATTGCTAGAAGATGGAAAGTCTCTTAAAAGAGTACAAGTAATTATAAGGTCTTTTGGAGGTTTTGCATGTCACGAGAACCTAGGGAGAACACTAAAACCAAGTGTAAAAATTACATGTGAAGTTGAATTCTTTTTGCAAGATTTGACTATATGGATGCTAAGTGGGGTTGAGATAAGGGAGAAATTATAATAAATCCGCTCAAAAGGACATTGTTGATAATTCTTAGGTCGTTGTGGAAAATAAGAGTGAATACTTAAGGTGAAGAAACCAATCTACATTCTAGGGAAGAATATCTGAATTTTTCTTTATTTTGGAAAAACCAAGTATCATTGATCCCGAAAATGTTTGAAGATAATTCTAAGATCGTGTGATAAAATAAGAGATAAATATATATCAAAAGGTCAATACTTTCAAGAGATAAAAACATGGCAGTAAAGAGAGATAGTGCATTCAAGTTATGCATCTTTTGATCCACATTTACTATGAGATGATGTTTGCAGTAGGTGTATAAATATTTGGGAATTTTCTAGATATCATTCAAACAATGGGAGGTCATATTCATGCTTAGAGGAAGATGAAAAACAATGAAGAGGTAGATGAACCTAGTAAACAACCAAAAAAAATCATTATATAAGAAAGATAACTAATGTCATTGTGAGAACATGAAAGTGGGGGAAGAGTCTTAAGGGTGCATATGAGAAAGGACTATGTTCTTGAGTGTAAGATCATTGAAGAATAGTGAGAAAGAAGTCTAAGATAGTTTATCAATACTAAGAAGGGGATTGATTCATGAAGTTATTAATAGTTTATTGATTAAGATAAATATGGAAATATATGCCTAATCGGATTGTTATTGTAGCAGTAAATAAATGCAGTAATTAAATACGTAGATTAACCCAAGCAAACTTAGCAATAAAATGCGAAACCCTAGTTGCAAAAGAGGGTAAGAAGACCCTTAGTTGATTTGTAGTGAAATCTAGACTATGTCGAGGTGTTGACCAGATGAACAAGGAGGGAGAAGCATCACACAAAGCCTCAAAAAAGTGTGCGAGTTGATGATCTTCTTGGATTGGGGCACTTGGAGAGGGATAGGGGCACTGGGTGCCCTAGACCTGTTTCTTAATGCCTATGTCTATGGAAATGCTTAGAAAACCTCCTTTGAATGGTTGCGAGGTATTTATTATTATTCACCTTTGGTCGCTATGAGGTCGCACAATGATCGCCAAAGTTGTTGGAAACCTATAATGAAATAATGACTGTAAAACCCTCAAAGAGACATCAAATCCTAAAAAATAAAGATGCAAAATGAGGGGTTGAACTACCTATCACAATGGTGATCTTACGACCGATAACTCGCACTATATCTCGGACCAAATGTAGGTTTATGTGTGTGTGTGTGGAATCATGCCCTATGTGGCTCTTGTGTGTGTCACACTTGATAGCGAGCAAAGTAGTTAAATGTAAAGAAATGTACTAGATGTGTGCATAGAATAGAATGAACTTCCCTCCTATGAAATGTATGCGAGAATAACCAGCCATTATGTCCCTTGGATGGTACTAGATGTATACAATGGAGTTGTTAGATGCTTGATGGATGTAACCTTAGGTGGTGATAACTAATGTTTATTGCTCGGTTTTCTATTATGATCACATAAATTTATATTTATATGACTCCCTTGCTTGAATTTTGTAGTTAACCCTTGAAAAGGCCAAAAGATAATATGCTCAAACGGATAGAAAGGAACCAAAAAGTGTGAACAAAGTATACGAAGGTCAAGGATGCCCAGAGGGGACGAGGGCACCTGGTGTTGGCGTCCTAGTTGAGCACTAGTGTCCAGGATGATAAATGTCGAGGTATAAAAAGGTAGACTAAGCAAGTAAGGGTGCGATACGACAGAAAATAAATAAAGGTGGCAAAAGACGTGGTTTAATTAGTACTTTTCTTACTTAGGAATCATATGAATAGTAGTATGTAATCATGACTAAATAGATACCCAAAGTGCGTGATTTTGTGTCTACATTTTTCCCACTTTATGTTAATGAGCTAGTGTTCAATAACATAAAGTAGATAAGATATGTGTACCTAATAATCATGTAGATCGATGATGAGAGTGTGCCGAGGGACAAGACAAAGCGCGAAGTGATAAAAATGTGGAGCGTGGATTCTAAGGAGAAAAAGTACAAAAAGTGATGATGAAAATGACCCTAGGGTGGAAACGCATGTGTAGATGTCACGATCGTGCCTTTTGTTGATGTTAATTGTTGTTGTGATTGGTGTTGTTGATGTTGTAATGTGATATGACTACCGCTTCCCATAAGGATGGACCTACAAAAGAGAAGAACAAACAAGTAGTCAAATACACATGTATATGATCAAAAATTGTAAAAAGTATGTAAGGAAAATATGTAAAATACGAAAATGAAAAAGGAAAATGTGCCCCTGATCCGTGATGATTAAAAGGGTGTAGAAAGGATTCGATGATGTTGTAGAAGAAATATTTTTTGGGCGATCTCACGTTAGTTGCATCGACCACAAATTATTGAGGCGATCTCATACCAAGTCATGGAAGAAGTGCAGGAGAAAATTCTGGTGTTATCCTCCAACCTTTAATCGCTTCTCGAAATATAGAACACCACTTGCATATGGTGTGTAAAATTGAAACGATTTGATCCAACGGAAAGTGAAAAATGTTGTGTTGTGCATGCATGTCGGGTGTTAAGGATTGTGTGCCCTATAAAATTTGTTGTGTGGAGTTTTGTAGACGTGTCTTTGAACTTCCAAATGCTATGTAACTTTACTCTTGTCACATATGTCCAAGAAGGTTCGGGGTGCCTGTGCACTACTGTCCCTGTGCAGGCGCAAGTGTATGTTCTCGTACTAAGGACCCAAGTCTAATTATGAGCCATGTCCGATCTTTTGAATATTGTGTTGTATCGGTATTATGTTGTGTTGTGTGATAACTATATAACATTGTATGAGGTGACTAATTCACCTAAATGATGCCCCCATTTGGAGTGCATGCAACATCACTAAAGGAGTATGCGGCCCAAAAGAGAGGGTGTGAGCAGTTGTCTTTGAAATTGTGCCCTGTAGGGGGAAGGGAATGTGCTTGGTGAAAACCAAGGCACACATAAACAAAGTGGCTAGGAGACAAGTGTTTGTACAAGAAAAATAAACATGCATGCTAGAAGACAAAATGTAAGCTAAGCATATAATGTTTAAACTAAGACGCAAGAAGACAACGTAAACACGCAAGAAGACGGTGTAGACCGCATAAAAAGTGAGTTACAAACATGGGACACCATTCCCGATATCGCAAGACAACCAAGGCCGACAAGCCAAAATCAAACAGTTTGCATACAAGACAAAGGGAAAATCCCGTAAACAAGAACATACAAAGAGCAAACAATGACAAGAAATGTAACAGACAACCATGGATGCAAATAGACCTGGATAACATATGTTGCACATGAAGCACCCGTAAGCATGTTAGAAAAATAAAAATTATGTCAAACATGTATAATCCGATAAATTAGTGTGCGATGAAAAATGAAACGATAGCACTTGTAATTTACGAAAGTGGATGCCCCAGAGCCACCTGGGACTGATAATAGGTAATGCACCAAACATTCATGTTGCATGTAATAGATCTGTATAATTTGCGATCACAACTAGAAAGGAAAGTAAACGTGCATGTGTGTATGATAATGATAATAACGTACAAGATATCTATCCAACATGTGTAAAAGTGTACATGTAAAAGCATGAGCGGAAAGAGTAAATGCAACCAAGATATGCGGTATGATGTGGATGATACGGAATGGATTACATTGTGAATGATAGGAGCTGCATGCCCCTTGAGTGGATGTGTATGCATGAAGTGAGGTTCATTTATATATCCCCCCAAAGCAATCAAAATGAACCGTAAACGAGAGTGCGTCATTGGGAAATGGGTCAAATGTTTGTAGGAAAAGATGTGATTGTGAAAGTGTAAAGTGTAGAGTGTGTGAGTGAGTGAGTGATTGAACATGTGAATGTGATGAGGTCCATTTTAGATGTAAACCCTCAATAGTCGAGTATGTACAGGCGTAACTAGAGTGCGTTATAGGGAAATGAACGCAACACGTAGAGATAGATGAGTAAGATGCATAATGCGTGGAGTGTGTGGCAGGTGTTGTGATAGGAGGATGTCGAATGTGTACAACGTGTGTTGTGTAAGGTGTGTAATGTGTTATGTGCACATTAGAGAAGGATGTCATGAATATGTCACTATTGGTGAAGTTATGTTGAATATTGTTGATAGAAATTGATTGTGGGCACATTGAGTGTGCAATGTTGTGTGTTGAGAAAGATGTGTTGTGGATATGTAGAGTGTGTAAGTTGTGTGTGTTGATTGCGTGCAAGAAAGATGTGTCATGTGATGTAAGAGGGGTATGTTGTGAAAGCGTTGATCGTGTAGTAAGCATGTACGTTGTGTTGAATATGCACAAAGAGTATGTGTTGTTATGGTGTTGAGGTTGTATTGATAGATAGGCATGAGAAGAGTGTATTGTAAGTGTGAATGTGTCGCAAGTGTGTTGGTTGTATAGTATGTCCGAAAAGCTATATCATGAATGTGTAGAGTAGATGTTATGTAGAGAAGAACGCATGCAACATGTAGTGTGTAGTGTGTAGTGTGTAGTGTGTAGTGTGTAGTGTGTAGTGTGTAGTGTGTGAGGTTCGTGTATATAGTATGCCCTCAACAGTCAAGTGTGAACCAAAGCACGAGAGTGCGTCATCGGGTAATGACGATAAAAATGTATGAGGATGTGTATGATGAATGTAAGAGACTAGATACAATGTTTGTAATATGGAAGATAGCTAACGATGCCTCCAATTGTATGGTGATGAGTGAGTTATTTGATTAATAATGTTTGGCGATAGATGATGAAAGTGTGTGTTGTATGCGCAAATAGATGGTGATATAGGTCTACCTGCATGAATTAGCAAGTAGTAGATAGATATAATGAGCGGATTAAACATACATTACTACTAATGTAATTCGGTGTGCAGTCATGGGGAAGAAGTTGAAGAATACAGTTCTTACTTAGAATACTTTTGGTGCTTTGTTGCGGTAGAGCTTGGTTTAAGGGACAACTTAAGCATCTCAACTTAGTGTTAACACACAAACAAGGGATGATAGTGCGCACAAGAAAGGTTGTGGAGGCTACAAACAATGGGCATTAGAGTTTCATACACGTATATAAAAGGCCAAGGGTCGCAACAATAAGAACACAATACATAATGAATATAGTAACCAAGTAAACAATAGTAATAGTTGCATGGATCTAGAGTCACTAGTTTGCATATTCGACATGTTTCAACATCAAATATTATGATAGAAGAATATTATAGTGTAAATCATAAGCATGGTCGAGATATATGAAATTAATTGTAAATAAAAAGATAGCACGTGTATAAGAAGATGCTCCCGAAGAAGGCAAGGCCATTGTGAAAGGGGAATTCCAACATTTATGTCCATGTAAAGTCATGTGTATCCTACATCCAAACTCACATACATCATGAAATGCATATTTGCATAGAATATAGAAAAATCCTTCCATAAAACCATGTTACAAACAACATATGTAAAGTATAAACTAGTAAATAAAATTATGCTTGGGTCTTGATTTTGTATTTTTACAATATTTCCATATTTTTGTGTTTTTAGAAAATATTTCCAAAAGGTGTTACCCTATGATACAATCAAGAGGGTGAGAGGAGAAACCCATAAGTGTAGAAGGCTTGGACCTCAATAAAATACTATGCACAAGAGGAGTAGGATGTGTCACTTTAAGAGAGGTTGTGGGTCATGTAGGAGATGATTACTTGTGGGAGAAGACTTACGAGAAGGCCTTTGTAAGATAGGACGTGTAGCTATAACATTATTAGACTTGAAAGGCATGGATGCAAAAACTATTTTTAAATTAGAAGAAGAGATAAGTGCCATTGTTGGTAGAGGAGCCTCACATGGGATACCCTTAAATGTAACAACTTGATTGTAATAAATGTATAACACATTGATAAATAATATAAGGAATATACCTAATTTTATGAATCCAAGGGTATCATAAAAGCTTGTCACATGTCCCAATAACTAAAAAAATATGGTCACGGTAATGAATGCCACAATAAGAAGGATAACAACGTGTCTAGTATCTACTAATTAGAAGATTTTGAATTGAAATGTATATGTTGTTTAGTATAGCCCAAATAAGTAAGCAATGTGAGAGTGTATGTACTGCGTTTAGAACCTCTATTAATCAACACATTGTGGATAGGGTGTTGACTAACAAATGCTTGAATATAAAGTGCATGAGAATTAGTGTCATCATCAAGTATGTCATTATCATCCAATATAATGAGAGGCCTAAGAGACAGAAGAAATAATTGTACCAACGAGAGAATCAAGCGGGTGATTGTATGTGTTTAGAGGAGGTTAGACTTTATATGCATAATGAACCTCCGGATTTCTCTTCAATTCATAAGTGTGATTATTAGGAAGTGGGTCATTGAATATCTTAAGCTTAGGATGCCCATTGACTAGAGGCTTAAAGTTTATTCTTGAAGAGAACCGAATTTGATAGCATCGGTATCAATCAAATTTTTAATAACATGTCGAAGCTTATATCATTTGTTATTAAAATGCCCTATACATCTACAATAATCAAGATAGCCATTAACATCGAAGGATTTAGCTTGAGGACTACTCATATCAACCTTACTAGGTGGAGGGAGAGATGTAGGGTTACATTCAAGTAACTCACTTAAGATTTCATGTAGTGGGGAAGGCAAATGTGTGAATTTCCTTTGAGGAATTTGTAAGTGAAGATTTGTAGGTTAGTAAATAACATTAACGATTGATTTAGCTTTAATTTTGCTATCTTTTTTCCCGTTGTGATTAGGTTTTCCTTAGATGTGGATGCATTATGTGGATTAGACCCATATATAGACCTCTCATTTGTTTAAGGTATGACAAAGGATTGAAAATTGCCAAGCACAATTGATTCTTGCATGGGGAATAGGAGACCTTGAGTAAAGAGATCTTGAAGTTCATTATCTGCAAGTATATCACTCATTCTCGAAGCGTCATCTTATAGCACAAGACCTAGTCATGAATTGGTTCATTAGAGTTTTCTTGCATTTCGACCATTTGAGCATAGGAAACCTTATGATTGATGTTTATAAAGAATTATGTGAGAAATTGGCTTTTCAACATATTTAAATCCCTTACAGATTGAATAGGTAGGTTGTGGTACCAATGTAAGGCATAATCCTTAAGACTTCTAGTGAAAAGCTTGTTGAGAAGTTTATCATTATAAACATAATCTAAGAAAGCAACATGAAAAAAGTGAAGGTGCTGCTTAGGATTACCTTTACTTTGATGAATAGGAAGCTCAAGAGACACAAACCTTAATAGTAAATGACAAGATGTCACCTCACGTGTAAGTGGATTGTGGACGTAATTGATTGGAATCCAAGATATTAGAAGCTCTAAACACACCCCTTTTTAATTGTAACACCTTAGTTTGTAAATGATGAATGAGATGCTTAAGTGAATGTGCATTAAAGGGAGAATAAAAATGCCCGCGTGTGTGCACAAGAGATGTAGGAATGGTAGTAGAAGTTGAGATAGGCATTGTAACTTGTTGAGATGGGATAGGAGATATCCCCACATCAAGAATAGATGTAGTCACTAGAGATTAAGCTATAATAGATTCAAGAACATAGGGGTCAAAGCATATAACTATGTTCCACCTTTTGCCACTTTTTGGTTTGCAAGCAAAATATGTCCTACAACGAAAACTTGACCAAACATGTATTTTTTATGAAATTAAATGTACCAAGGCACAATTCATCCGTAATTTACCAAAATTTATTAACTTTCATTGTGTGTTGGACCTCGTGGAAGAAAAGAATCTTATTGATATAGTTATCAAATATGTCTTTTCCTAGCCAAATAAAAAAATAGGAAATGATTTAATCGTGGAAAGACTAGATAGATTTTTAGTTCATGAATCTCTTGATTGAATGTTGATGCCATATCCTTTATATTGCCCAAGGCTAGATTGGATCATACATGTTCTATTAAAACGTCATGGCTTTGAAGTGCACGTGCTTAATCCTCGCCTTATTGAGCATAAGGATTTTTCTCTGATGTCAAAAAATAGAGGAATTGAAGTTAATGAAGGGACTAATACGTGCAAGGTTCATGCAAACTAGAAATATAATAAACTAGGGTAAAGGAATGGCAAGGGAACACAAAATAGATTAGCAATCACACGCGTACTATGTAATGGAGACGCCAAAAGGAATGCGGTGAAGAGCTTAAGTTTGAAGGAGCAAAATTTAGCAGGTGGCATTCATTACGTGGTAAATTCCAAAAGTGGGAGCTTTTTGTTGAATATGAATGAGACTGCTCTTGTTCGTTTCTCATTGAAAAGCACAAATTTTTTCACCATGCTTCTAATCGGGCTTTAATATATGAACTTAAACCATCATTAAGAGACAAGTAAAACTCGAGGATTTAGAAGAAAGGTTTACATAAATCTTTAAATTGATGAAAATTCTTGGAAGTGTAGAAACGTACAATGTTGTTAATGAGGTTGTTATTTTATAAAAATAGTAGAAGTCATGACACCATTTATTTGCAAATAACTCCTTAATTGTTTGTGGGCCACATGCAAAAACATTTAGGACGGCATAATAAGAAATGTCAAATACAAGGGGTGATAATTTAGTAAACAAAGTGACTATTTCCCTCAAAGAATAAACTATATTTAAGATAAAACCATTCCAACAACAGGAATAATTTGATTACCCCGATTTCCTACTTAATAATTTAGAAATATCAGTGAGCTACCTTACATTCAATCAATAGTTAATATTTATAAATTCCGAGCATCTAAGATGTGATATTTAATCAGAAAAGAAACATTTGGAAAACAATGAAAAGGTTTGGCTTATCAATAGTAAACAAACACTTGGACAAACAATGAAAAGGTAGGGAGAATGATAATTCAACAAAACAATGAAAAGGTAGTGGCCTTGGATTTCATTATTGCCTCAATTTTTACAACTCGTGCTAACCTTTTGAAATTTCTTGATCGCGTTCTTACTACAGATCTTAAACTTCGTGCAAAAGGTGTGTAGCGTGCCTAACCCATATGGCTTGATGCTCATACCATAGAGCAAGATTGCCTAGTTCAATTCTGCAGTATTTAATGATATAATGAGGAGCACCACCAATGGTCCCATTCTCGTCTACCCAATCAACAAGAACATGCGGGCAACAACTTCATAAATATATATACTCTTCATATATATTGCACAATTTTGATTATAAATATTTTTATTAATGATAATGCGGGTGTGATGAAAGAAGTTTGGCAATGATCCCGACAAAGACATCATTTACCTCATCAAACTACTTCGTTCAAACACTACACCCTTCTTCATCTTCCAGTTCATGTCACAGTCCATGGGACTTAACTAATCAAAACGAGAGGATAAGCATTTTTACAGAGAATCAAGAACAAGTGAGAAGACAATGTCTCGCAACAACACCATTTCTGAGGTCGACCTACAACAAAATCCAAAGCCAAAGCCACATACAAAATGAGAGGCATATATTCCTCCAAATTTCTCCAAACCTCAATTCCGCCACCTCATTAAAGACATCTAAATGAACAACAATCAAAAGTGTAGCCTATATTCATTATTTCATCGCATTAACGTCCCACCTCCACAAATTTGTCCTAAACATCCATTTCGTAGGGATCTAGTCTATTTTTGGCGAGACGCTGCCTAAGAATGAATCTATGGCACGAGGATTGTATATATTTGTGTGTGGCGCAACCCTTGTAACAACATTCAAACCACCGCCATTGCCCCTTCCCCTAGGACAAGCGTCTCTAAAAGCGACTATCACGACAAAGAACAACATGCATAACAAAACAAACACCACATTCAAAGCCACAATTAGGTTTTGTTAAGGGTTTTGGATGATCAATGTTCCCTAGGGGCACATACATCAACCAACATCGGTGCGTCCTCACCATCCATCATCCGACAGTGCCAAATGCAAGGACCTTCAATCCAGTTTGGCAAACACTTTTCAACATAACAAACCATGTTGACCCTAAGTAGAGGAACCCAACTTGAAATGATGAATTAGAGCTCAATAATGATGGTCTGCTATGTTACGAGCATATTACTCAATGTCACCGTATATTATGTTGTAGGCAATAAAATAATTGCCGTGTGCAAGCATTTTAGATTATCTTCATTAAAGAGGACAAACTTGTTAGTGTTGAAAATGGATTTTTGTATGGGACAAATTGTACTCTACTATTAGTCACTCTCTACCTTGCAAGGAAACTTTGAGCATAACATTTGATACTTGCCTTATTATGGAATGAAAAATTACCTCTTTTCAAGCAATGGTCATCTAGCAATACTGTTACAATATGTTCTACCATGCACTTATGCTCGTGATCAATTCTAACACATAATGGAATGATTGCTTTTGCTATACTCGGATTTGTTCATGTATCCAGGTACTTGTTGTTGCTTTCTTACTATTTGATCTTAACTGCTTGAGAGGTATGATTGCACTTTGCAAGAGGTATAATCAATATAGAGTTGACTCCATTAATGCTTGAAATTGGACAAGCAATTGCGGATTTGACTATGGCAACTAAGAGAATTGAGTCATGCATAGTTCATTCATGTTTAAGTGCCCTCACAGCTTTGCCATCTCTATTCTGGAAACCCTAGTTTCATACTTTGTCCTCTTAAAAGGCAACTCAATCTTCATTATTTAGTTGAGAGCAATTGGTTATATGCAAATAAGGGTACCTTTGCAACAAGTGTGTTGTCCTATGAGTTAATTTCTTTTTAGCAATACATGTAGAATTTCCTATTTTTAGTTGGGCTTGATATTATGTGTGTTGTCCCTTTTTTTTCTCACATTCTCTTAAGAGTGTAATTATTTGTGATTGTGCCAGGAAATGACTCTTATCCTAGGGTTAGTTATTATTCACAGGTATAAATATGCATCACCATACTAAAAAATTGAATCACGCGCATCAAATATAGAAAAATATGACTAGCGACACGTATTTACTAGAAGCAAAACTATAAATTTTGCATCCTAACAGCTCTCTAGTCTCAAACAAGGAAAGGTAATGCTGAAAGCAAATCAACAACATTCGCGATACACGAAGAATGGCTAGCAAAACTGGAAGGCTTGAGTGAATCCAACCCATCCTATTGTGCATATGTAGAGGCATATAACCCCGTGATGATCCGGTGGAAACCTAAGTCACAAGGTTTGAGTTCCAATTCGAGTTCCAGGAGGATAAAGTTACATTCAAGTTTTCCATTAGATAAAGTGTGTAAAAAAATCATCATTAAATTCAAACAACAAATTATTAAATATCAAATATATATAAATAGTATAAGAACTTAAATATATATATAATTTAGAACGTAAAAAGATAATTAAAAAATTAAAGTACATATTAAAAAATAAAATAGAACTTCAAAAAGATGTGATGTACAACCCAAAGCCCAAAGCATGTATGACCTATTATTTATTAACTAGATTGTTTCGATGCACGGATACGAATACAGTGCACGGTACACTTTGAAAAAAAGGGGCGATACATTGTGGGTATGTTCATACAATATATTTTTAAAAAGTAAAAATTTAAATTTAAAGAAAACAAGCTTATAGTCTCAACAACCTATAAAATATTAGAAGCCAACAACAAGCTTATTATGAATCGGAAGCCATCTAAAGCAAGACTTCTTTGACTGAATACAATAAGACCACAAAACATTAAATCTATGAGTCAATCTACAAATGGGCTAACAAACATTCCACTTATTGTTAAGGCCCAAGGAAAGGTTTGGGGAGAAGGCAATATTTTCATAGAGTTGTTTAGAGGTAGCCTCATGGAGAAGGGGCCCTTTGAGCCACCTCATAGTATCCCAAAAGTCATTCTCATCCTCCATAATTAGTCCAGTAGAGGGAGTTGTGAAAGCATTTTTAGCATTGTATACATTATGAACTGAGATTGAGGAAGCTTATAGAAAGCTTTAAGGTCTGTCCATTCCATCCACTTCCCAAATCTGTACAAGTCATGAGATATTTTAATTCCTTTCTCAAACCAAAGGAGGGCAAAGCAACCTCTTGTCAAGGCAAGGATCTTTCAGATTCGACAAAATCGATTTGTATGCTTGGCACCTAGTGTCAAAGGAAGAGAAGATAGGCTGCCCAACCACTAAGTGCTTGACTTGTTCCCATGCCTTCCAAATTGACTGAAGAATAAAGGACCCATGAGGAGCAACAAGAAATCACCCAAATGGTAAGTCAGCCAAATGAAGTCATTTTCATCTCTCTTGACCCTTTGGAGCCTATTGGCAATATTGAATCTCACACGAAATTTCCAAGGTTCAATTCCAGTCAAAGCCCTCAAGTTTTATTTATTTTTTGCACTTAAAAATTTAAAAAACCATGTGGGTACGTACCTAGGCACGTCCAGTGCGGATTTCCTTACCCAGGGCCTGTGGGTACGTACCCACAGAGTACCCACAATGTACCAGTACCAATACTGCACGTATCAGGCCTGGTATGGGGGTACTTGGCATTTCCGTGCAGTCTAGTTTATTAATTGTAAGGGTCCTTAAAATCCTTCATGCCCTGGGTTCATCAATAGATAACAATGCAGAGTAGTTTCTGTGAGTCCTCGGAGGTTGAGGACAGTTCCACCCGCGCCACACTGACAACAGCTCCACAACGAGACAAGTAACCATTTTTTTGGCAATACAAATGGAACCGCATAGGGGCATTCCATGCAATGGAAAGGGCCATTTTCATCAGCTGTACGGTCTAAAAAATAGTGAAATGAAGAATCGCATTTTACAGTCGAACTGTATCGAACATTTTTAAGAAAATTGCTGCCTAAAAATACGGCAGATTTCAAACTTCAAGGATTAAATCCGCCAAACCCTATAACATAGATGGAAACTTGTGCTGTTTAAAGCAAAACCTGAATCAAATCCCCATGCTTGATCCCTGTATAGCAATGAAACCAAACATACAGCAGCAGAAAACCAGCCCACTTCACTGGTCCCGCCACTATCTAGTTCACAATTCACCCATTCATCACTGGAGTCACTTTCTCAAGAGATCCAGGAATGTCAAGAGACCACCTGAACATTCCAGAGACATGTGATGATATTTTTCAGCATCATTTGCGTTTTATGGTAAAAGATGGTGAGAGAATGGAGAAACAAATTCAATACCTAATACTCCCAGTTAAAAGACGCAGGAGTTTCAGAACCAGATGCAGGAAATACTTTAACAGAAATTGAGTTCCTTTGATCCTTGATTTCCCTGAATGATACAATGGAACTGGACTTATTTGAATAGCACCAAGTTTCAGAGTCGAGGGATTTCAAACATCATTCATTTAACTTGGCATTCTACCCAGAAAAAATAGTTTTAATCATCATAACAGACCACAGTGCGCCCTCCACTCATGAGAGGGACAGAACAGATCTATGGCAGTTCTACTTCTGACTGACCTCCATCAGAATTTTGTACCTTTTTTACAATCAATATGAAACAGTTTTTTCCTTCTAAAGAATATTGGATGAAAGAAATTTTTATAATGTTTTATCTGCTGTGAGGACTAGTTTCTTCTTGTTTGTATAAGGAGATGATTAAGTCTCTAGAGAGATATTATGTTCTTTCAAACAAATGAGGGTGTTTTGTATCAAAGAAGTAAGATCCCAGAACTCTGAAGAAATTAGTTTATATCTCCAAACTATTAGTAAGGCGAGCGATGCGGACATCATTTACCATGACACTGCAAGCTTGTTTTATCAATTCTCAAGAACAAGCTTTTATGTAAAATGACATTTGTTCGCGCTAAAAAGGAGCTGTGTGGTAGACCAGTATGCTATGCAACAATCTACACTAACAAGAAGCCTGATGTATGATTATAGTGCTGTGCCTCGTGAATTGAAGAATATCAACTAATAAAAAGATATCCTGCTGGTAGAGAGGCATTTCTTAAGACAGGAATTTATTTTCCTTGGATGTCACACCCAGGCAAGCTTAACCTTCACTTGCATGTGTGCGACATGATAAAAATAAATAAAATAAGGCAGTACAGGTTTTACAGTGTGCATTGAAGCTTGACGTTGCTAAACATGTAACAAAAGCTGGATGGCAAGCGAAATCTATTGACAGTGGAACACTGACAATGGCTATGCACCTACTAGAAAAATATGGTACAAACATTTACCCTACTTTGCTAAATGGACTATTCATGAAATTAGGTAAATATATAATCATCACTACTGGCTACTGCACTGATGGAAGTCGTAGCTCATGATTGTTCATTAGCTACCTGCTGTTGTTCTCATGTTGTTAAATTGTATGGTCTTGGAACCAAGACCTCTTAATTTTAGAAGTGTTGGTTTACAATAATGTATGTGAATAAAAATGTATAACCCATTCCTGGAAAGAAAACATTATGTAATGTTTTCCTCCCTCTCCTTAATCACAATCCACCGTGTGTGTGTGTGTGTGTGTCATGTAAAACTGTAAATCATCTCCTAGTGTTCATGTATATTTGAAGAGTTTCATTTGAAGAAATGTTTCTTAGTTTGGAATAATCCACAAATATCTGCCAAATCATCAAGTACCATGCAACATAGAATAACACTAGATAGCACAAGACACTCTTATGAGAACATGTTTCTTAGAAAAAGAAAGAAACCAACTCAAGTCCTTTATAGTGCATCTATGTATTTGTTGCATATTTTGGTACAACTTAATTTTAAAAGCCAGTCCTTTTATTATGGCATCATTATTGTTGGGGGAACCATATTATAACTCATAGAATAGGTAAATATCCTTCCATGTCACAGTCCTTCAAGAATCATATATCTAAAACCTGCACTGCTCACCATAGAGAGAAAATCAAATAATAATTGACTTTACAGTACTTACTGCTTTCACATGATTTGATAAGAAGCATGTAAGAGCCAAAGCAAGTTTGGTCTTCATTGAAGTACTATTGAACTAAATGTGAGATAAACTCTTTATTTTCAAGTACTATGTTAAGCAAATTTGCTCAACATATAAAATATTACCTGAAAGTAAACAGAACTAACAAAATCGTGCACACGTATATGCAGAATAGGTATCGTTCACTTGGTTGTGCATATTGAAACCTTTTCCAGTCAGGTGATGAACATAATTGAACAAATAGTATATTATTCAAGGCAATGAAGTGTAATATGCAAACCGTAGGTTTGGCTTCAATAAGCTTGCAATTTGTCAGAGAAAAATACCTGTGTTTCGTAAAATTTAGAATTACATTTATTCTACTGAATTGCAGAATTAGTCTAAATGTCACTTAAAGAATACAAGTTATGAATAAAGACATGTATCATCATTTTCATTAAGCTCAGTGGAAGACATCAAACAGTACAAAACTCCAAAATCTTGCATTGTCTTAGGAATAAAAATATGCATAATACAAATCATCTAGAAAAATACCGGAGAAGTTAAATTCTCTTCTTAGATAGCAAATTAATCAGGCAAATAAAATGACCCACTTGCCTTAACAAGTATACTCTCCAAACCAGAAAGTGTTATCACCTGAAAGGATTCAAATATGGGCAGAGTAATTTCAAACAAAGATTTGTTATAAGTACACAAATGATTTCTGAGAAGTACCCAGACGTACCTGGGTACTGTTGGACGTACCCTAGCCGTACCCAGGGCGTACCCAGGGCATACCGAACCTGTACCACATACCGGGTACATACTGTACCCATACCCATGCCCTGCAGGGTACGTACCAGCTACCTAGAAAATAAACAAACGTGTTCATTAAAGTGGATACCGGCTCGGCTCAATCAATGGTGGACAACCTTGTTTGCGAATGACGATGTACGATGTTGCAGGGGCCGTCGATCTCTGTGCGCACGTCAGAGGGAAGATGCCTCGCTCCCCTTTGGAAAACACCTTTTGGTGTAATGAGAATTTAGTTGAGGAAAATAAATTACGATCTTAGGTGGAGAAGCTTGATAAAGATGACTCCTTGATGTGTCTCAGATCCAGCGCTTTATGTGCCAAACAAGGAGATGTGAATTCCAAGTTTTTTCAAAACAGTGATTGCTTATATATACAAAATCACATCTCAGTTATTAAAAGAGAAGATGATGAAGATTTAAAAGAGTATGAGGCAATTAGACAGGCAGCTACTTATTATTTTCAGTCCTTACTCTCTGAGGACAATGTTGAAAGGGATAAAGCCCAAGAAGAATTGCTTGAGCTTATCCCGAACCTTGTATCAAATGAAATAAATTAGAAGTTGGTGAAGGAAATAACCATTAAAAAGCTAAAAATAGTAATTTTGTCCTTTCAATTGGATAAGTCGCCTGGTTCACAGTTTCCATGTAAAAAAATTAGGACCTTGGGAAATTATCACTGAGTATCTTCTTTCTATGGTGGGGAATCTCTGGTTTCAGGGAATGTGTTATAGGTACTCGACTCTACTTTTCTCACTCTAGTCCTGAAAGAAAATGCTGATAAATTTGATAGGTTTATGCCTATATTCCTTTTCAACTTTTCTTATAAAACTGTTTTCAAATATAATGGTTGTGAGGTTGCATGCATGACTTGTGTTATTTCAGAGGAACAAGGTGATGTAGTAAAGGATATCATATACTTGATGAAGTGATAATTGCTAAGGAAGCAATCCAATCAGCGATCAGCATTAAAAGGTGAGTTATGATGGCTATAATTGACTTAGCTACAGATTATGTATTCACAGAAAAATTCTTCTCATGGTGCTCTGTAAAAAAGGTTTCTGTAAACAGAGAGGTAGATGGATGGAAGGGTGTATTAGTTTCAGCTCCTCCTCTGTTGTGGTCGATGGAGACCATCTGCCTTCTTTAGGGCAACAAGAGGAATTAGACGAGGTTACTCCCCTCTCCGATAGTGCATGTCATTACGGTGAAATCACTGAGATATTTGCTTAAGCATGCTAAAGCGCAAAGACAGATTCATGGCATTTCAACCATCTCAAATGTGGTAAATTCAATCCATTCACAGTTTATTGATGACTCCATGTTGACGGGATATGTATCTGTGAAAGAAGCTAGGCACATGAAGAAATTATAAACAAATTTTGTGAGACAAATAGGGCCAAAATTAATATTGTTAAGTATAATTTGTATGTCAATAATTGCTTCATGGTGATTGCAAAAAAACTACCCCAAATTTATGGTTTTAAACAAGAAGATCTGAAGAAATTCTTTGTTTACCTTGGGTTCCTATCGGTCTGCACAGGCATGCCAAAGCTAAGTGGGAAGGTTTTTGACAATATAAATTGCAGAGACTTAATATATGGACACACCACCGGTTAACCTTAGGTTGAAGGGTCGTACTTGTACTGATTAAATCAGTTTTATGCTTCTATTCCTCTTTATCTATTATCTCCCATTCATGCTCTTATTGTAATCATCAAACATTTTGATAAGATCATCCAATCATTTTTGTCGAAAGTTGCTCAGAAACAATAGAAGAAGATATCCCACCTTGTTATGCGGGATGTTGTTTGTCTTCCAAAAGCGTTGAGGTGGCTTCCGTATCAGGCATTTAACTCTTTTACCTGAAATTTATGGGACCAAACTGATCTCAGAGGCTGATTAATGAGTAAGACTCATTGTGGAGCAGAAATATACCGAAGAGAAAGGCCTCCTGAACAAATTTTAGTGATGAATGAACAGCCATTTAATGGCTCTGTTGTTTAACAAAACATGTGTGCTGCTATTTCTCTTTTCAAAAGCAGTTGCTCTTGGTTTGTGGGCAATGGGAAAAACGCTGACATTTGGATTAATCCCATACACGATTTGCCACCCTTGGGAGGAATCATGGAGATTTTGGACTCATGATCACTTTAAAAACCAAGATGTTCGTTAAGCCCATTTTTTCAAAAGCGATAACCGTCCTCACAAGTTGAGAGGTCACATTATTGACATGTGGGAGGATTGATATAGTGATGCAGATAAGCTATAACAAGAGTGAAGTTGTTTGAAGCTGTTGAAAGAGAAGAATATCAAGCTAATAGGTGTTTGAAATGAGATAATCTGGGTAACCTTTGAAAAATCTGGGAAGTATAACGTGCAGCAGGGGTACAACATGCTGCTGTCAGGAAATTACAGCCTTTGCTCACCAAGGACAGCATTTGGGGGAAGCTTTGGGGTATTAAATAAATTCCCATAATTGATATGTTCATGTGGACTCTCTCCCAAGAGGCAATTTTGACTGCTGAAAATTTGAGCCAACGAGGCATTTGTGGGCCATCTATTTGTGGTCTTTGTAAGAAGAGCAAAGATAGCAATCGCCTTTTATTCCTTTGTGAATTTATCTACCAGGTTTAGAATCATATTTGGCCCATGATGGGATTCAAAATTGATATCCCCAATTTGATAATGCATTGTTCCATATTTGTGACCGACTGGTTTAATAGGCATCCCTATGGTTTAGGAGGAAAAATTGCACTAAAATACTTGTGCAAAATATTACCAAGAGTTGTAATCTGGCATATTTGGTTAGCCAAACATCTTGTCATCTTCCAAAATGTTAGTGTCAATCCTTCAGCTCTCATGGCCTTCTTGTAGCACTCTCAAGAGTTACTGAAAATAAATAGTGGTTCCATCTTGTCTAGCTGTTTGCTAACCAAGGAAGAAAAAAGATCGATTTAGGTGATGGGGATCTCAAAATCAAACAAAAACTTTGCAGAAAGGAAAATAGTCAGACTAGTAGAATGGGTCTTTTTATTTATTTATTTTTATGAATGTCGACACTGGACAATCACTTGTTAGACACTATTATGCAAGAAATTAAAAATCCATGCAATGGTTTTCTTAGCATCAGGATTGAGCATATCAGGAGGAATTAATTATTATCAAATAAGGAATGACACCGAGTTCAAGATACAGGAAAAATTTCAGAAAGGTTACCTTTCAGTTCATTGACACTAATCGGAAGGAGACCCGATACCAACAGGTTGGTTTGGTCGGTTTGTTCTCCAATTAAATACATAATCAGAGTTAGATAAATAATGGCCTCTAATAGCCAAGAATGGCCAATGGGACAGAAAAAGAATAGGAAAATGGCCAATGCAAGTTCCTAGTGCATGTCCAATAAGTTGATACGTAGCTGAAACAGAACAAAATCATGAAGCAGCAAAAACTGAAATCAAACAAAATCATGAAGCAACTAAACCCTAAGCTTCTCTTGACTGCCAAAATAAAATTAACTACAATAACCAACAATATCATTAAATTGTTCATTTTCCAACGTGAAAGGATAATTTAGGAAAATTCATAAGTTATAACAGAAACATAATAGTCCCGGGATTTTAGATTCTGCAATCAGAATAATAAAACATTTTTATGGCTCGTTAAACCAAAGTCATAAACCAACTATTCCACAACAATCCAAAATAAAAATAGTTTATAACCTCTCTTTCATGTCTTCGGCATTCAATTCAATTCAAGCTGTTGGAGAGCTAGCAATCATCCCCGCCTTCCTTGCATACGCGAAAATACCACCTGCATCAATCACGGGCCCAGCATCACCAATAGGCTTCAAGGCATACTGCTTTCCAGTAGTATGATTAATAAGCTTATTGTCCTCAAGCTCCAGAGTGACAATGTGACCAGTCTCACATTCTTCACAAACCCTGCACTCAACCTCCAAGGGATAAACTTCCCCAGTGGACACGGAATTCCTAAAGAAAATTCTAGCATAGGACTCTGCCACAACAGCCTTCACCCCTGCTGCTCCAAGTGCCACAGGGGCATGTTCTCTGGATGACCCACATCCGAAATTGGCACCAGCAATAACAATGGGGTACTGGGTCTTAGTCTGTCCCTCCTCAATGAATTTCTTGTGTGTACCAGGGAGCCCAATCATGGCATAACTGCCCAGCTTTTCATATTCCTCTGGTTTGGAGGGTACTAGGGTTAAGTACTCTGCTGGGATGATTTGATCGGTGTCTATGTTGTCACCTAAAACAAAACATTTTCCATGGAACACCCTTTTGATTGGAGCATCAGAGGATTGAGATGCTATCGCCCTAATGGGTTTTGATGAATTTTTTTTCAGTTTTTGGGATGAAGATACGTGTAGTGTAAATGAATTTTTGTGCAGGAAATGCAGAGATGTTTGTGGGGTTTTGTGCAGCAAAAATAGTTTCGAGCCTGATATTGCATGTGGATAGTTTTTACTTACTTGTGAGGACTGCATGGTCGTAGCCGCCATTGCCATTTTCCACAGGGTATATAAACTTCAAAGCAATACAACCACGAGAGAATTGAAATGAAAATACCTTTAAACCTCAATACAAGGTTTGTTGACCAGATGAATAGAAAAAAGAACTACCTAGAAAATAATTATCTGGGTTCTTTTCAATAAATCTTTTTGACTGTCCAAATTCGAATATATCTCCCAATTTTTATAATCACAGTAATTTTTTATTAATATATAGTTTATTTATAAATATTATTTATTTCACATTTTATTTGCTTGTCGAATGGTCTCTCTATTCTTCATCAAGTTTTGAGGCATATTTTTAAAAATAAAAATCTTCAAATAATTTATTACCTTCTAGTATTGCGGTGCATATTGAATGGTAATATTTACGCTGAAGCGTTCTCCCTATGGGAAAGGCCTTTTCGGACGTTCATGTAATTATGTTAAAATTGACGGTCTTTTGGGCGCTTTTTTAACACGATTAAATTTGGCGTGCATAATGACGGTTACGGCGGTCATTTTCTCGAGACTATTTTTAACATTTTTGTTTTTTCATTTTACATGTTGCGGGTTTGTTGTTTTTAGTTTTGCTTTTTGGTTTTGCCCTTTAAATACTCGTCTCTAAGCATTATCCGAAGGTACCCGTGAATAGCGCTAAGAACAATTTTACAGGGCTCCAAATTGATCATCGTGATGAGTAAATCATGGTTATTCCCTTATTACTAATAGGGTCTTCAATTTTCTTAGTTATACAAGTTCTTAGCCTTGTGGTATTCTTCTTTTGTTGCATGTTTGGTTTCAAAATTCTCTCCCTAACTATTTTGCCTTCGTGTTTTGTTTCATAAATTATGATGTATGTTTTGTTTCAAAATTCTTCCTCCAGTTGTTTTGCCTTCTATGTTTTGTTTCATAAAGAAGATATATTCGATTGCTCCATACTCCACACAACAAGCTTTACAAATACTTAAATTAAAGTGTAAGTAAGCTTCGAAAGAAAATCAACAAACATAAATCTTACATGAGAGACCCATGCCATGAAATATTTACGAACCTGATATAGGAACAAAGCAAATCTTATTCTGTAAAATAGGAGCCCCAAAAATCTTGTTCTCCCCATGAAATCTTTACGAACCTGCTACAGGAAGAAAAATAATCTTCCCTTGTAAAATAGGACCCCGAAAAATTTTGCTCACTATTTTTGAGAGGTTGCTCGGGAGATGGGGTTGAAAGTCTCCCACCGTTAAGGGGGTTTTCTGCCCATGTGGCACCCTGGCATGTCATCAAACAATTTTATGGATTCCTGCCAATAGTTTGGTGTAATTTTGGAGGGAATTTCGACCCTTATTTACTATTCTGTCATTGCTTTGCAACTCATTAGTGTTTTGTAACCCAAAAGAGAAGAAACGTGAACAGAAATTTGCAGGTACCTTCTTTTTTTATTTTACCATTTAACTCCCTTTTATCTCTAGCAGTTGTCATTTACCTGTGTTTTTGTTGAGTTCTTTTAGATGAAAGAGTATAGAAGCTAAAATTATGCTTACAACTCAAGTATTTTCTGGTTTTTATTGTAATTTTAATTATAATATAAATGCCACCGAATCAGCCTTGTAATTCCAAGTTTAAATAGTATTCCTGCAGTGTGGATTCCTGCTGCCATTATCTCTGGAATGTTCAAATGCTTCCCCTCACTGATTGCCACTGCAGCAATGAATTTCATAGGCTGAACTGGCATGGGAAAACCAAAAAACAAACTGTTATGATGTTGTATATCCCTATGAAGATGAGAGTGGTGCCCAAATCTAGTTCATTCACCAATGTAAGAGAAATCAAAATGGGAATGAAGCTACCCAAGTCCCCCATTGATCCATTTACTTCTGCCCATCTAGATTTACACTCCAGATTGCTCTTGAATCTTATCCAAAACAAATGGGAATTGAGCTTACATCTTCCTTCTGATGGATACCCACAAGTAGTTATTGCAAAGTCCTGTCAATCTCTAGGATCTTCTTCCCAATCTCCATGTTGTGCAATTTTTGATCCCATGTCTAATTTACTCACAAAGCTTCAATTGCAAAATGAAGATCAGAGTTCACTTGAAGAAAAATAATGTTCAAAACCCCAAGGATAGAGTAAGTGAGTAGTTGCAAGTTCTAGCTGGTATGCTCTCTATGACAAAGGTAGGTGAGGTTAAGGCTAATTCAAACTCGAGCTTTGCTTCGAGTCTCCAAAGAGATAAGCAATCAATAATGCTTTATGAAACTCTTGTAAAAACAACTGATGGATTCAGTGAGGGTAACAAAGTAGGAGTTGGTTCTTTTGGATCAGTCTATAGAGGGATTTTGGATGATAGCAACACAGTTGTTGTCAAGGTCCTCAACTCATAGAATGAGGAATCTCATAAGAGTTTTAGCACAAAATGCAAAGTCTTAGGAAGAGTTCGCCACCAGAATCTTGTTAGAGTCATAAACTATTGCTCTATGCCTCACTTTAAAGCACTAGTTCTCCAATTAATCCCCAATGGAAGCTTGGAAGCTAGTGGAGATGAGGCTAAGAATGGGGATGAAGATGCCTGTAGATTGAGCTTAAGCCAAATAATAAGCATTTCCATGGATATAGCTCATGGCATGGCATATCTCCATCATCATTATCCCCTTGAACCCAATGTTCACACTCATGTTTGACACTGTATTTCAAAATTGAACATATCCTCTTATAAGTAAAAGATTAAAAAGAGAGAACAAAGAATTGAACAGACCATGTGTAAATGTTGGAACCATTACCAGAGTCCATAAAAATAACTTATCTACTCTTGTCGGAACTAAAGGATACTTGTTGAGGAAGGATGTTAAAGATTTCTGTTTTTCTGCTTTGGCAACAATAAGGTGATTGAGCCTTGTTTTGTGTTGGATCATAATATTTTCTCTTGTTTAATGAAAGCAGTATTTTTCACATAAAAATGCAAAAAAATATTGAACCATTTTATTCAATCATGTGCTTTAAAAGAGGTCAAATTTTAATTTTTAATATCGTTGAACCAAGAATGTATATAGCTTTGGGATTGTGTTATTGGAGATGATGACTAGGAAAAGGCCAACCAACTGCAAGTTTGTGTGAGGACTCAACCTGCATAAGTGGGTAAGCATGGTGTTCCCTCATCGAATGATGGGAGTGGTGGACACCAGGTTGCTAGAAGATGCAAATAGAGATGAAATAAAAAATTGTATTTCTCAAGTCTTGCTACTAGGTTTGGTATGCACAAGAGAATCTTCTAAGCAACGGCCCACCATGGACCGAGGTGGTAACGATCCTGGAAGGAATTAGATAGAAATTTGTAGGAATGGTTGGAATGCTGAATTTAGCATTAGATATATTATTTCCATCTGCATCTATATCTTTTCTTGATTTTGTGGGTTGATGTGGAATAAAGTGTTGGGTTTTTCATGAACTGGACTGAGTTAGAAATTAATTCATATATCTCTCAATATTATTTGGGATTTATCTTTTGAATTAGAAATTATAAATTCATCTATCACTTAGTATTATTTGAAATTTTATTTCTCTTTTGAATTGTAGGTATATTTGTATAGAGAAGACATGCAAATTGATTTTACTTTTCAATGCATATGACATTGGCCTTTCCTAATTACTATTTTGGTGTAAATTATTTTCATTATTGGACGTGTAGTTAGCTCGGAAACCTCCTAGCTTTGCATTTGTTGAATTTGAACTACCGGAAACCACTTCACAATACTAGAAACCGCTATCGGAAACTTCTACCTAAAAACTTTTGCGAGAAACTTACCTATCGGCAATTTACATTGCACCTTTTTCAAAGACAAGTACCCTTCTTCCTGCAATTATTTTGGCTTCTGTGTTTTGTTTCTTAAAAAAGATATATTCGCTCATTTTTATTGAATTGTGGCTTGGTTATTTGTTTTGTTTTTTATCATATTCTAAGATCACAAGTATATTCATTCTTAATCGGATTCTAAGATCACAAGTACATTCATTGTTTATGTGATTCTAATATCACTACTATACTCAAATTTATAGAGCTTTTAGATCCTCCCGGCTTTGAGCTTATTCAAATACACGTCTAGCGGTGGAATATTTATTTACGAGCGGGAAATATTGAGTGCACAATCCAGATGCTTTATCTTTTCTTGAGTTTGTGGATTGATGTCGAATAAAGCGTTAGGTTTTTCATGAACTAGACTGAGTTAGAAATTAATTCATATATATCTCAATAGTATTTGGGATTTATCTTTTGACTTAGAAATTATAAATTCCTCTATCGCTTAATATTATTTGAAAATTTATTTCTTTTTTGACTTGTAGATATATTTATATAGAGAGGACATGCGAATTGATTTTACTTTTCAATGCATGTGACATTGGCATTTCCTAATTACTATTTTGGTGTAAATTATTTTCATTATTGAAAGAGTGTGGGTAGCTCGGAAACCACTTGGCTTTGCATTTGTTGAATTTGAACTACCGGAAACCACTTCACAATACCAGAAGCCGCTATCAGAAACTTCTACCATAAAACTTTTGCCAGAAACTTGACTATCAGCAATTCCGTTGCACCTTTTTCAATATATGTACTACTAAATATTAAAGTTATATAAAATAGATTTATTGTTTATAAATAATAATTTCAGCTTTGAATTGTATTAAATATTAAAGTTTCTTACCTAGATTTATTTTTCATAGCATAATATTATGTGACAGATTCACAACTTAAACATCTAAGCAATATTATTGTGGAGAATATTAGCATTCTATCTATGAAAGAACTTCTACCCTAAAACATCTTATTAATATTGGAGCTAGTTGGTTATGTCATCTTGATTATCAATATTAGAACTCTAAATTTCTTGAGATTTACCGATTACTAGATACATTTAGTTTTATTAATGTCTTTGTTCGCTTTTTTTACGGGATATTTGTGATTCTCTTTCTCCTGTGGTAAAGAAGAGAGTGTTGTCTCTAAATGAACTTCAGGTGGGTTTTAATATTGATTGAAGTATTTATTCATTTGTTTTGTTTATTGCATGTTATGGACTAAAAAATATTGTAGAGTACTTTCATGTTATTTGCTTTTGATTGTTTCATTTATATTTATAGTTGGCTCCAATCCTTTTTCCAAAGTGACATGTGGGGGCATGTGCCTTCAATCGATGCGGGGTTCATTATGTGTTGAGGGGCTCGTTCCCCAATGAGGCCATTTCAAAGCATCCCAAGTTAGACATTAGACTGATTAGCGACAAGCCTTTTAAAGATGTCTATCATACTTAAGAATATCTTCTTAGACTAACACATTTCTTTTCCCTCTCCAATTTATTATAATGCAGACTAGAAACAAAATTTCCCTCCCTACAACGGGTTTGACATTAACTACACCTCGCTTGCAAAGGGAGGAAGAGTTTAAACGTCTTTAATGTGTTGTTAATGTTTTGCATTACAGGCAACTGAAACCACCTAAAACAATGATAGCCAAAATGATCAGAGATCGCCTCCACCTGTTACCAACATCCCCAATTTTTCTCTCCAAATTCCGAACAATTGGATCACATTCACGAGGCTTTTGCTTAATTTATGATTCTAACAAAGATGCATTGAAATATGAATCACCCTACAAATTGAGGAGAACGGGAATACCAATTGAGGCATCTACAACTAGACAAAAATACAAGAAACGTGCAAAGAAAATTGCACAAGCAAAAAGCAAGAAATTTGATTTTAAAAAATAGCTTGTAGTGGTTTGTTTATAAGTGTTTTTGAAACAAACTATAACTCGTTCCAAATAATTCCATGTATGTATTGTGGCAGTATATATCGGACAGAGAATCAAACCTTTTTAAAATACATGTTCAGTTTTTTGTAAACCAACAACTATGCATTTCTAATTTCTTTATCATTGTATCTCCATACAAATACCTATAGTTTACTTACTTCAAGTGTACATATTGTTCTTATTGTTTTCCATTCTATTTTCTTAACATAATAATCTATAATTCATTTCAAATAAATGCATGTATATATTGTGGCAGTACATATGGAACATAGAATCTAACTTTTCAACATACATGTTCAATTTTTCCTTTTTACAATTGCTCACTTCTTTATGTAAACCAAAAACAATGCATTTTTAATGTGTTCTTCATTATATCTCGCATGCAAATACCTATAGTTTTAAAATGTCAAGAAAGAACCATGCAATTTATAGTTGTTTTCATCCAAAGCTTTGTACATTATATCACCTTTTTGCATATTGAATTGTTTTAAGGGTTAGACTTCATGTTTGCGCTTTTTAGAAAATATAAATGAATAAGGAAGAAAACTTTAAAGGTTCTCATTGTTTACAAATGCATGCTATGTGAACACATCCTTCATTTCATGTTTGACTGCACTACAAGTTTACATTTTCCACCATATATTTGTAGAACTCCCACTTTCTCGAGCATCTTTTACTTGCCATGGAAATAACTTTGACACACGAAGGCATTTCTCAATTAATTAAGGGTTGTTCCAATGTTGACCCTACATTTCATATATTGCACTTGTCCTCCCTACGCTCTGTTCTTAACACATGTGCCCAACATCGTATATGCGTTAATAGTCTCATTATCATGAAAGTTAGGAGCACTTGTAGTCTTAACCTTTTTTACCGAAAAGGAAATTTCATTAACCCATGACTTATGTAAGCTTGGTTTTATTGCCATACCATGAGATGACATAGTTTTAAGCTCTTACTCCTATATTTCTCATTGATGCAGAAGGAACACAAGAAATTAGAGTGCATACAGGAAAATAACCATGATGAGTTCACAAGATTATGATGCTTGATGTTTCCAATTGTTTTGACTCAATTTCAAATTCATGCAAGTTGTATGGGTAGTGAGTGTACAATCTCTTTATATAAATTGGCTTAAAATTCTTTAGAACACATTTATAAATAGTGTTTGTAGCACCATATCAAATTATATATTTCTCGTTTAGATTTTTTGTGATTCTCATTATGTCATCGTACATGTGAAGAGCCATGTCCATGTGCAGTATGACCAACCTTGGAGAACCTAAATGTAACAAATAGATGTGTCAATAAATAAATTCTAATAAGATATTACTTTTTGATTTGTTGTCGATAATCTATACAATATGAAATCATGTCTAGCCATGTTAGTTATATCACCTTGGGGGTATCAAATGTATTCATGTTTAGTGCAAATAAAATTGGCCACAAAAGGATACCACTCATGATATAAAATCTGCAAATGTACGGAAGTTTTCATGTATTCATGTTTAGTACAAATAAAATAGTGTGCAAAACGCTACCACTCATGATATAAGATTTGCAAGTATATATGTACAAATATGTAACCAATTTGAAATGTAGAAATAGAACCTTTAAATGTAATGCTTCATCTATATTTCTACACTTACAAAATCAATCACACCCCTTATCAGCATCAACTACAAAAGTAATAACTATCCCTTTAAATCAAATAACATATACCATTCGGCATCCACATTGCATTGTACACATGTGATTGCTAGTTATTAAATTTGTTGTGACCGTGTATATATGAGTTGTCACTGTATTTATTCTAAACTAGCAATCGTACATGAAATGTACGATGGAAACACAAAAGGGTTGCATTGAAGAAGTGGAACTTGAGAGAGTGAAATAGTGGGAAAGGAAGAGGGGCAATGAAAAGGGGGTTTGAGGGAGAGAATTCTAAGGGCAGGGAAAACACTACAAGGAACCAATACAAAACTCTTCTTTCCTCAATTACGAGCCATTTTTGTCTATCGTTAGAAGGAGAAAGGGGTTGTGGTGTGCAAGGCATCGAGGAAACATATTTTAGATATATGTTAGAAGGGAAGGAGTGGTCGATTAATACTACCAATTTCAATAGTGTTATTTACATAATTTCAACCCTTATGTTTTATGGGTAGTTAGAACATGCAAATTTAAGGGAAATTTTCTTATGCATCTCATGGGACACTTTAGAGATAGGAGGAATATTTGTAATGGACATGGCATCTCAAGTTAGCGATTTTATGCACATTTTTATCAAGGAATCTCTCTGCTTTATCAAGGTAATGAGTAGGGTATCTCTCATCAATAGTCTTGAAGGATTTATCCATCATTGACCACCAACATAAAATTGATTGTGTTATTTTTATAAATAGTTATGGCGTTAGGAATTTGATTGAATGGCATTTAATTTGGTGGATTAGACGAAGACATGAATGGGAAGTTGGAAATGAAAAGGTGGTAATTAAATAGCAGCATGTCCCACACTTATTCCATGAATCATATTGTTTCTACCAAAACAATATATGTTATTTTTATTCCACATTATCATCTCCAACTCACTTGCATTTTTCACATGAATGTAATTTGCTTAAAGGGATCAAAATAAAGAATAGGTAAAATCCAACATTGTCTCGGTTCAAGTACCAACTTCACGAATACGACATATTTTGTCCCTTATTTGTGGCATGGAAAGAAATGGTGCCCAAATCCTTCATTCATTGGTGTTATCTATACTTTGATTGGTAAAGAGGCAAACCACTCTTGGCATGCACTAAGGGTTGTCGACACTTTGGTAACTAATTTAACAAAAATAAGATTTTCGTAAAAACCCTTTATTCCAGAGTCACAACCGATAAATGAAGCGCTAAGGTACAGATTTGACAAAAGTAATAAGCTAAATAAATTCGAAACCCTAAGTGTAAGAGAGGGAATATAATACTTAATTGATTTTGCAATTAGTCCCAAAGTATGCCAAGTGGAAAATTGTTGAACATGAGGAGGAATCTATCTAAACCACACACATAAATTTGCAGAATTGTCGAATAAGTTGGACTGTGGCGCTTGGATTAGGTCGGGGGCATCGGGTGTTGTAGACCTCTGCTAGGTGTCGTGACTACGAAAAATGGTCGAAAAGTGATTTATTTTGTTTTGTTTCAATGTCATTAACCCTCGTTGTTTGTTGCATGTATCTCGTTGGATGTCCATAGGCATGTAACTTACAAAGAGAAAGAGCACCTACGAAACCCCCAAACAAATCAAATCCTAAAAAGAAAAATATGCAAATGGTGAGTCGAGTAACCCGTGATCACCCAACAGAGTGAGCTTACAACCGATCATTGCACTATATTTTAGACTCCATGTAGTTTTGCGCATATGTGTGAAGAATTGTGCCCTATGTGGATCTTGTGTCAAACACACTTGATAGTGAGCAAGTAGCTAGATGTAGAAATGTAATTAGATGTGTGGATGTCAAAAATGAACTTCCCCACCTATACGTGTGTGCATAAAAATGCGAGTCCCTTGTCCCTTGAATGAAAGTTAAATGGATGTTTTCACGCTCTTGAAGTGCCTTTGGATGAAACCTTACGTGATAGTAATAGATGTTTAGAGTTCGGTCCTCATAAATTTATATGATTCCCTTGCTTGAATTTTGCAATAGCGACTAAAAGGCCAACCCATAAGAAAACAAGATGCCTAAAAGATAAAAGAAGCCCAAAAGAGGTGAGAAAAGTACAAAGAGGTCGGGGGCACCCGGAAGGACGAGGGCACTTTGTGGTGGCGTCCTAGTCTAGGCACTAGTGTCAAGAGTGACAAAAGATGGAACAATGAAGTATCAATTGGGTTGTAGGGTGTTGTAGACACTAAATCACACACTTTGGGTACATTTCTAGGTCCTGATCACATACCACTATTCATATGATTCCTAAGAAAAAAATTACTAATTGACTTGTTTGTTTTCTAGTTTCTTTCTTGGTCTTACACACCCCATTGCCCAATATAACCTTCAACACTTCAATTTTTTGAGTCTGGACACCAAAGGTGCCCGGCCCAGACATCAACGCCTCGTCCCTATGGGCACCCACAACTTCTTTCTATCGTGTTTGCATCTTTTGGGCCTTTTCTAGCTGTTGGGCATCTTTATTTCTTACGGTCGGCCTTTTAGTGGTTAATTATGAAATTCAAACAAGTGAATCATATAAATACAAAGCTATGTGACCATAATAAAAGACCAAACACTAAGAATTATCTATCACCACCTAAGGTTGCATCCAAGATCCATTACAAGAGCATTCAAGCATCCACAAGGATTGTCATTTTTGCATACAAACATAGGAGGGGAAGTTCATTTTTCCATGCACACATATATTTACATCTTCTACATCTAGTTATTGCTCGTTATTCAAGTGTGTCAAGACAAGAGCCACCTAGGGCACGATTCCACACACACAAAACTACATGGAATCTGAAATGTAGTGCAACGCCGGATCATAAGTTCACTCGGTCAGGACTGTTTGTCGGGGTTTGTTTAACTCCCCATTTACATTTTTTTATTTTTAGGATTTGATGTGTTTTGGGGTTTTATAGGTGTTCTTGCTCTTTGTAGGTTTCGAGTGAACTCGTCAATTAACCAAACCAAGTACATATGACTAAAAGTGACATCCAACAAACATTTCGCGAACCGTGAAATTTATTCTCTAATGTTTTGAGCGATCACAGGTGCCCAAAGGATGTATGTAGTGCCTTAGGCACCCTCGGCCAAAGCCCGGGTAGATCACATGGTTGCACAAATTTATGAGCTTGGAGTACGATACTTCCCTCCTCATGTTCATCAAATCTTCACTCGGCACGACCCAATATTATTTACAAATCAGCTAAGTCTTATTTCATCCCTCTTGCACTTATGGTTTCAAGATTTTATTTTTTTATACGATTAGGCCTAAATCGTACTTCATTGTATATAATTGTGTTATTATATAATTAAGATTTTAGCACTTATATTTCTATATTTTCTTAATCAGATGTAAAAGACCAAAAAGGAGACATGAAACAGAGAAAAGGCCAAAGATAAATGTCAATTGTTATTTTTATCACTTAGGAATCATATGAATAGTAGTATGTGCCTAGAACCTAGACATGTACCCAAAGTGTGTGATTTGGTATCTATATTTGCCCCCACATTATGTTGTTGAGTGAATACTCAATAACATAAAGTAGATAAGAGATACGTACCTGATAACCATGTAGATCGATGGTGAAAAGCGTGTCAACAAGACAAGAAAAATCTTGGAGTGATAAAAATAATGTGTGGAAGCTAAGCTAGGAAAGAGGAAGTGACCCTAAGGGTGGAAAGCGTAATGTGTGTACCACATTGTACTAGTTGTCGATGTCGCCTTATGTTTGATGTGTTTGCTTGATGTGACTATTGCTTCTCATAAGGACAGACCTACAAAAAGAAGAGTAAAAGAGTATTCAAAGTCATGTACATGTGAAAATTCGATCCAAGTATGTAAAAAGTATTTAAAATGTGAAAAGGAACATGTGCACATGATCTATGACGAGTGAAAAGGATAGAAAGTGTCATGAAAATGCTACATAAGAATGAGTTGTTTGGGTGATCTCACGCCAAGAGTAGGTTTTTCGGGTGATCTCACGCCAAGTGCGAGTTTTTTGGGTGCTCTCATGCCACAACAGAAGAAGTGTTGGGGAGAAAGGTCTAATGTTATTATCCAAACTTGACTACTTCCCGATGATTTATACACTAATGCAAATGGTGTGACCCTTCTTTGATCAATTTTGATCCAATACAAATAGAAAAAAGGAGATAACATGCCTACTAATTATTGGAGGACTATGTCTGTTTTGTGTAAACCGTTGTGTAAGCTGCTAAAAAAATTTCCAATATGAGAAAGTGACTGTAATTTCCCTGGTCATAGGCACCCAAGAAAGTTCAAGAGCACCCATGCACCCATGTCTGTATTTGGGCACTGGCATATGTACTATGCTGAGGACACAAGTTGGATTATGAGCCCTTTCATGAATCGTAAATTTGTTTTGTTCTTGTATTGTGCATGTCTAAATTTTGACTGTGTACTGCTGAATGGGGTGATTGATTCACCCACGTATGCCCCACTCGTTTGGGGTGCATGCGAATTCTCTAGGAGGATGTGTCCCAAAGGAGAGGACCAGATGCTGATTTGAAAGTGATACCATGTGAGGGGGAGGGAATGTGCATGGTAGAAACCAAGGCACATGCAAATAAAGTGGCTAGAAACATGTGTTAGTGCAAACAAGAAAAATATGCATATAGAAGACAATGTGTAATCTAGCAAGCAAAAAGACAATGTAGACCGCGAAAAGTGGGTTTCAAACATGGGACATCACTCACAATGTCGTAAGACAATTAGGGCGAAGTGACCAAAATCATACAAGTAATGAACAAACAAGACATAGGCAAAGCCCACAAACAATGGCATACAATGACAAACAATGGAAAATAGTAGCAAACAAAAGTATCAAACAACCATGGTAGCAAATAGACCTACAAAGAAAATGTTGCACATGAAGCACCCGTTAGCATGTTAGAAAGATAGAAAGTATGTCAAGACATGTATATGTCAAGAGAGTAGTGTGCTAGTAAAGATAGGAAGTAGTAGAAAATGAAACAATAACACCTAAAATGTGTATGAAAGTAGATGCCCTCGGGAGCCTCAATGGATTTGGTAAGAGGTATAGTGCTAAGCATTCATATTACACGTAATGATCTGTGTAGAGTCTTCATTCACAACTAGAAGACAAGTGAATGTGCATGTGTATATAGAAAATATAATGACATACGATGTATCATCTCAGCATCGTAACAAAGTGAACATGTAAGCATAAGTAAGAAGGAATGAATGAGACCAAGATATGCAATATGTTGTGAGTGTGAATGTAATGGAATGTAAATTTAATGAGTAAATGTGAGTGAGTATGAGAGGAGTTTCATTTATAAAATACCCCTCAACAGTCAAGAATGAACCATAGAACAAGAGTGTGTCACCGAGAAATGGTTTGAATGTGTGCTAGAAAGATACGATTATGAAGCATAGAGCATAGAGAGTGTGAGTGAGGTTCATTTCAGATTTAGGCCCTCAGTAGTCAAGTGTGAACCATAGCACGAGAGTGCGTCATAGGGTAGTGATGATAAAAGTTGTGTGTATCAAAGAGTTTGTATTAATGATGAGCAAATATGAGACATTAAGCGCGGAGGGCATGAAATGATATAAACATTTGATAGCAATGATGAAAAGGGGGAAGATCGATGCCCCCAAGTGTGTAAGAGATGAATATTTATGGTGGTGTTTGAAATGTGTCCAAGCCATCAATATAAGGAATAGTTTGTTTAACAAAAATGATTGGCTGTTGAAGTGGAGATTGTGAAGGGACCTTGAACGGTGGTGGCTTATTTGATAATGTTGTGGAAGACTTGAGAGGAAGAGGTATTATACCAATTTTTATATGTGGTTTCTTAGTTTGACCTAGTAATGTTGTAGATGACTTAGTAGGAGGAGGTGATGGAGGACGGACCTTGAGAGGTGATTGCTTAGTTAGAGTGGGTTAGATAGGCAACTCTTGACTTATGGAAGAAGGAACATTAGAAGTGATGGCATGATGCTCATTGGTCATAGTAGGAGCAGATTTAGGAGCCCATTTGGATGTAGCATTTAGAGATGGGAATGTAACATAATGTTGTGTAGAAAAAGAGATAAAACCCTGATGCTCAAGGTGTTTGATTATTTGTTGTAAAGCATAGCAATAATTTTCATGATGTCCATTGATTTGATGATAATTGCAAAATGGGATAGCTTGATAGTTGGCAAGCCGATAAGGAGGATAGAAATGAGTAGGTGGAAAATTGATCAATTGGTGATTGAAGAGCACAGGAAGAATGTCATGTTGCTTAGCATTATGATCAAACTTGAGGGGTTCCGAAATGGTAAGACTTGAGGTGCACTAATATGAGCACATGTAGAAGACATAGAAATGGGATGAGATGAATGAGATGTAGAAGGAGAACTAGCATGAGCCTGAGAAGCATCCTTGAGATGTTGAATTTCAGATTTAAGAGATATAATTGTTGATTCCATAGCTTGAATTTTGTCTTGAAATAAAGAATGCAAAGCTTGAATTGACTCTAAGATGGGTTGATTAGATGGAGGATCACAAAGGATAGGGTCATCGGAGAGATGATCAAAATGGAACTCACTTGAGCGGGTGGTGTATCTCAGGAGGATACATGGTTTCTAAAGCTCTTTGAAGAACATCTGTCCAAGGTGGATGCATTTGAAGTAATTCATGGAAAGAAATTTGATGAACCTTATGAGTTATGAAAGAAGATTGGATAGAATAAAAAAATGAGAATCCAAGAGTTTTCGAATGCGGGTTCACCAAATGATTTAACAAAAATAAGATTTTTGTAAAAAACCCTTTATTGCGAAAGTCACAATTGATAAATGAAGCACTAAGATACAGATTTGACATAAGAAATAAGATAAATAAATTTGAAACCTTAAGTGTAAGAGAGGGAATAGAATACTTAGATGATTTCGCAATTAATCTCAAGTATGTCGAGTTAGAAAACTATTGAACAGGAGGAGGAATCATGCCGTGACCACACACAAAAATTTACAAGCTGTTGGAATAAGCTGGAATGGGGCACCTGGATAAGGTCAAGGATGCGGGCACTTTGTAGACCTCTATTGGGTGCATGTGATTTGCGAAAATGTTCGAAAAGTGATTTATTTTGTGTCGATTCAATGTCGCTAACCCTCGTTGTTTGTTGCATGTATGTCATTGGATGTCCATAGAATTCATTTGTAACCTGGAAAGAGAAAGAGCACCTACAAAACCCCAAAACACATCAAATTCTAAAAGGAAAAAGATGCAAATGGGGAGTCAAACTGACCCTGACAGTCACCCGACAGAGTGAGCTTACAACCGAGTATTGCACTACATTTTATACTACATGTAGTTTTACGTGTGTGTGTGTGTGAAGAATCGTGTCCTAGGTGGATCTTGTGCGGACGCACTTAATAATAGCGAGCAAGTAAGCAAGATGTATAAAGGTAAGTAGATGTGTGGATGTCAAAAATAAACTTCCCTCCTATGCATGTATGCAGAAAAATGCAACCCCTTGTCCCTTGAATGAAAGCTAGATGGATGTTTTGATGCTCTTGAAGTGCCTTTAGATGCAACCTTAGGTGATAGTAATAGATGCTTAGAGCTTGGTCCCTCATAATGGTCACCTAACTTTATATTCCTATGATTCCTTTGCTTGAATTTCGTAATTGGAAACTAAAATGCTTAACCATAAGAAAACAAGATTCCCAAAAGATAAAATAGGCCCAAAAGAGGTGAGCAAAGTACAAATAGGTCGGGGGCTCCCAGGAAGGATGGGGGCACTGGCGCTAGTAGTGTCTGGTGCAGGCACTTTGGTGTCCAGAGCAATAAAATATGGAGCACAGTGCAATATTGACTAGGTTCAGAGGGTATAAGAGACTAGAAAGGAGACATGAAACATTAAGAAAAGGCCAAAGACAAATATCAATTGATAGTTTTCCCAATTAGGAATCAAATGAATGGTAGTATGTTCCTATGACCTAGAAATGTACCGAAGTGCATGATTTGGTGTTTACAATAACATGAAGAAAACCATAAAATGGGATTTTTAATCTTTTTCGGATTCAAGATTATCAATTGGATGGAGTTGAATTTTTAGATAACAAAAATAAATGAATGGAAAGTTGGAAATGAAAATGAGGGAGTTAAATACCTACATGGCCCACACTTATTCCACAACTTAGAGTGTCCCAACCTAAAAGGCTTTAATTTGGACAACATTTAATTTTTTAGCTAAGAAAAAGACATGAATGGAAAGTTGGAAATAACAAGGTGGGAACTAAATACTTGTATGTCCCACACCCATTACGAATCTCATATTATACCTACCAAAATAATATATGTTATTTGTGCTCTGTATTATTGTCTCCATGTCGCTTGAATTTTTCACTTCAAAGTATAATTTATGCTTAAAGGGGTAAAAATATATAATGGTGAAAATCCAACGGGTTCCACATTTCAAACCCAAATGCCCAAACTTAATAAACCATGTTCCTTATTTTGCCAAGGAAAAAATGGCACCTATGTCCTTCATCCATGGGCATTATCTATACTTATATTGGCATGGATGAAAACCATTCTCGGCATGTGGTGGTGGTTGTCTAGTGTCAAAAACATGGCGACCACCATAACATGGGATTTTCTATATTTATATTTATTTATTTTGGTATCATGGTTATCAATTAGATAGAGTTTAATTTGTTAGAAAAGTCAAAGACGTGAATGAAATGTTGGAAAAACAAAATTCAAATTAAATACTGCATATTCGACACATATTCCACAACTAAGAGTGAACCAACGCAAAAAAATCCGCTTGATATGCTCCACTTTATCATCTCAATCTCACTTGTGTTGTTCACATGAGGGAAATATGTGCTTAAAGGGGGAAAAATAAAGAAAGGGGAAAATCTAATAGATTCAAGATTTGAAGCCCAATCACACTACTTTGATTCAGAGCCTTATGTGTACACCCCCTTTTAGTTTTAAGTTCAAGTAATTGCAAGGAAACAAGGATTACATGAACAATGAATGATATTCCAACCCCTCCAACGGTTGGTCAAATGAAAAACAAGTAGATTATATTTGCTAATCGAATTTTACTATTTTTAATCTATTTATTTTTATGGCATCAAGGCCATCAATTGGATATTATTTAATTTGGCATAGAATATGTAGACATGAATGGAATGCCCGAAATGAAAAAGTGAAAATTGAATACATGAATGTCCCTCACCTATTCCATGGATTAGATTGGTCATGCCCAAATAATATATAATATATGCACTCCACTTTATGGTCTTGATCTCACTCGCAACCAATGTGAAGCTTTTCTTTCCTTAACTATGAGCCATTTTTTTCAATCGTTAGAAGGAGAAAGTAGGCGCATATATAAACTTCAAAGTAATACAAAAATGAGAGAATTGAAATGAAAAACCCCTTAAACCTCAATACAAGGCTTGTTGACTAGATGAATAGAAAGTAACTACCTATGAAATAATTATCCGCATTTTTTCAATAAATCTTTTGACTGTCCAAATATATCTCCCATTTTTTATAATCACAATAGTTTTTTATTAATATATGTTTTATTATTTTATTTATAAATAATATTTATTTCAAATTTTATTTGCTTTTCGAAAGGTCTCTCTATTCTTCATCAAGTTTTGAGGCATATTTTTTGAAAATTAAAATCTTCATATAATTTATTACCTTACAATAGTGCGGTGCATATTGAATGGTAAGATTTATTAAATCTGTTGTGACCCATCTACATATGATTTGTCACCTATATTTGTTCTAAATTAGACTCACTAAAACAATGGTGAAGAAAAAGAAGGGCAATTTGCTGCCATCTAGATTTTATATCAACTGCAAAGTGACGGGTCTAAATCAAGGAGCCACTAGATTTAGAAAATGTTCATTTATTGGGTAAGTTCTTACGGTGTCTTTCTCAATAGCAAGTTTGTTGGTGACTTTCCACTCCAAAATATAATGGATTGTCCTAAGTTTAAAACCACAACAAAAACTTTGCAACATTGTAATGTTGCATATACTCTATGAGTAGGAGATCCCATGGGAAAATCCTAAAACTCTCGAGCCCTATACAACAAGGGTACCCTTCCCTTCTACAAACGATGTCATTTCTCTTCTTGCCCATTGGTGTAATTCTATGGGTGAATTTTGAAACTTGTTAATTAGGTAGACATTATATTATGGAGATTATTCAAGAAAACTATAAAGGGCATGGAAATGAGACAATGAAAGTTTGTGTACATGTATTATTTCATTCATAAATTAGATTACATCTATGGGTATTGGCGAACCCATATGGTTCTTCTCCATAAAAGTATTATGGTAAAAAATTATTTGTTAGTGTTATATCTTAATTGGTTAATTGCTCTTTGCATTATCTTACAAATTGTAACCTTTCATTATGGCAACTTGTAAGGCAGTCCATGTGCCATGCTTCCATTTTTGATTGGTTCAAACCCCTATTTTTGGTCAATATCCATAGTTTGACCCAAAGCTCCGATCAGACCATTTCCGTGCATGTCGTGGAATTGTTAAGAAAGGTTTTAGAATTTATCTTTGCACCTACCAATGACATTTTGTTAAAATTTTCTAGTGAAAAATTCTTAAATTATTTTAAGGTCTTTTCAACAAGCCTATTTTGTGCATATATGGGAATGATTGACATGCCAACATGCTAGGATATAAGGGAAGTAGTCAATAAAAAATATATTTGGGTGTTAATTCCCTTTCTACTTCAACAATCTTAGAACATTATTGCATCATAAGCTTTGATACATGTGCAGACTTACTTGAGGTAGGGGCGGTGCAACATATAATATGATGGGATGATTTCCTTACCAAATACAACAATAATATGTTGGATTCTTCACCTTGAGTTGCATAAGCACTTCGATCACTAGGAGCATAGTTGTTAGGATTCATTAAAGAATCCTCAATATCGAAAAGAACGATAAGAAAATTGTTCCATGTTGCGAAGATATTTGATGATAACAACACACCACACCACATTATATTTACAAAATAGAAGATCTAAAATATCATAAATGGAAATCCATCATAATCCATATTGCCTATTACACTGAATTACATTACATTTCTCAATAAGAAGGATGTACATATAGGAGGAGGGAAGTGCAACTACTACCTAGATCAGTGGTGAAGAACTCCCACTAACTGATATTGGTAGTTAAGTTAACTCCACAAGACTAGCAAGCTAACTCCACATAACTGGAAAGTTAACTCAACACAACTAGTAAGTTAACTCCACATAACTAGTACACCTAAGCAAGCTAACCCAACAAGTGTAGGGCTAACACAAGTGTAAGAATTATCCTAATAAACAAATAAAAGGATAAATAATAACCTACACTAACACCCCTCGTAAGCATAGCTTAGGTGGGTAGAAAAGAAGGTGGGTCCTGACAACAAGGCCTGATGAGGTACCCACATACAATAACTAGGAAAAGGGACATCGCAAGGTACCCAAAACCAATAACAACAAAGTAGAGAAAGAAAAATCCTCTGCAAGGCATCCCAAGAAGCTCGGCTCTAAAAATCATGTGGTGATGAAGAAGTTTGGTGTGCACCATGGTGCGAATGCACCGCTCGATCATAGAACTTTAAAAAAATTGACACCTGAACTTCACCAGAATAACTCCATGTAAGGAGATTGTCAATGAAGTGATGTCGAAAGTGCAAAAAAAACCAAATATAATTGATCAATGACACAAATAGGTGTGCCACGATCCAAGAATAATAACCAAGGCAACAAGGCAAGGACACAAAATCTACGTAAATTGGAGTGCCACGATCCAAGAAAAGCTAAGGTAACAAGGCAAGGACACAAAACCCAAAAAGTTGATCAACACCATACCCTCTCATATTGTTGAATGGGTAGAGTAATGCTAAAATTGTATGAGTTGTCAAAACAACTACTCGAACACTGACAAACTAACACTAGGCTTCACCAGAATAGCTCCCCCACAAGAGAGACTGTCAACATGCCAAAAAGTGTCAAAAATACAAATCTAAAATATCTCAACAAACAAGAGAGATATAAATGTTGGCACTTTATAATTGAGTGTGTTACAAACATGACATTTTAAATTTTTAGTTTATTTCTCAAAATAAATAGTTTCAATGGAACAAGCATGAAAAAATAAACACTTTTGAAAAAATGGCACTCAAATCTGAGTTACCAATCAAAAGATACAAAATTTTCAAGTTTATGCTCTAATATTTATTTTTTAAAAACGTAAAATATCTTTTTCCTTCACTTTCTTCGATTACTTTTGTTGGAAAAAACTTTCCAATTTAAGATCGCAAAATGTAAGAAGAAAAAAACCATTACCGAATGTGGAATGCCTAGAAAAACCCAAAAACTATTTTTCTAGATTTTATGTCTCACGACCACTGATTTCCAAGATCCCTGGAGGTAAGACGAATTTATAAAATCCTCAAATATTTAGCACATAGTAAAGCTACAAAGCATAAGAAAAAACCCATTACCGAACGCAAAAACCCCAGAAAGTGTTTTTCTAGACATTTTGCCTCCTTGGGCACGGATTTCCAAAGGGATCCAGAAATCTTCAAATTCTCTCCACATAGGTACTCTAAAAAGTGGGAGAAAAAAACCCATTACCGAACGTAAAAAACTCAAAAATCATTTTTCTAAACTTTCTACTTCCCCGACACAAATTTCTTCCTCGCAAATATCTCTATGATTTCCACATCCTTGTGAAATAGGAAATCTGCAAAGTAGAAGAAAAAAACCCATTACCGAACGAAAAAAACCAGAAAAACCTAGAAATTGTTTTTCTAGAATCTCTACTTCCTCGAAAAATATTTCTTCCCAACACGGATTTCTAAAATTTCTAGATTCTCACCAAATACGAACCTGCAAAGCGGAAGAAAAAACCCAAGATCAAAGTAAAAACCCATAAACCATTATTCTAGACTTTGTGATTCCCAAGTAAATATTTATTCCCCTAACACATTTCCAAGCGGATCTGTATGTATCAATGTCTACCTCTGCAAAACCAAAACAAATTGTCTTCTTCAATAGCCAAGTTTACAGTTGTTTATGGGGTTTTACCACCTTCGAATCCAACAGAGCCCTCCATTTTGCGTAAAAATAGATGCTACAACAAAGTGCTAACAAATTCCAAAATATATGAAAACAAATAAACTCTTGCTTGCAAAAAAACTTACAGATGGATGTCTACATCATCTATCGCTCTGATACCATGAAAGGAATGATAAAAAGATTGTTCCATGTTGCGAAGATCTCAGATGATAATAACACACCACATTAGATTTACAAAACAGAAGAGCTAAAATATCATAAATAGAATTTCATTATAATCCATATTGCCTAATACACTGAATTACATTACATTTCTCAATAAGAAGGATGTACATATAGGAGGAGGGAAGTGCAACTACTACCTAGATCAGTGGTGAAGAACTCCCACTAACAAATCTTTGGTAGGTAAGTTAACTCCATAAGACTAGCAAGCTAAGTCCACATAACTAGAAAGTTAACTCAACACAACTAGTAAGCTAACTCCACATAACTAGTACACCTAAGCTAGCTAACCCAACAAGTGTAGGGCTAACACAATTGTAAGAATTATCCTAATAAACAATCAAAAGAATAAATAATAACCTACACTAACAAATACCATCCATGAAACATAGAAAAGTTCACTCCCTATACTCCCCAATAGAGGTGCAAAGAGGGTATGCTTAAAAATTTCCAAAATTATCTACTAGCTCAAATTATACAAAACCAATTTAGATTATTGTCAAGGATACCACAAGTATTTGAAAGCGTATAGATCCTAACACATTTTTAGAGCACAGGATGTCGTGTGGTTAGATAACATGGAGATACACACACGATTGCTTCTACTTGCAAATGGAATTATGATGAAAGTATACAAAGGACACAATCAAATTTTGTGAGGATAAATGCAATGGAAATCGACCACTCTCATCACTACAAGAGTCAATCCCACTTATGGAAGCAATATTCACTTTAGATTATTTAATAAAACACATTAGTTGTAACAACAATAATCCAATAGGAAAATAGATATATACTAATAATAGATAAAGATCACATATGTTATAAATATGGTGTGTATGCACTCTTCACCAAAATCCATTTCATTAATGTTAAGCTACATGGTTTGTTACTCAAGGTCATCAATTGTTGAATTTATCTACATGAGTTATTGATAATGAATGAATAGCGAGAAACTAGGATACATACTCCTTCCGGTACTTACTTCCCTTCCTCATTTAGAATCAAATATACTTTGTATTTATCTTACACATTTATGTTATGTAGTTGTATAATTGTGTGTGAAGTTACACCGAATTTTCAAAGTTTGACATGCTTGATAAGTAATTATATGCCTTGAGTTGACTACTAAATGGATTTTCCAACCAATCCAATCATTCCAAAGCTTAGAGAAACAACTAATAACAACACACAAATCCAAGTCATTCTACTTGCATATTGTGATTATTTATCTATATTTTGGTGTTTTATTGTTGTTGATATTCAGATCTATCTAAGTAATTTCATTACAACAATGAGTTAAGAGATATGAGAATATGAGAGTATTTGGATTAAAGAAATAATATGAATTAATTAAGTCTTGTGAACAACATATGAATAAATTTGTACATTGCGGGAAAGATATTAAAACTTTAATCATTGATTCGGTTTAGGAATATGTCATAAGTGAGCAACTTGGAACTTGATAATTTCAATGTTCATAAAATCTTAACTATGTCTTCATGGAAATCTGGATAATTATGAAATGAAAATTCATAAGAATTAGTTATGATTTGGTGGAATTTATAATTATGGAAAATAAAAGTGTATATCTTAATTATGCTTTTGGTAGAAATTGAAACCTACTTTCTAATATGACCATGTATATGACATGTTTTTCTATATTATGCATGAAGCAAATATAGTGACATTATCAAATGAACGAGATGATGTTTTGAATTATGAATATGTTAAATTTTTGAACATATCTATGAATATATTTATTGTGTGGAGATGACTATAGAACATTGGGTTTAGGATTCTTGTAGTCATTATTCTCGTAATTGGTATCGACGGTTTCAAGAGTTGTTATTTCTTGAGTACTACTCCTATTTTGGAATGACGTGAATGTAAGAAAACCTTGTTCGAGTCCTTGTAATCGTGGCACTTGTAATCGATATGGGACTGATATAAGTGACATTATTACTTAGATTATTTCCTCGGTTTGATGGCTTTTTATTTGAGGATTGATGTTTCTTATTGTGTTGTTAAACTAAGAAAACATATTGTTATGGTACTATTTGTAAACAAGAAAACCCTTATGGAAAAATAAAGTATAACTTAGAGAGTTCAAACAATAGACTAGAAATTGATATGGATCAATATTTTCAAGATGTCAAGATGATGAACTAACTTTAGAGGAAACTAAAACACATAAAACTACAATGTGTATTATAAGTCTATATATAGGATGATATAGTTCCTTTGTGTTGATTCAAAGAACTAGGGTTAGGGTCCTTATAATGGAAATGTTTATGGGTGGTATGGGACATTCACAAGGGTTGTTAATTACTTGTGTCATGCCTCTAGTTTTTCTTTGTTTTATGATCAAATTTGTGGGAGAGTGAATTAAAGATCTCTTATTGTGAGATGTGAATGAGATCACTTAAAGAGATTTATATATGGACTAGGGAGTGACTTGTATGGATGGGTTAGATAACCTAATGTAGCGGATTACACATGAAAAGTACTAGGGGGTTCGGGGTTGACTGTCGATAGTATAAAGGTCTCCTATCACCATTAGTCAAGATTGGATTATTTCATGTCCTAGTATGTTGTCAAATTTCATTAGGAATGTGTACCCGTTATTATCCTAAGTATTTTTGACCAAAAATCATATTCATTACTATTATTATTTCTAGGATGTTTTATTCCTACCATGTTCATAGGTCTACCGCTTTTATGGGTGATTATACTACACATGGTATTTCTCTCTTACCTTATTGATTACTTGCATTTTCCTTCTCGTGAAGGGTAGGGCCACTCTCATTTTGTGATAGGTGCATGGGGATCTGTAAGGCTCGTGGTTGGAGGTAAAGCGATCCGATGATACTCTTTCTCTCATTTACAAGGCTTTAGCATTGGATGCACCTATAGCAAAAGGTGAAAATTGTGTCACAACGTAGTTGTGATGTATTATATTTCATGATATCTATTGTACTCTTGTATTTAAGACACGTGGATGTAAACTAGTGTTTACTTATAACCTATTGTAAGTCAAAACACGTATCATTAATGTAATTGATTATAAGTGATTAATAAATGGAGACTTGTGTATATTGAATACATGTAAACCATCATGTATTGGGAAGTATGTAAAGTGAATCACATATTATTTTGTAATAAATTGTAATTTAACGTGCTTGAAATGTAAACCTAAGTAGTGTTGTAAATATATGGAGTTGTGAATGAATAGAAATATACACTTTTGTATCACTTATCATGGTCATATAGTTGTGATGGAATCTTTATGCTAACAACATGGATGTATTATGAAATGATTCATCAAGATGGAATTATTACTTATCATGTTTTTATTAAACATTATTGGAATGGATTAAAATGGAATGCACATGTTAAGGATTAACTGTAATGCCTTAGTTTAATTGGATGAACAATTATATGTGAAAGCATATAGGTACTTGTACTTAATGTTTTATGTACAATTAATTCACTTATATTATAATGGAAGAAAACTATACAAGTTGAAATGAATGACACAAATTAATCTACTATGATAGATAACTCTAATTACTTGAATTACATATATATTACTTCTTGCATGTGTTTTTTTAACAAAGTGTGGGACTGGGAAATGGAGAGGTATTGATTTTTGTCATTAGTTTTGTAAGGGTGATTGAAAATTTTGTTTCAAGAAAAATCTAGTGTGTTTTCCCAGTCTCCCATCAGAGGTTGTTACACCTTGGTATCATAGCATAGGCTTAATGATATGGCCTTCTTGATTTTATACATTTCTCAATTATGTTCTTGTGCCATGTATCAGTATAGATTAAATAGTACAAGTGGAGGAAGTATTACCACTTGTTGAGTTACACATGATATCTAGTGTCACTCAACATTAAACATGGCCACATTAGAGGTATTATATTGAAGAAAAATATCACATACCTATCAGTTGAGGATCAATAGAGGATATAAAATTTTATTATACTTAACATGCCTAAAGACAAAAAAGAACAATTAAAGTTTGAACAAGTAATGTTTGTTGAGGCTACAAATTTGTATGAGAGTTATCCAAATAAGAAGTGGATTCCTAAAAAAAATTGAGGTAGTAGATACTAATTTTTCTAGAAATAAAACTTATGATGAGAGCTTTATAAAAATGGAAAGGAACCCAAATTAGCGCATTGTTACATCATTGCAACCATTCAATGTATTTGAAGTGGTTAATTTAGTTATAGATATACTTGCATTAATCCCTTACTCTCTCTCTCTCTCTCTCAAGTATATATTGTGTTTGGATGTTTTTGTATTGTTAGCAAATGGATTTTCATGCATTTAAATGACATGTAATAGTCAGGGGACAAAGTCCCTCCTCAATGAAGGTGAGGTTTCCTTTATTGAAAACCAAAACTATATTTACATCTATACATTCAAAATTATATGTGGGGGTGTTTTGGGACATCAAATGGAAAGAAGTGTGAATGAGGGAGATGGAATGGAATGAAGGAAAGAAATGGAAAGGAATGGATGAAAGGAGCATACAATAGTTAGGTAAAAACAAAGCCTAATATTACATAGAGAAGAATAAGAACAATGAATAACTAACTCAAATAAAATAGAGTTTGAATCAGCTAAACAAGAATAAATGAAAGGGAACACACATGAGTAAGTAGATATCAAAGCTTAATCATTGTGAACAAGAACAACAAATTAATAATGTTGACAATAAGATCAAAGATAGCATTCACATGCAATATTTAAACACTAACATATAATGAACATAAGAACATCAAATGCTATAAGAGATAATGAATGGGACACAAAGTTCATATTTCATTAACTCTTCAAAATGTCTTCACAAAAGAACACAAAGTTTCTTTCTTGAAACAAATCTTGCACAAAAGTATTTCTTCTCCTCTCTCAAATTCACCCTTACAAATGAGCCCTAACTTCCTTTTATAACCCAAAAGTTGGTTACAAGTTAGTTAGGGTTTACATAAACATTAAATTAGGGCACCTTAAGTGACTTTGAATTTTTAACCAACTTTTAAAAAGTAACTTGAAATTAGAAATCACTTAAGTGATCAAAAGTCTACTAAAAATGAGTTTAACAATAACATCACTTTAAAATATCATTTTAAAACATAAAACAAGACCCAGTTCCTTATCCATTAAAGTGGGGTATGCCTATCTCAATCATATGAGAAATGGACTCTCCCACTTCATTAGATACTAAAATGTGAAATTAGGATCTACCACCTTTTCCAATTGAAAATATTTGAACCTTTCCAATGTCTCGAACATATTCTCTTCTTTAGGAGGTTCACTCGGTTGAAGCACAACCTCACAGAACACCTACAATTCCAAAATCCTACCTAGCATATTATGCAGGTTGACCATTTTCGATTGAGAATCCTCAAACAGGTTCCTCAATTTGATACAACGTTCCATTAAAGTAGAGGAGAAGTTGATGGTAGGAATGTACATGTCCTTAAACAATTGTGAGAATTTTTCCTCAACATGTTCTAATGAATGCCTTTGATTATGCTTGTCCACAAAATCACAAGGGATTTCAGCTATGAACTCATGAATTAAGGTGAGTGAAGTGAAAGCTTCGTTGCATATGCTTTCATAATGAATCATGGAATCTTCGAGAAGCATCTTCCACAACTTGAGATGTAAACACCATAGAAAGCGTGTCCCTCAGCATTCGAATTCAAGGATCCCTTCAATGGATAGAATTGTAGATTCCATACTCGTCATCTCTTATAGACTAGGCAATATCTCATCCAGATTTGATATGCTAGAAGCAAAATATTCCTTAAAAGAAAGGATTGGATCTAGGTATGCACTAATGTCTTCATGGAGCTTTATAGCCGCTTCGATTGTCTTTCTCCCAAAATGAGAATTTCGAAAGCCAAGATTTAGTGACATGGCATAAAGTGTTTACCTCCTTCGACAGATTGAGTATTTCTTCATCGGGGGCAGCCACTGCATCGGGTACTAGGAAAGTGGAGGATATTGGATTTATCAGATGTTGAACATAATTCACCAACTGATTCTTTTCGGCCTTGAGCTGATAATTCTAATATTTATATTTCTCAAGCCTTCTTAACACAATATCCATAGAATCTCGGGCCATTTCCATGTCACTTTCCAATGTAGACTTCCCAAGTCCAAGCCTGGATACTTCATAGTTAGTAGGCATCATGGTATTATGCTCCTTCTCAACTTGGGAATGGAAAGATCTGTAAAGTTGTTTACATATCCATCCACCATTATTCTTGAGAACACTTTAGGCTTCTTGGGGATGACATCATTTGAAATCTTGGAAAGGGCATCAAAGTCAATATTGATCACCTTGACAACCCTCTTTCTTTTCTTGACTTCACATTCAACCCAAGAAGGGGTCTCCTTGACCAATTTTGCACACAGAAGCTTGAAGTTTGAAGAAACATTCACACCATTCTTGACATCATTGGATTATACAAGAGTTCTTTCCACAACTTCAATCCTTGGGAAATAACTTTGACATCGACCTCTGAACCTCAAGGAAACCTTGAGAAACCTCTTCGTGAACTAGGGGTTTAGGAGCATTTGATATTTGGATCACTTGCACTTGAGTAGACTCTTGTGCATGACATGACTAAGTAGTGTTTATGATGAGCTTCCTTGAACTATCAATAACGTGAGTAGATGAGTCTCTACTTGAAGTGGAAAACCCCAAGACACGTTCTCTTCCTTCAATAGGGCTAGGACCCTTGGATGTTTCTCCTCATGACATCTTCTTTGGAGAAGTGGATTTGGGAAACCATTCTTTCCTTGCTTGATGTGTATGGGTTGATAGCATGGAAGTTGACTGAGAAGAGGTCTTAGTCGACTGGATACCTCCTCGTGTTGGTAATTTCTATGGTCTGGGGTATGAACTTGGATGGATGGTAACTTTACAAGTTCTCATTCATACCAGGCTATGCTCCTTTCTAGAATCGGTTGATTCTTGCCATCAAGAGAGAATTCATCTCTCTTGGTCCAATAAACTCGAGGCAATGGAGTGAAGGAAACGACATCATATGAGGGATCAATCAAATTATCACCATCATCTACTAATGAATTTGGAGAATCTCTGATGCAAAAGGCCTTGATTTGAGTAAGGGTCAGGTGGGAGAATTCTCGCCTTCTTACTTCGTGTTCATCTGAGCAAGAAGACCGAAGTCTTCTATGGTGGGATGGTGTTGGTACTTCACTCCGAGAGCCTTTTGCATGAATCCATTGATGTCAAATTAGGATCTCTTCACAAATGGATGTATGGTAATGAGAGAAAACTCCTTCTCCATGAGTTGTGCACTGAAGAGATTTGGGCATTGGTATTCCCCAATTTGGATTGGGAAGTGGATGCATGAACAATGTTTGTCGCTAAGAAGACAATGAACTTGGAAAAGTTGTTGTGCAAGCTCCATTAATGCCCACTTATCATTGACATACTTAGGAAGCTTCCATGGAGTGCCTACAAATCCACTCACGCGAATGTAGGAAAAGGATGGGAACTGAATGAACCATGTTCCCATTGAGAAATGACCACCATGACATCCTTGGAGAATCTTTCTTTCCGGATTCTTATTCAAGTTTTTGATCACGCGGAAGATGAAAGCATCATTAACTCTCCGAAGTGATGAGAGATATTCTTAAAACTCAATTGTAGATAATAGTGGAAAACACTATTTGAAGGACCCATGATGCCTTTCATCTCTAACCCCAAAAATAACTTCCTTCTAGCCACCGCATAGGTTAGGTACAATGTCATGTAGAAATGCCCAATCATCTTCACCTCAATCAACTACTTGTGGAGAGTGTCACTAATGATGGTGGCCCAATCTACAAATTCTCTCTTTGCAAGGATGATGCAGATGAACTGATACATCCATGGGTGAAAAATCTTAGCAGAGGGAGACCAAAGACTCGGCTCAAAAGAGTGATCATATCACCGATTTCCTCCACAAATTCAATGCGGTACAATTCCTTGGGAAACCGGTCAACACAAGTCCTCTTGGTCACTAGCCAATTGTTGTTGACCATCTTGGTCCACCTAAGGGGTTCTTCATCCCAAAACTCTTGTGTTGAATTTTAAGTGATGTCAACATTCTCAGGGAAATTGAGGATGTTGATCAATTCTTCGATGTGCTTTGGTGTGATCAAAAGGAAAGGCTCACAATTATCCTTGAAGATTCCTCGCCTTTCGGGATCATAATGTTCTACGCAAGCAAATGACTAGCTCAGGGCATTGCACTAAAACAAGAAAAGTTGTTGCTTGAGGTAGACCACTATGATAGGGTTTATCCGAGAAGATGGTTTTCCCTCGGCTTTCACCCGATTGCAAAATTGTGTTATGTTGATGTGACCAAGATCGGTGTCAATAATATTGTCATACGTAGATTTAATAGAAGTAGGAGGAATGATCCCTTGGAATTCATATTTAAGTGCGGACTTGTTTGACCTTTCTATGGGTTTCTTTGACTTTCCCATAGATTTGTTAGGTTTTTGGCCATTACAAATTTTGAAGGAAAAACAAAGCAAACACGCAAAATGGTGTCGGGTCTTAGTCTCGGACCACTTTGTAATTACAAGGAAAAATATCTCTCTTTTTTATTTTATTTTATTATTATTATTATTATTATTATTATTAAAATAAAGAGAATAATTCGGGTTACAATTTTTACAAAATGGCAATATAAGCTCGATAGCACTAAATTGGTTCGAGCTTAATTTGTATGCCAAAAATTTGAGTGTGTTGGTGTAGGCTCAAAAAAGCTATTATCGGTCGGTTCATGTCGGTGAGTGTGTGTTTGGCCTACGTGTGCAAAAATGATGAATTCCCCCTGTGTTCTGTCTTCTTTTGACCTTTGTGAACTTTGCTCTCGAGTTGTGTGGGCAGCATCCATGGGCCAATCTTGGTTGTGCATGATTTATCTTTCCTTTCCCCTTACGTTGACAATGGCTTGAGTTGGTGAATGTGTGGGCTATTTTATTTGGCAGTGCATGGTGTATTTTTCAAGGTGAATGTGTGGCCTGTGTTAATGAATGTGTGGCCTTTTTTCCTTTTTGTTTGTGTGGCCTTTGGTGTAGAAACAACTATGCGTGGCTTGTTGGGCTTGGGTTGTGAATGTTCTCGCCTTCTATGCGTTGGCTGTGCATTCGTGGACCTTGTTGCTTTCCTTTCACTCTTGTGTGGGTTGTTATCTTGGCCTTGAAAATTGCTACGTTTGGCTTTGTTTTCCCCTAGCGTGGACTCTATTTTGACTGGTGTGGACAGTTCTTTCCTCTAGTGCATGGGCCTATGATGAATGCCTAGACAATGGTGCATGGCCCGCCTTGCTCTGCGTGATGGATCCTTGGCCAATGTGTTGACTATCAACGTGATGTTAGGATTCTTGTTGTGTGTGCATGGGTGTTCTCTAACTACGTGCCAATGTTGCCTTCTCCCCTGGCCTGTGTAGCTTTGGCTTGTCAAAATGATGCCAAGGTTCTCACTTGTGCATTTCCTAATTTGTGTATCATCTCCCTGAAAACATATAAACCTTAGGATCCTGGGAAAAATCCTTCTTGAAAAATGTTTCTTCACAGGGAAATAATAAAGAATTGGAAATAAAAGCTTCAAATCTTCTTCTCTGTCAATATTGCTCTTGCATGTATTTTTCCATAGAGTTTCTCAGAGAGAGGTTATGAATATCCCATAAGATTTCTTAATTTGTAACCGCTTCTTCCTTCTTCCCATTAATAACCAATCTCCAATTTCTTCGGGTAGTGGGCATTAATTGCCAGGGAATAGGGGAAGAATTTAACCATTTGCCCATGACAATGGCAAAGTGGGTTGACAATTCCCCTCCATTTCTCCACATGGGAAAATGGGAGATATTTAGTTGTATGATATCTGGTTGTGTTGGAAAATAACAAGGGAATTTCCCACAAGTGGGAAAATGAAAGCTTTGCCAGAAAAGGGGAAAAAGGAAGCGGAGAGCCAATTTGGCATTCACGACAAAATCCGGGAAGCTTTTCCCTTTTTGGGTTTTTTAAAATATTAATTAATATTTTAAATAAATAATTAATTAATTTTCCCCAAATTAAATTAATTCATTTGTTTTTGGAAAATAGGAGGAAATTAATTAAAATATTAATTAATTAATCCTGAACTTGAATTGAGCATAAAAATGAACCGCTCATCGGAATGGGACGAAACGAAAAGGGATTTCCTTAGGATGTCAAGATGAAAAAATGAGGAAACTCTTGATAGATGAAAGATGATTCGAAATTTTCAAAAATTCAAAATTTTTAATAATTTTGCAAATCAAAATTAGTTGATAACATGTATAAACATTGATTTTTGATATATGTCATATGTTTGGATTGGAAATATTTCTTTTTGAGGATAATAATTTAGTATCTTATTGGATACTTAGGATAGATAGGATATGTTGGAGCAAAAGCTTTAGTTGTGAGAGGCACAATTTCACCAATCAACTCATTATTGTCAATTTTCATAAAGCATTTTGGAGAACAACATGATAAATTGTCGAAACTTTCATTATGAGAAGAAAAGTAAAGAACCTAGCACCATTAGAAAGGAAAAATGAATGGAAAGGGAAAGAATAAGAAAAAAGGTGAAGAGTTTCATGGGAAACTAAGACCAATAATAGTGTCATGCCCCATCTGGGACACCGAAAAACGCACTAAACAGGCTAAAATTTTAAGGTAATTTTTTTTTTATTAAGTGTTTAAATTAAATACTAATACATCTTGTGCAACTTTTCCTAGTAACTACAAATTTCATACCATTAAATTTTTTTAATCTAAAATGTTCACTAACCCTAACTCGAAATTAAAAAGAAAGAATAATTAATAAATAAATAAATCCACACCCCTTTACATTTCATCTACCATCTCCATCATTAATCTCATGACTAAAGGTGTGAAGGCTTACATGTGAGCCCTAAGATTTGCCTAATCTCAACCCTAGATCTCATTTGACCTAAATTTTACCCTAGATATCTATATCCCCCTTTCTCCTTTTATCTCTTTCTTTCATTTTATTTTCTCCATTCTTACTCTTTTGTTTTCTTTATCTCTTCAAGCAAGAAATTAAAAACAATGAAATCATATATATATATATATATATATATATATATATATATATATATATATATATATATATACTTATCTTTATTTTTTTTTTATTTTTTTGTTTTGTTTTAACACATACATTTCCCTCTTGTTGGCTGAACATAACACAGGCAGGAGGCTAATTTGGATCGGATTGGGCACGGCAGGGGCCGAGGCAGCCGAGGAGGCAGGAGCAGCGGGGGGGGTGGCAGGGATTGGGGCAGAGGCGCGAGGGGGCGGGCGTGGCGCCGGCAGGCGGACGGACGGGAGGAGGAGGCAAGGGCGCATGGGGGGGAGGCGGGAGGGGAGGCAAGCGGCGACATGAGGGGGCGGGGGGTTGGCCGCCGCCTACCTTTGGTGGCAGGGGGTCCAGTGGGGGGCGAACCCCCACCGACGTGTCGAGGTGGGGGGTTCGGCCCTCCCCCTATTATATATATACATATATATATATATATATATACATATATATATATATATATATATATATATATGTATATATATATATATGTATACATATATATATATCTATACATATATATATATCTATATATATATATGTATACATATATACCCCCATATATACCATTATGTATACATATATATTTATATATTATAAATATATATGTATATATATCTATACATATATATATGTATACATATATATATATATATATATGTATACATATATATATATATATATGTATATATATATATATATATATATATATATATATATATATATATATATATATATATATATATATATATATATATATATATATATATATATATATATATATATATATACATGTATATATATATGTATACATCTACCCTATGTATCATATATATATATGTATACATATATATATATGTATACATATATATATGTATATACATATATACATATATATGTATGTATATACATATATATGTATGTATATACATATATATGTATGTATATATATATATATATTGTAGTGATTCTCCCTTTTTTTTTTTTAATATGTCAAATAAAGATATATATATTTTTAAAATGATTAAATAATATTTATATGTATTGGGTATGTCACCAAATAAAATAAGCAAGAATTTTCCAATATAAATAAGAATTTATTTTTAAAATGAACTCTTCAAAGTAGGCAACTTAAAAACTAAGTATGAATATTTTACAACACCAAACATTAAACTTCTCAAGGAAATGAAATGTAAATTTTCAACTTTCCTTTCATGTATTATTTTTATTAATATTTTTAAGAGAGGAGCATATTGCAAGAAGGGGAGTAATTCTCATTTAATAGTAGCCACATGCTTCCTTAACTAAATTAAACAATTAGTCTTCTAAGTAACATGCTTTCTTAAGTTTTCACAAAAGCAAGAAAGTGCAAGGAAGCAAAAGAGATACAGTTTTCTTTTCTTGACATATTGCTATCAATGTTTGCAAGGTAACAAAGGTGTAAGGAACCCAAAATCTTCAACAAACTATTTTTCTTTTATAAAAATAAATGCAAGAGTTATAACAAGATTCAAGTAGATAGATTATTTACTTCATGACTTCACAAGCTTGGGTTACATGGATGTTAACTCTCAAGTAGCATCCATCAAACTTTTCTAAAACAAGTTTACAAGTGATACAAAATGTACAAAATGGAGGATTTACAAGGAGATGTAAACATTCACGTACTATATTCGAAGAGGGTTACATTACAAGAAAGTAACACAAGAATAAGAATAATGAGAGCCCAACATGCCATCAATTCCAACTGAGAGCCAACTTCCATGTCTTCCAAAACCATGCAAGGAGAAAAGAGCTTGTTTATCCACCCAACCTTTAGGCATCATCACATGCCTATCCCAAGGTTGGGATGCATGCTAGCCTCCCCCAAGCCCATGGGAAAGAGGATAGCTAACCAACACTTGCACAAGGTGAAGGGTAAAACAACAATGAAACAAGCACACAAACATAAAATTCACAACAACACAAGACTCCAACTTACAAGGAGGAGAACCCATGTTCATCCTCCAAAAATGGGGAAGAGAGGAGAAAGTTCTCCAAAAATAAGCATCAATATTATTTGCACATTGAACACATCTTCTTAACCTCCTTATTGCTCCTTATTCAAAACAAGACCCTCCTTATTCCTCCCCCTTTCTCCTAATCCTCCTTGGAAGGATTTTCAAACCCCAAAAGGGGTTTCTTACCAAGGATGGGGAAGGAGATTCAAGCCAAATGAATCAACTTCCCCACCTCAACCATTGAGGGGAAAAACAATAAGGTCCTACAAGGCTTGGCCATCAAGCCTTGAGGATTGAGAGGGAAAATTCCCTCTCTCTTCCCCCACACTCCAAAACTCCATCATGCCATATGATGGAGGGAGTAAAAACACACAAACAACACTACAAGCTACAATCAACAGTAACAATTTCAAGCAAATCAAACTATCAACTAAATTAAAGCAACACAACAATAAGATCTAAGAGCCTACCTCAAGGAAAGCTCTCCAAAAAGCTTCCTAACTTCAAGTTTTCCACTCTTAGCTCCAAGCAAATCCCAAGCTCCAAATCACCCAAGCATCCAAGCAAGAAAATCCAAAGAAAAAAAAGTCCCTTTCCTTTCCCATGAATGAGAATTTGAAGAGGAGCAAACAAGCATCCTCACAAATGAGGGGGTGACATGTGTCACCCCTCTCCCTCCTCATGGTCAAAGATGCCAAAACAAAAGAGAGAAAGGGTAAAATTATCTTTTTGCCCTCTTCTCCCAAATTCCCTTAAATGTTAGCAAGACAAAACTAGTTGAACTTTTGATAAACACACAAATCCACATCCCTTACATGGATGTGACAAAACAAGGGTAGAAAGGGAGGGAAAACTCCCTCTAGCCTTGAAAACAAGCCCCCCTACCCATTAGGTAGGGTCCAAGGGCTCATTTTTGTGATAGGGGGACTCCCAAGCTACAAAGGGGTCCCCAAAAATGCCCAAAATACCCTAATTTCGGGTTTTGCATTTTGGCACAAGGGTAGAGGGTGTGGGGACCACCCAAGGGTCTCACATGTGACCCTAAACCCTTGTGATTAAGAGACTAATTAACAAAAATCAACAATTTAAAAGAAAGTGGGATTATTAACTCCCAAAACAAGTTTACAACTTTACTAACAACCCTAAACAAAATTAATAATTCAAAGCAAAATACTTTACATACATTGGGGTCACTCAAAGTGCCCAAAATTAATAATCATCTATCCTAGGGCTTCACACAGTGAACATGGCTAGGACTCAGCCCGTGGGCTGCTTGTGCAAGTTTTGAGTAACTGGCCTGAATCCCACGTTCTCCTGTAAACCTGTCACCTGCACACTCATTGCACACATTAACTGCACCTGTCCAATACAATATAATTAAATGACATAGTAAGATATCAATGCATGCTAAACTAACCTAACATCCTACTGAAATCAAGATGCGACAACGTGCACAATTATATTCCAAAAGTTAGACAAGATGATAAAGTGACATATAGTCTCACCATGCAACAATTATCCATCACTATAATTAGGTTCCAACCACATCATATTCATTTGTTTCCATGTCATAACAAGAAAATGCGACAATAAAGAAATTAGGCTAAATTGGCGCTATACGCCTGAATGTCACACATGTCTAATATAATCAAACATCTAAATATAATGTCCAAGATATCACCAATCACTGTCAAAACATGTCTATGAGCAAATAAACAACAAGCTACTGAGCTATAGAAAGTGTGGGCACTAAAATAGGTTGTTCATATGTGATGGTGAGCACTATGTTAACCATTTTCCTCAAAGTTCAATAGGAAACAACATTAGAGGACGACAATTACAGTTTTCATATAGCATATTTTTCTACAATTACTCTTTAGTGGATGATGACCTGCTAGGATTGAGTTCTAGAATCCACTATGGAGGTTACAAGTGAAGTATCCATGAGTGATTCTAGTAGAATTTGTTGGATATTTAAGGATCGCAAGTCAACTTTTGGAACAAAAAGTTTCTTGGCACAAGGTCTAGTGGGACCCATATAATTTTAAGAGAGTTCTTACTGCGCAAGGATGAGAAGGAAGTCTATGAGTCTTATATGTCATACTTCAATAGTTTAATTTCTTAACTAAGATATAATAATCATTGGGACGATGATTCCCCTTAGAGAGGAAGGATTCCACATCCTAATTTATTATACCTATGCTTTGGAGACATTATAAAGACAAAATGGTTCTTTGACACATTTGATACCAGACTTTATATTGTTTTGATTTGCTTTAGTTAGCATTATGACATGTTTTGGAAATAAAACATTATTATTAGTTGATTTAATTTTCAATATCTGATATTGTGGATTTACATTAAAGTTTTGGGATTATTGTTTATATGTGTTGCTTTTAGTTCATTTCAGTTGATTTGATTTTATGAAATAGATAATGCACTACGTACTCTTGTTTGCATATGTAAAAGAGTTCTCCAACTCGAGAAAGGGTATCATTGGGGAGAGACTAAAGATGCAACAAATGGGTGCGAGATAGAGATATTTTCCATGTGTGATTCAGTACACAAGAAATGATGTGAAAACCTGCAAGTTGAGGTCATAGATTCCCTTTTATGATTCAAATTTTTTTTGGATGTGTTGCTTTGTGTGATGAGATTGGTTTGGTCAGTATTACAACAACAAGATAGTGTTTCGTGCTCTCACTATCATGAGGAGCACAATGTTGCATTACGCATTTAGCTAAGCATTGCAATGTGAATTTACGATGATGGCACACTTTCTTTGACATTGTTGTCTTATGTGTTACATTATATATATATATATATATATATATATATATATATATATATATATATATATATATATATATATATATATATATATATATATATATATATATATATATATTCATACAACATTATAATGAGTATGTTATTAAATTTATTGATCCCTTACAAATAACTCACATTGAACTAAAACCGATTTGCATTGCATTAGAAACCAACCAAATCATTAAATTACTTACATGACATCGATCTCGTATTTTTGTCAATCAAATTACCTTGCATTTTCAAACCAAGCTACATTTGAGTTGAGTTCATATTGCATTTTTATCGAGTCAAACTACTTATGTTTGAATTGAGTAGTAATACTTTGTATTAGGCTGGAGATGTTGTGAACTTGATTGAGTTGAGCCACACATTGAATCCAACTGTGAACTAAACTTGAACCGCATTTGCATTGCACCATATTACCGGCCGAGCCAGGCCAGAGTTGAGCTCGAGCTCGTGACACAAAAACTAAGCTACTTTCTTGCATTGCATTGAAATGAAACCTGATCCAATTCACATAGAGATCACCAAGGTGGAAAACCAACCAATCGAGTGAAGAGATCCTAACTTACGCAAAGAGAAAAAGTGCATATAGAGAACCCTTAAGCAACGTTATTTAATATAAATTGTTAGAGCTTCTCACCCATAAAGAATTTAGGATTAACCAAATGATACGCGATAAGGCTAACTTATTCAAACAAGTAATATTAGCAATATTTTGATCACATGCACCTACAAGGATAACAAAAAATAAATGAGGATAATAAAAGATGTGCTCCCTTAATACAACCCTTTCTTGGACCGAGGTGCTACTAATTGGTGCCATACCACCAATTGGTGCTCTTGCATATTGATCACTTTTAGCCTCCAAGCCTCCACATGATTAGTCTTTGGTTCACCAATGTGCATTGATGCACATTGGTGAACCAAAGACTAATCATGTGGAGGCTTGGAGGCTAAAAGTGATCAATATGCAAGAGCACCAATTGGTGTGGCATGGCACCACCAATTAGAGCACCTGTCCAAGAAAGGGTTTTAACATTAGAAAAATCGTATTAAGGAGCACATCTTTTATTATCCTCATTTATTTTTTTGTTATCCTCAGAGGTGCATGTGATCAAAATATTGCTAATAATACTTGTTTGAATAAGTTAGTTAACTTTATTCTTCACCTCCTCATTTTTTTAGCATCATTTTGTAAGCATCTTTGATAACAAAAAAAAGTCGAACACGGTATCAAGTCCATTCAGTGATTTATTTCACACATGGGTGTAAACACATATGAAAAATCATTAGAGATGGTCTCTTTTAATCCCCTTGAGAATTCCTTTACTTCATGTGGATGTATCAATCCTTCTCCTACGTATTTATCTTGTGATGGATTCGGTATGAGCACCAAACATTCATACTCCTACTCTATTTCCCTTAGGAATTGATTTCCTAACACCAATAACAACTTTGATTGGTTGTCCACCTCTATCATTGAAATTTTTTAAAGTGTACTCATTACCATCCTTCCACAAGGTAAAGGTATTTTCTCTTCCATCATGCAAGTATTTTTATTCAAACTACCACGGCCTACGGTAATACCGAAAAACATCCATCAACACTATGTCACATAACACTTCATATTTTTATATGTTAATATGAAAACTAACCATACACTGTTCATTTACAATAAATTGATTTCCTTTCAATAAATAGGACACACTTGTATGTATTTGTGTGTGCAATATTCTTTAGACCATTTTTTCAAGCATTTCATTGGAAATAATGTTATCAATACTACCACTATTGATGATTACCATACAACACTTACCTCCATATTTAAAAATGATCCTATAAATATTATTTTCTATAGAAGAGAATTTCTTTCTTTCACTAGATTTGAAATTACTTTCTTCATCATGAGAGGTTCTTTGTATACTAGTTCTTCATGTAAAATTTTCGACATAATTTTGTCCATGTTAGCTTTCATAATATGGTTGATATCCTTAGTTCTATGCACAATATCTTTCTGTTATGTATGCAATAATTCAAACAATTTGTGCCCCACTTATTCATATCTAAAATATGTACTAGTGAATCCTCTACGTATCCCTTAGCCACTAGATTCTCTTCCTTTTTGTCCATGATCGTGAATCCAAGAATGATTCCCTTCTTCATGTGCATGCTATGATATATAATTATGGCATGAACTTCCTCTCTTGCATGTAAAATTTCATTTTATTTGTGCGGTACCTTATTATCTTCTAGTCAACCATTCTTCAAATTCCAAAGTGCACATTGATAGGATTTCTCAATTATCCTCATAATCAACATGTCAAATTCATCTTGAATAGAAAGGTACAACCCACCTCGAGAATTTCTACAACATCTTCTATATGGCATGCATGAATTATCAATGTATAAAATTCTTGCATGTAGTCTTTGATGCCCATATTCTTTTGTCTCAATTTTGTGTTTTCATAAAATTTAGATTGAAATTGTAATATGTAGGTAAACAAATCACCCTCAAGTTGGAAACCATCATATTCTAAGCTTTGATTTAATGTGTGTTCCTTATCATTCTCTCAGAATGCACATGATCCTACCATAAGGATGCATTTCCTTCCAATTTTGTGTATGTAAATCAAAACTTCTTAGGGTATTCTATGAATTCATACTCAAACCAATTACCTAAGTTTGTTATTCAATCTAACAAATCCATTGGGAATAAACTTATAGAATAATTTGGGATGCCAATTTACGGATTTCTATTTTATAAATGTCCTTTATCAATCTATCTTTTGGTTATTCCTCGAACTCGTCAATTTTCATTTTAGATTCATTTTCATCGGTTGAATCAAAATCCAATCCTCTTTTCTAAATAATTCCCATTATTTCCAATCTTACTTGGATGTATATCATAACATCCACCAAATCCGCCAATATTAATGGTCTATTCCCTTTTCTCATGAGAGGTACTCCTCTATTCACCATTTTCCCCTCTAAACAACTACAAAACAATTGAAACATCTTTGATGGAACATGTCTTCGATTCTTTCTTATACCCACACTTCATAAATGTGGAAAACAAAAATTACATGCAAGATACAACTGTTATGATATTAAATGATGCAATTTTAGTTAGGAGTCCAATAAGACACTACCTTATACTACACAACCCACAATATGTGTGCACCCAACACTCATAATGGGTGTGCAAAACAATATATGGTAAACAATGTAAAATAAAAAGAATAAAATTTTATTCCATAGAGGAAATTAGAACTACGGGTACATAATATGGAATTATTATTATGATCTTGATATTTAAAGATCATATTGAACCTAAATAGAAAATTTCTATCCTAAACTTGCACCCTTTGTAAGACTCTACTTAAATCAAAACTAGTCCATTCTTCACACTTAGGTTGCACAACTCAAAGTATTATTCTTACAATCAACTTTGTATATTATTTCTCTCATTTCTAACCCTTCAATGATTTTGAATAAGGTATTTATAGGCAATGAAATTAGTCATAGAATTTAAAACAATTCACCTTACTTGTGGCTCGCCACCTCTTGGTCATAATGCATCCTCAACCATCAATATCTTATCTTTGCAACACATAGCATATAATTCAACGTAGAACCCATCTAGCATGTGCACATTGCTTCAAATCCTCATTTTTCAAGCAACCAAGACTCTAAATCAACTAAATCTATCATCTCGTAAGTTATTATCCGAGCACAAATCTATGTAAAATTTACAAGTGTGTAAGACTCAATTTGCACCTCTTTCACATTGTGCAAATATTTTCTTTGGGCCCGCTCACACTACTACACCCATGTTGTAATACCAATCTTCATGCAAGTGCAACCTTTACTTATGTGTCACGCTTCCACTCTTTTGCACCTAGGGATCTATTCCAACCCTTTCCATAAGACTACATATATACAAGACCAAAATCCTTTTAATCAACACTACACCTACTTAGTCTTTTTGGGTGATGTAGATTATTTATGCACCTTGATGCCCCCGCATCATAATTTGATGAACATGGTAAAAAAATTAAAAATGTCAAGAAACTATTTTCTTATAGCACATCCTTGCTTCCTTTGTGTGATGATAATAACTCCATAAAGAAAAATATTTCAACATTGACACAACATGTCCATCATCACCAAGAGAGACCACATGATAGAAGTTCAAAACCTCTTGCATGGCCACATTTTCATATAAGATACACTTTAACAAGACATTTTTACTTATATATTAAATAGCACTAAAAATAGTTTACTTGTGACTTTTTTAGGCTTATAAAATTGTTAGTGAAAGTTGATATTTATCCTTTTATTTGTTTATTAAGATAATTATTACACTTGGGTTATTCCGACACTTGTTGGGTTAGCTTGCTTAGGTGTACTAGTTGTGTGGAGTTAGCTTACTAGTTGTGTTGAGTTATCTTACCAATTGTGTGGAGTTAGTTTGCTAGTCTTTTGGAGCTAACTTAATTATCAGTATCAGTTAGTGGGAGTTCTTCACCCCTAATCTAGGTAGTAGTTGCACTTCCCTCCTAATATATGTACAAACTGCTTATTGAGTTAATTAATGTATTGAGAATAATGGATTATGATGGATTTCCATATATGATATTTTAGCTCTTTGTTTGTAAATCCTTTTGTAAAGTTATTCTGGTGAATTCCTTTCATCTTATCAAATGTGGTGTGTTATTATCATCTGAGATCTTCACAACTTGGAACAATCTTCTTATCGTTCCTTTCATGGTATTAGAGCGGTAGATGATGTAGACATCCATTTGTAAGTTTTTTTTGCAAACAAGGGTTTACTTTCATATATTTTAGAATTTGTTAGCAATTTGTTGCATCATTCTTGTTTAGGCAAAATGGAGGGCTTTGTTGGATTTAGTAGGTGATAAACCCCATAAACAATCAGTAAACTTGACCATTGAAAAAGACAATTTGTTTTTGAGTTTGTTTTGGTTTTTAGAGGCAAACACAAATACATCCAAATCCGTTTGGAAATATGTGCAAGGGAATAAATTTGTCTTTGGAGAAGCACAAATTCTACAAAACGGTTTATGGGTTTTTCGCGTTTGATATCGGGTTTTTTTCTTTTCGCGTTGCATAGTTTCTATTTGGCAAGGATTTGTAAATCTTATAAATCTATGTTGGGAAAGAAATTTTTTCAAGGAAGGGGAAGAAATCGTGTCGGGAAAGTTGAAAGTCCAAGAAAACGGTTTCTAGGTTTTTACGTTCAAGATTGGGGTTTTTCTTTCGCTTTTCAAAGTTTTCGTGTGGCGATGATCTCAGTAAATCTTATAAATTTGTGTTGGGGAAGAAATCATGTCAGGGAAGTAGAAAGTCTAGAAAAATGGTTTTGGGTTTTTCGCGTTTGTCACGGGTTTTTCTTCCACTTTGCAGAGTTCCTATTTAGCAAGGATATGAAATTATTAGAAATCTATGCCGGAGGGAAATCCGTGTCGGGAAAACAAAAAGTCCAAACAAATAGTTTCTAGGTTTTTCGCATTTGGTAGTGGGTTTTTTCTTTTATTTTCCGAGTTTATGCTTAGTGAGGATCTAAAGATTTAAGATCCGTTTAGAAATTCGTGTTAGGAAGGTAAAATTTTCAGAAAAATACTTTCTAGATTTTGGCATTCAAGACAAGTTTTTCTACTTTGCAAAGTTCCTACATGAAGATAATTTGGGGATCTTGTAGATCTGTTATACCTCTGAGGATCTTGGAAATTTGTGTTGGCGAGGTAGAAGATCTAGGAAAATAGTTTCTATGTTTTCACATTCAAGTACTATTTTTTTCTTCCAAAATTAGAATTTTTCCTTAAAAGGTAAATTAAGGAAAAGTGAAGGCAAAAGACATTTTATGTTTTTAAAAATAAATATTAAAGCACATAGTAAGAAAGCCTGTAGCTTTTGATATGTAACTCAAAATTGACTGTCGTTTTTTTGAAGTGCTTATTTTTTCATGTTTGTTCCATTGGAACTATTTATTTTGTGAAATATACTAAAATTATTAAATGTCATCATTGTAACACACACTCAATTATAAAGTGTCAACATTTATATCTCTCTTGTTTGTTGAGAGATTTTAGATTTGTATTTTTGACACTTTTAGGCATGTTGACAATATCTCTTGTGGGGGAGCTATTATGGTGAAGCCTAGTGTTAGTTTGTCAATGTTTGAGTAGTTGTTTTGACAACTCATACATATTTGTAGCGTCACTCTACCCATTCAACAATATGGGAGGGTGTGGTGTTGATCCTACTTCTTCGGGTCTTGTGTCCTTGCCTTATTACCTTGGTTTTTCTTGGATCGTGACACTCCTATTTCTTTGGATCTTGTGTCCTTGTCTTGTTTCCTTGGTTATTGTTCTTAGATCGTGGCACACCTATTTGTAGTAGTTGATCCTGCTTCTTCAGGTCTTGTGTCCTTGCCTTGTTGCCTTGGCTTTTCTTGGATTGTGGCACTCCTATTTCTTTGGATTTCATGTCCTTGCCTTGTTGCCTTGGTTATTGTTCTTGGATCGTGGCACACCTATTTTGTGATTGATCAAATTATGTTTGGTGATTTTGCACTTACGACATCACTTTGTTGACAATCTCTTTGTATGGAGCTATTCTGGTAAATCCCAAACCTAGTTGTTTTTGAGTTTTTAATCAAACAAAGTGGATTTAGGCCACATTACACACCAAACTTCTTCAATATTGTACATTTTTTTTTATTCGAGCTTCTTGGGATGTCTTACATTGGGTTTTTACTCTATCTAATTTTTATTACTAGTTTTGGGTACCTTGTCGTGTTCCCTTTTTCCTAGTTATTGTACGTGGGTACCTCATTAGGCCTTGTTGTCAGGACCCACCTTATTTTCCGCCCACCTAAGCTATGCTTATGGGGAGTGTTAGTGTAGGTTATTATTTATCATTTTATTTGTTTATTAGGATAATTCTTACACTTGATTTATCCCTACAATTGTTGGGTTAGCTTTCTTAGGTGTACTAGTTGTGTGGAGTTAGCTTACCAATTATGTGGAATTAGCTTGCTAGTCTTATGGAGTTAACTTAACTACAAGTATCAGTTAGTGGAAGTTCTTCACCATTAATCTAGATAGTATTTGCACTTCCCTCTTCATATATGTAAATCATGTTTATTGATCAATTGATGTATTGAGAATAATGGGTTATGATGGATTTCCATATATGATATTTTAGCTCATTGTTTGCAAATCCTTTTGTAAGGTTATTCGGTGAATTCCTTCCATCTTATTAAATATGGTGTGTTATTATCATCTAAGATCTTCATAGCTTGGAACAATCTTCTTAACGTTCCTTTTCAAAATTACATGTTGCCTCTGCATTTTGTTTCTTTTGAAAAATTCAAGTAGTCTATGTAGGTATTCATATGCAAATATAAAATAATTATGGATAATTTTGTTTTAAAAATATGTAAAGTTGTCTCACTATCTATTACTATGATGGTCACTATTTTGTTTGATTGTTTGAATTTGCTTTATTTGATTATACATACTTTTTGGTCCATTTTTTGTTTACTAGGAAATGATTGGTTTAAACAACATTTAAGCAAGTTGATCCCTTAACCTTGCATTTGTATTTGCACCACATCTTCATACATGTGTCCCTTAAAATGTAGGCTTTAATAATCTAAAAAAATCAATGGTTAACCACTTGGAAAAGGCATGTAAATATCTTTGAGGTGTTTGATTATTCAGACTATGCACGTAAATGTATAAGTGACCCTTGTAATGTCCCTAACCTATTGGGACGTGTTTGATTATTTGGGCTATACATATGAATGTATATGTGACCTTTATAATGCCATCTAACTTAATTCTTTAAAATGACCCGCTTTTTCCAGTAAGTAACCTAGGAAACATCAAATCCAACGCACCTAACAAAAACCTTATGCCCTCAAATGAACCTAAATCCTTTACTAATTTTCCCTAACTTAATTTCCTAAAATCATCCTCTTGTCTCTAATTGACCTCGGTCCCTTTATAATGACTCCTTCCCTACATTAAGTCGAGCCCTTTTAAAATGTCTCCCTAAATCTATTTATAATGACTCCTTGTCCCTAAATTAATCTAGATGACACTAACCCAACATGCCTATCTAAATCCTATTCTCCCCAAATTAACCATAATCCCTTGCTAATGTTCCCTACCCAAAGTCCCTGAAACCACCCCTAGATGCCACTTAATGTAGTTCATGTCAAGTATGCAACACACCAAGTGAACCCATTTACTTCATAAATTAACCTAAATCCTGTATTAATGTCCCCTAAAATTACCCCTTGTCCCTAAATTAACTTAAAACACTATACAATGTCTCTATGTCCATTTGATTAAGTTTAAAATATTAATATAATATATATATATATATATATATATATATATATATATATATATATATATATATATATATATATATATATATATATATATATATATATATATATATATATATTCCTTACCACTTGTCTTCCATTGTTCCTTTTATTCTTTTAGGACATATAGATAGTGAAAAGGACAAGGCAAAAAAACCAACATGTAGGAAGAATAAAGGACAAATTGTGAAACTAATGCAATCCACATATAAGACAAAATGTCACAAAAATATAAACAAGGTTGATAAAAAATAAGGGAAGGAAGTTCATTTGTAGAAGAAGACAGAGAATTTTCGAGAAGAAGGGTACAAAGAGAACAAATATATACACCCCCACAAAGCAATGTGCAAGAAGAGGAAGAGGAAGAAGCGTGCATAGAACCTCTTAGAAACAAGAGGACATAAGTATGTAAATTATTCTAATTAATTTTTAAATTTTGACAAGGTTAAACTCTTGAACCCTAGCAAAAATCACAAAAACTACAAAAACCCTAACAAAAATAATAAATAGAATTCCAATGAAAATCACATGCAAAATCCTAGCAAAATCCCTAGGGTAAAATCCGAGGAAAACTTCCTAGCAAAATTTTAGTGTAAAAACCATTAACAAAAACCTTTGAAAAAATCCGAGTGCAAAAATCGTAGCTTAGGTAAAAACTCTAACAATGCTTTTTTTTCACTATTTATTATTTCTTTATTTAATTTTAAAAGTATTTATTATAGATGCATAACTCACAAAACATTTTTTAAGTATTAAGCACGTAAAAAGAGGCAACCTTGTGACAATAGCTTCATTTTTGAAAATAATGTGTGGTGTAAGCGGATCCGACGTTCATGCATTTGCCAAACGAGATATAGAGGAGTATTGGACCTCACAAGACCGTCATCGGTCATTTGTGTGTGATGATGTAGAGAACCACACCCCTCAAGTTCCTCATCAATCAACTACACATCAAGATTTAAATGAGTACCACATTGATTCTAACAATGATTGACCATCTCATCTCACACTAGACGGGTACATATATCAAGTTTCAAACACTTTGCAAGTCAAATTTTATATAAATCATGAAATAAAAATTCTACAACATGCTTGAGAGAAGTAAGTATTACTTTACTTTATTTTCTATTTTTTCGATTACTTTAATTACTTAATTTATTTATGTTATAAAAATAAAATTATTTTAGTTACTTTAATTTCATTAGTTTGTTTCAAGTTCTTTTGAAAACAAACTATTTTCGTAAGGCAAAAAATTGCTTGAAGAAAAATGTCACTACTTTGGATTTCAAATATCGGTCGATTGAGCACAAAAATGGTTGATTGATGTTATTCAAAACGAGTCTTTTTGTGCCTACTATAATGTGAAGATTATTTAAACATTTGCAATTGAGACACCTATGAGGATGAGGCAACATGCATGGGTAAGACAACATAATTAGTTCATTTTTTTAGTTCTAGGTTTTAAATGATTTTTGAAATAAAGCGCATGAGAACTACACAGATAATATGCACGAGAAAAGTCGAGAGTGTTGACCTTCATGCATAAATGTTGTTCCATGGGAAATATAATGAGATCAATGACTCAAGTGGGATAGAGATCGGGTGCAAATAAATTTAAAAACAAAACCATGTATTTTTTTGTTATTTCTTTATATCGATCAATTACAAGTTTTTAAAATTTCATATTAATGTAGGTTCAAACATAGCCAAGACAAGGCCAACAAAGCTAAACTGAGTCAAGAGAAGTTGATGACTCGTCACTTGGGATAGATGAGCATAGAACATGTTGCACACAACTTCGTGGAGTTTATTTAAATAAATTCTAGCTAATAATTTTTAATTCCGACCTCAATATCTAACATTTAAATGTTATCACGGGAAAAACATTATACTTGTAAGGCCACCGAGTAAATGTGGGAGCAAGCGAAAGCCCTTGGGTCTCTCTTGGATGAAGCACAAATGCATTCAACGAGTTGCCACATTCTAGGGGTTGTGTTAGTAAGACATTATAGCGTTTAGTAATTATTCAATTTGCAATGAAAAGTATTTAACAAAAGGTCAATTTTAAATACTTATTAAATTGTGTCATTGTAGTTAAAAAGACCATCAATTATAGTTGATGTTCTTGATTTTGAAGAAGATAATGAGGATAATCTTAACTATGAAAAGCAATCAATCAATACATGGATTAGACATAGACAATGAGCTCATAGATGATGATTGCGACAAATCATGATAGATGATGGTCATGACAAGGACTAGATAATAATAATTCAATCATAGTTTTTAATTTCTATTTAAAACACATGTTATTGTATCGAGATAAGAAATTATTTGTTTTCTCATCTACGACATTGTTTTCTCATCGATGACATTAATTTACCTATCATGTTTCCAAGTAAAAACATTGCGTCGAATTGTAATATTTAATTATTTTATGTGAATGTTTATGTGTGTGATATATGTATATTTATAATATTATATACATACATATACATGTACATGTATGTGTGTGTTTAACACGCACAATACATATATATTATTACAAAGTTAATTTGAAAATGCTATTTTGTATTTGTATATAATTATTTTTAAATATTTAAAAATATATAGTATAATTATTCGTAATTATATTATATGTTTTTTAATTTTCGTAATTTATTTGTTGCACACAAGTGTCACCCACTTTTAAATATATTTTTGCGCCAAATATCCGACACAAATGTGATACAAGTCACTTTTGCATTATTTGCATGTTCCCCAAATTTACATAAAAACTCGAGATTTACACCTCCCAAAACACCAAAAATGTCAATTTGTGGCACAAATTCGAACCTAAACATGGTGTGAATTGCATTTTGTGTAGTGATTTAAATCTAATAGACATTAAATAGCAAAATCGGATTGAATTACATAAAATATTTCTAGTGTAAGAAATGATAAGCGGGGTTTAACAAGAATATATGATTGGTGCAAATTTTGAAACAAACATCAAGAACAAACAACAAAATCAACGTTTTTATGCCTATATAGAATCTATAAAACTCCCAACAGACAAACATCTCTAGAACCCTCAAGATAATCTTATGAGACATTCAATGTACTCTTCCAACATCGTCAAATTACATTTCTAGTAATTGTTGTGCACGTGAAACCTAATTTGACAACTTTGTTCATGGGATTTAGGGTTCGGCATATTTCTAAAACTCTTTGCGAGATATTTGGGAAATTGATATTCGTCCTCAAAACCCTAACAAGGCAACTAGTTCTACACATTCAATAAGGAAAAAAATTGTTTAAGGGCACTGTGTTAAACCAAAAGAAATAATAAATTCCTTGATATTTATAAGGTCCATCAACAATGTACAAAATCAAAAACAACACACCAAATATAAATGCAATGCTTCAACAAGGAAATCCACTATAATGCATTGTTTAGTCTATTTAACTTTTTGTGTTATGATGAATGCTTGATAAAGAAATAATATATCAAAAATGCTCTAAATGTTTTAAATTCTCAATGAGGGTCTCTAGAATTGCATGTACTCATTGATCCCTAAATGCAATATTGTAACTACGTATTTCTAGACTTCTTGGATTCAAATTAGAACCATATTGGCACACAAGTTGACACACAACGAGTGAGAAAGTTATTAAGGACGCAACACAACAAGGGACCCAAATAAGGGTGAGAAGGTCCCACACAATAAAAGCCCACATAACCATAAGGTTATGAGGGAAACACAAACACAAGCAAAAACATGTGGGGGAGAGAGAGAGAGCCTAGGGAAGAAAAAATGTAGGCACTGTGAGGGAACAACTAAAAGTCAAGGAAATGTACTAATTAGAGCCTAATTTGGACAATGATTGACAAACACACCAAGTACCCTAGAATAATGCAATCATACAAGTAATAAATGCCCACGTGCCAAAATCAAATATCTACATCAACTACGGAAAATGTTTTTTTTTTTGGATATAGTGTGATTCTTTTGTTTGAGTTTCCATGATGGTAGCCACTAGTTATGTATTTGTGTGTAGAGGATTCCTACCCTCCATTACTTAATCAATAGATTTTATTTTTTTCTTATTGTTGGCCAAAGTTTTGAACTCCCAAGCTTGTGAAAATTTGGCATTTAGATACCTAAGATATTGAGGTTATTGATGTTATTTTTAAATTTTGGATGAAAAGTGGTTATTTTGGATTAAAATAACATTGACAATCGAGTATAACCTTGTGTTGATTGATTGAAACCGAGATTTTTGTATTAGAGTGTGCATAACATTGCCGTGGGATTCCAAGAAATGTGACCTCTCCTCTATCTCTATTTGTTAGGGCTGAAATGCATTCTAGTTGAGTGATGGATCTATTTATGAGGAGACATTTCACATAGGAATGTATTTTCCTCTAATTTTCCCATGTTTTCTACATGAGAATGTTGTAGTGCAAATGGGTTGCTTGTTCCTAGTTTTTCTTGTCAATTATGATCCTAGGGTAATTTTATTTGTATTGGATCATTGATACCATTTGACTTATGTGTTTTTTCCCTATGTCATAGCTAACAACTTGGAATGTTATGTTCTCATAGTCAATTGGTTGTTTCCATTATATCCCCCTTGCGTCCATGATCAATCTATCCAACAAAGGTTTGTCAAGGTTCAAATTGACACAAATCAAGGTGTAGTTGTACATACAAGGATTCCTTGTGAAGTTGGGCGTCAATATATATTCCCTATAGCATTCTGATCTTTTCCAAAAGATTCTTTCTAATATTCATTTTTAAAATGGGGAAGATGAACCCAAACAAGAAACATAACAAGGCCCTCCTTGGAAGATATGACCTCTTCCTTGTTCGGAGAAGAGCATACTAGGTCGTGAAATATCCCTTGACATGATAAATATTTTCACATCTCTTAGGTCTCCAATTTTCATAGACTCAAACTCTTAAAAATTAGGGCCCAAACTAAGATCCATAAACCTATAATAGATAAGATCTTCTTCCTTTAGAGCCACAATCAATGTTCCATCTAGAAGACTCTAGGAAACTATCTATGCCAAGAAAACAATTGTTTCCTTCTTGATAGGGACATTTGGAATTGATAGCCTTGTCTATATTTAGTTACAAAAAGCTTATTAAATCTTCCTTGCACATCAGATTTAAGGAATTTGAGACAATGGATTAGAATTTTTGGGAAAACTCCCAAAGGGGGAAGAGGGTGGAGAGAAGGCCAAAGCCTCTTCAAGCAAGGTACTTTAGACCCTATCAACACCTGGCTAGCAAGGAAGGAAACTTGTTGGATTTGAGTAATGGAGGTTAGTGTTGACAAGGATGTGAAAGCATGGGAAAAAAACTTCAAAGAACACTCAATAATGTTCCATCGCAATTGAGTAAAACTGCAACCATTGATTATATCTTGCCATATAAGATCAGCTTACTTGGCAAGTGACATTATATTCTCTCTTCACTAATAGGTACTCACCGGACACAAGATTATAAATGGTGCAAAGGGATCTTTGTTCTTCATTCCCCAATCTTCATCGTCTAAAGCCACCTTGACATAAGAGTACTAAACCGTCAATGTTACTCTGGGCTTGCGCTTGGCTTCAATCATCATCTCTAGAAAACCAAACCTCAAAGTCAGCTAGCGCTAGAAGTCTTCAACCATCATCTCCAAAAAAAAATCAGATCTCAATGGGACTCGGAGCAAGCATTTCCAACTTCATCTGACGAGGCCTACTTCAGCAGTTCTATTTTCATATCTTGTATGTTTTATTTTGATAATCTCTAACATGTGATGTGTTTTATTTTTTGATGGTTTACAATTTTTATAACATTTTATACATTCAATATAAATTAAATTTATCTCACGAAGAATTAACGTTTGGACTGAAATAATCATCAGCTTACTCATCATTTAAAATTGAGGCAATCACTGCATTACAAGATCGATATTCAATAATATTATGCATCATCATGATCTTCTCCTTCTGAATATCCACCTCTTCATCCTAAAAAATTAATGGAAAATTTAAAGAAGATTAAAATAAAGTTGCATATGATTGTAACCAGAACTACTATATTGAGTTAAGTGGGACATCATCTAGTATTAAGGCAAGAACTATTGCAATTACGATGACCCAAGTTCAACACCAATTAAGCAGCAGGCTGAGTGAGCAAGCACACCACAAGAATACTGTGGGCAACGATTAAATTGTGGCTCTTATGGCTATTAGCCAAAAGGTTTGCTGAGTTTTAACCATACCACGCACCATGCCAGTGTCTACTATTGCCTAATTAGTATATTCTATCGCATACTTGAAACCACACTTATTTTAGATTTATATTGGTCATTAGAAGCAGATTGACAATGTTACAAACCATCAAAATTGTTACTTTGGGTGGCGACTGATTTCTTATCTTGCCTACCAGCTTTCTCGCCTGATTAATATATATTTCTCAAAAACTAAGAAATTGAAGGGGTTGCCAAGCATAAGCCAAAAACTGAAATAAAGTTCACTCAGTAACACTGTTCTGAAGAGTAAGAAATATATTTCATATAAAAATATGGCATCTATTTTTATAAAGAGAAAGAATTAAAATAATGATGAATGATGCAGCTGAATGGCCTATAGTACAAATAATCACTGAGGAATGCCTATGTTTGTCAATGTGGCTAGGCCTGCTGCCATATGTTTGTCATTGTGGCTAGGCCTGCTGCCATATGCCATTGTCACTTGACATGTCTGCTGCCATATGCAATTGTCACTTGGCATATCTTCTGTTCACCACTCAATCATAGGAACAACATTGTACTTGGCTTGTTCCAAACGAAATACAGAAAGAACGACCTCTTATCAGTGATTCTTGTGCTAAGGAGGTATCTTAATTCTTTTCATGACTGTTTAAGGAATAGGAATTTCTGAACTGTTTAAGGAATAGGAATTTCTGAACTGTTAAAAGGAATAGGAACTTGTCAAGGTACCTTCATGCAGTTTACCTCTTCCATCATCTGGAAGATATCTGATTATAAGCAGTTCTAGGTAGAAAACTGAATATTTGCATATTCATCCTGGCATTGTCATGAAAGAGTTAGCATCACTCATAACCACTGCCTTTCCAATTTTGTGATTGACCCAGCTCACAGTTCAGAATAAAAATTAATCTTGCTGTGTAAACTGAACTCCAAATGTTTTACCAACTTGCCATTCAGGAAAAAAATGATGACAATGGTCATCAGATTCGGTATTATGGAGCATCTTCATTACCAATGGGTCACTTTGTGACTTACATGGTAAAATATTGAATGAATAAAGCACCGAAGTACCACCTCCGTAAGTGGTAAGATGGACTCAGAACCCGGCTGTTTCAGAAATGGAGATTGAGTAACCTGTTCATTTAAGACAAATGAAAGTAGTCAGTCGAAGGATGCACTTTTTGTTGTACGATGATTTCAAGCACGAAGGTGATATCTGATGCACAGTTAATTGAAACCCAAACAAGGGAACAAGTTTGTCAAGGTAAACCTTTATTTCCAAGGTAAAGCTATTGCTGTATCAAAAGAACTAAAGCCAATTAAAGGAGGAATATGATAAAAATCAAAACTGAAAGAAGTACCAAGATCATTTGAAAGGTGCTCCTGTTTTCTGAAAGTCCCCGTGTTTGTGGTTGAAGATCTATTCGGTGTCCTGTTTGAATTGTAGTTTCCACCTGAGTTCAGGGGTGTATTGTATAATGGAATAGGACTCGTTCGAGCACGTCTCTGTTGCAAAGAGGTACTACTCCTGGTGACTTTGAGGCGAGCCTTCCGACCCTGTAGCTCATTTACAGGCATGGTTTTAGCACATAAGGAATATTTAATCATTTTGGAGAAGAAGGTACCAATCTATATACTTGCTTTCTTAAAAACATTTCAGCTATCCTACCATATGCAAAGAGATCTTAGCCAACATATGTTCCAAAAAGTCAACATATGTTCCAAATAGTATCTTAGCCAACATTACTATGCATTACGCTGGTCCTTTAAGAAAACAATGAGAAGAACTTCATTCCAATGCACTCGTACATGAAAAGAAAAATAGCTAGCGAGCATAAAACAAAAGCAGAACCTTTGATACAAATAAAATCATTCTTGAATGTGCAATTTTAGCAAACACAAAAGTTGCACTGCTGAAATAGATTTCAGACAATTACCGCTTGACATATAACTATTTTCTTAAATCTCTATCTTCAAATGTAGAAACACAACCTTACCCAGATTGCTAGAAAGTAGAAACAGACTTATGATTGCTACAATTTGAGAATATATATGATTCTGCAAGTCATAAAAACAATTAGAAGCAATATTATTTTGAAGGTCGGTTACTTGAACCTTTGCAGACAAAGGATCTGGGACAGCTACATCAGCCATGGTTCCTAAGTTTTGTAGACACAATTCAGGATTCTTGTGACCTTTTCATGTATCAGTTGTATAATGATTTAGAATTTATCGAAACTGAAAAAAATCAGAACAGCATATTACCCAACACTGATAGTAACAATAGCACATAATGCACATCCTTAAATTGGTAAATAATGGCATACGCACTTTTCAAATCATGTGCAATAACTCTTCAAACAAGTTTCCTATTTAAGGATGCTATAGAGATGTTGAAGGACTGTTCTAAACAACGTCTAAGATGTACGACTGACTTATATTCTCGATGAGCTCAGCAATTCTTGAAAAATACACCCACCATGATGAAAATTTTCACACATAAACTCAACACTGATAGTAACAATAGCATATAATGCACATCCTTAAATTGGTAAATTATGGCATCTGCACTTGTCAAATCATGTGCCATAACTCTTCAAACAAGTCTCCTATTTAACGATGCTATAGAGATGTTGAAGGACTGTTCTAAACAACGTCTGAGATATACAACTGACTTATATTCTTGATGAGCTCCACAATTCTTGGAAAATGCACCCGCCGTAATGGAAATTTCCACACATAAACCCAGTTATTTGAGAAAAGTTATTGATTACCTTTCTGATGACTTCTCACATGTGATGATCACTGTAGCAGAAAAGTGATGTGAAAGATCAATTTCTACAAATCAAAAAAATCCTAAAGATCTGAAAGAATATAATGCAAACAAATACAGATATTATGATCTACAACATAGAGGGTCGATGCTCTAGTAATCAATACACCACATTTGACGGCTTTGACAAATATCCTAGAAAACATGTGCAAATTTATTTAGTTCATTCCTCTCTCCTGTATAATCAAATTTCCAGGTCGTTCATAGCTTCATTGTAAAGAACTAATAAGGAATACTTCTAAGAAAGCAGTGCATCATCACTGCTTCAACACAAATTTTTCAGGAGGTCCCCCATTAGCTGAAGACACTTAGGCCCAAGGGAAAAGACAGACTTAAGGCATTCACGAACCCCAAGTTAGAGTGCATAATTGACCTAGATGAACATGGCTTCATTAAAATTTAATACTGAACTGAATTTACATTCAAAGAACAAATATGGTTTTAATATAAAAAGGCTTACGAAATAGCATGGCCTTATTCACGTGTTTCATGGAATTGAAACTGCATTTCAAGTGCTTTAAGCAATCATTAAAAGAACAAAAATTGTGCACACCTGAGTTCTCATTCAATTACTACTTTGAGTGGTGCCCAGAGTCCAGACAATATATATTCATTCATTCCTTTTCCAAGAACTGGGTGAGAGTATTGAGAGGCAAGCAAAATCAACATTCATCGGAAAATAAATAAAGTTGAAAACAATGAATCGCCAACTACAAAATTACAGCAGTCACACGTCATTTCAATATGATTACAAGCAATAAAGTAATGGTCTCTAGTGATCTCAACCCATCACCAGCCCATTGCCTATCTTATAACTATATGAGGCACTCCCTGCCCCTATATCTATCTATTCGGGGAGGGACCCCTATCTAGAATCAATCCCGACAATGGCAGCATAATTTACTACCTTCTAATTTATGACGCATAAAGACAAAACGATTTGAATTACATAAAAAGAAGTCGCATCCGATGATTAGGTGAATAATTCAGTTTGCTACTCATTTTACTGCTCACGAGATTGTTAGAAATCTGTCTCTTTTGACAAAGTAAGAGTCAAACTAGATTCTGTATATTATGCATTGAAATGCCATACTTAGTGGTACCTTTAGATTAGTCATTCTGATTTCATTTGCTGCACGATTTTATTATGACATGTATTTGATTATTGAGATTTAGTAAATATGATCATTTATGAATACTTTGATACTGCTACATACCCGATTTACGCTATAATTTTACAATAGTTCATTCTGATTGTCCCAACAATGTGATGCCAAATTACTCAGCTTTAGTATTTTTGAATTTATTTATTTTTGTGGATGGGGACACCTTGATATTTCAGGAATATGCTAGGTTGCCAGGAAACAAGTGCGGGTATGGGTTCGAAACACAGAAACAACAATTTTCAAAAACCCTTGGGTACGAAACAGCACGGAAACATCCGTACAATATACTGATCTACACTCGTCTTTCTTTAGATGATACCAATGTTTGGAATCTATAATTGCTGGAAGTAAGTGTATATCTGGATAGTGATGCATTTGATGTTCAGTTGCAAATGGAATGCTAGAGTTCAGCATTCCACCTCTCGGCTACGTATTGGGTCTGTAGTGTGTCTGTCTGGAAATCAGAAATGTAAGATTGTTTTACACTTGAATAAAATTATCTTTTTTAAAATAAATAAATGTATAACACTCATTTTTGTCCATAAAAGATAAAATACTTAAAATACTTTGTATTCATGAAAGTTAAAAACATTCAACATGCTTAAATTTTCATATGTACATAATTATAATCTAGATTCTAGAATATATCATCTAGATTTTCCTCAAGTACCGCTGAAACAGAAGTATCTAGTGTTTTAATTTTTATTTTATGGCAATCAAAAAACAGCACTGCTGAAATGGTACAGAAACATCTACCATATCCGGAACTGTTTTGGAGTTTTGGAAATGTTTCAAGCAAGTACCAGGACCAGTACCAGTACCTGGTACGTCAGTACATGGGTACGCTGCCCTGGTTGGTGTTTCCGGGTATCCAAGGGAATATGTATAGGGTCGTAGGTGGAAGGGTCAAGACCTGCAGCAGTCCTTGGGGGCATTAAGTCAATGACAAACAGCAAGCACAAGAAGTACAAGAAGCATACTAGACAATGACAAGCAAGACAAAGGAACACCAAAGGGGCATCGAATGTTTCAAGAGTTTATGTTGATTTGTTGCAATAGATGATTGAACAACAACAAAAGAAAAATTGGTTTCATTTAGCATATTTAAATTTCACAGCCATCCTAACTAGGAGGATAACATAATAATGGGTTGGCACAAAATGAAGACAAACCTCATTTACAAGGGACATGGGTCCATACAACCAGAAAATTCAACTTGCTCAATAGAATCAACCACCCAATTTAAGAATTAACATGAAATAAGGGAACAAATTAGGGCGAATCACCCTCATTCATAACTAGGGATGGGCCTTCATTTGAACCATGCTCATTTATAACTAGGCATGTAACTTGCATGAAGTTATCACATCAAGAAAATGGAAAAATGGAAAAATAATAAGTTGGCAAGGACTTCTTGTTTCTTTAAGAGGTCTTTCCATTCACTAAGGGAGAGATGTTTTTGGGAAATTTCCATCTAGATTTTGTTTTGCTTCCTCCTTACTTCATGATGTTATTTTCAACACTTTGCCTAAGTAACAAGCATTGCAATGTTTTGCTAAACTTCTGCGAGAGGATCTTGAGGCTTTTTGTTGGTAGTCCTACTTCCTTCATTTGGTGTGAATTTATACATACAAGCAAAACAAATTTTATCTCGTTTTTCCCTTTCTATTTGCTAGTCTCCACCTTCACCAAAAGATTTATCCTTTTTCTGTGAGGATAAGCTTTATCCTTGTGAATTGTGAAAATTCTATTGCTTGTAACAAACTAAAAGTCAAACAAGATGAAGCATGGATATAAAATTATGAAAGAATCAGATTGGAGCTCCCTAATAAGAGGTAGGCCAACTAAAGACTCCTATGGGGCCCTTTGTGAAGATCAATATGGATAGCATGCCCAAACTACAAGGTGTCTGATTGTCGTTATGACAATGTTGTTAAAGCACTTGCTACTGAACATCAGATTGGAGCTCCCTAATAAGAGGGAGGCCAACTAAAGAATAAGATGAAGGATCAACCATGAAAGACTCCTATGGGGCCCTTTTGAAGGTCAATACGGATGGCATGCCCAAACTACAAGGTGGCTGATTGTCTTTATGACAATGTTGTTGAAGCCCTTGCTACTAATAATGGTTTGTGAGCATGGGAAAGCATCTTTTAATGACATCAATAATGATATATGATTATTGACCATCCACACATTCGATGAGGTTGCATTTACTCATTTATGTGGAAGACGGTCTGGCTAATATTTCTCTTTATTGGGATCATCTAGATCTGTCTCTGGGTGTGCATGAGCATCGCAGGGATTGGGTAGCCCAACAGAACATGTTTTTGAGTTAGGGACATGTCGGTGTAATGGTCTAGGGTTTTGCAGAGGTTCGGTGTCTCATCATGGGGATTATCAACTTTCTATATATACTTTTTCAATAATAATAATTTCCTTTTTCTATATCCAAAAATAATAATTAGGCCAGCACACATCCTTTTGAGTGATAAGTTATAACTTAAGTGTTAATCTGTCTTTATTGTCCATAGGTGAAACTCATAACACTTCATTTTACCTACCTTCATGATCTGAGACAGATCACAAATCGACTTCAAAGACAACAACTTCAGACATACTTCAGAAAATGATAGTGAATGTTTTTCAGAGATTAAAAAAAGATTTGGAAGAGCACTACACACAAGAGAAGGCAGGAATCATCAAACACTTAACCCAACCCTTCCAACATGTTCATATTCCTTCTGAAATATCTACTTCACATTGGCTGTTCAATGGTCAGATGCCGTACAAGGTACATGGGAATCTGGACATCCCCAACTTTAAAGGAAAAAAATAGAAGCAAATGCTCTAGATAATTGGTTGATCTATTCATACTACGCGGTTAATCAGTTTTTAAATAAAGAGAAGACAACCTTTCTCTTCTGAGAATTTCCTTATTTGTCAAGAATGATGGGATAAATACAACACTTCTCATGAAGATGATGACTTAGAATTTGTAGATACCTAGAATGGTTTTGTATAAGACTTGAAAACTACCTATTATCCTATTGGAAACCATGATGATTGATACATTAAGTTTTCACAATTGTGTCAAAGTTGTGATCAGTCTATTCAAGAATGCATGGACATTCAAGAAATAGAGCAAAATCCTATTTTGAAATACAAGTCAGGCTTGACACCATGCATACAGTCTGACATGGAATTCTTACAAATCTATTCTTTAGGAGAAGCCTACATATTTTCTTGCAAATTCAAAACATAAGCCAAGAAAAGTCTAAGGAAGAAGATTCCAGTCTCAGGACAAACCGCAGTCCAAAAATTCCAAGTCTGGAACTAAATAGAATCGTAAGCAAGGATAAGGATACTCATGTTCTACCCAAAAGAAAAATACATATTGTCGGACGATCAGACTAAGCAGTCCATACTAGCAAGTGGTGCACAATTCACAAATCCAACAACCACTCAATCAGAATGTTGTGCCAAGAAAGCTCTGCTTGCACAAATAAAGATAGCAGGTACTACCTGGGAACTCGGCAAAGGCAAGCAGGTCACGGAATTTGAGCCCAGTGCTATGGTACGTACCACAAACACTGCCTATTAGGGGTCATAGGAAGTAGACAGATTTTCCATTCCCAGGTGTGAGTCAATGTACAGCCTGTGCACTTCATTGTTGAGAAGGGAAGCCAAAAGAATATGCTTCCTCTTGAAGCGATTCAAAGATTGAACTTGCCACTGACACCTCACCCACAACCATACTCCAACGAATGATTCAACGCGGGTTTTATGAAATGTTACTCATCAGCATCACCTAGTGTATGAAATCAAGTCTTGTCCAGATGTAGTCCTTTGTGATATAGCACCATTAGAGATATGTGATGTTTAACTTGGTCAACCATATCGGTTTCAGCAGCATGCCATCTGTGAAGAGAATTGCAAAAATGTTTCCATAGGTGTTGGTGAACATAGATGCCACATACTGAAAGTTGTTCCTAAGCTTTCACTCATTGCAAGAAGCTAGTTATTTCTAGTAATAAAATTGTACTATTGATGACGAGATCTGAATGAAAGACAAATTGTGGCTCAATAATATACCACAACTCCTTTCATAAAAGACACATCAGTTGAACAATGTGCTGGAAGAATACAAGGATATATTTCAGCCACTGACTAGAGTCTCTAAGCATTGTGCAGTAAAGCATACTATACTACCTAATGCATCTCTATACAACCAGTCACTCCTAGAAAATGAAGAAATCAAAAGGAAAATCAATGAACTCGTTGATAAAGGACACATCAAACCAAGCTCTTCAGCTTTCCACAACCCCATTATGCTCACACCAAAGAAGACTGGCATGTGGAGGTTGTGTATTGACTACAGAGCTCTCAACAAGGTCATTGTGTATATGCATCTAAGATAGACTAATACATCAGAATATGCACTTGGGGCAGTCGTTACTCAATTTGGTGACCCAGTCACTTACTACAATGAGACATTCATAGCCACAGAAAGGCAATACTCCACATGTGACCGAGAACATGTAACCACTGGAAACACTCCATATTGGAAAAGGAGACCGTAATCCACACGGATCATAAAGCGTTGCAATTTTGCAGACATAAAACAAGTTGCAACTACAACAGTATAAAAATGGTCTTCATACCTGCAGCAATTCCATTTCAACATCAAGCATGAGAAGATAAGTGCCAATACAGTGGCTGGTTGTTTGTGTCAATCTCTAGTTCAAGCTGTCACCAGTGTGCTTGACACATGTGGACATGAGTATAACATTCGGTTAGAATTGTCTACATCTGATACAAACTTTACAAAAATATATTAGGCATTGCATAGCAGTAAGTTGCTTCCAAATTTCTACTTCCTAGAAGGACTTCTGAATCGTCTTGACACATATGTTCCACATGAACTAGAACTTCAGACCATTAAAATGGGGGCTCATTTCAGTAAGGTTACAGGATCCTTTGGAGTTGGAAAGACCCTTTTGTTACTGAAGAAGTATTTCTTTTGTCCACATCTCAGATCAGAAGTTGCAAAATACATCAAATCATGTACCACTTGTGCCATAGCCAAACTAATTTACAAAAAAGCAGGGTATGTATGCACCTTTGTCAGTACCAACTAGACCTTGGGAATCAGTTTCCATGGATTTCTTTTCAGGTTACCCTACTACCAAGCATGGTAATTATTTTGTTTATGTTGTAGTTGATATATTTTTAGAGATGGAAATTCTCACACCTCATAAGAACTCAATCTCAGCTCTAGAAGTAGATGAACTGTATTTTCAGAATGTATGGGTCCAATTGAGATAACATCTACCATCATCTCTCATAGGGCCAACAAATTCTTGAGCGATTTCTGGAAAGCATTTTGGTCTATAATGACAAAGTAGAACAAGTTTATCATGAATGTTCCATCCACAAACTAATGGACTAATAAAGGTGGTGACCAGGAAGCAATGCACATGGGATGAAAACCTTCATTTCATTCAACATAGCTACAATAGAGCTCTACACAACTTTACAACACAACCCTTTTCAGGTTTGCTTGGCTTTCCAATCTTTGGCACCCGTTAGCGTAGTTTATTCCTTGTTGCCATCATCAACACCTCCCTAAGCTCAAAAGGAAGTTGACACAGCTGCTAAGTTCATTGACCATATCCAAGACATTCATCAACAAGCGCACATTTTGACTAATGCTAAGTACAAGAAACACCATGATCAGCACCACAGACCTTTCAAATCGGTGATCGAGTATGGCCTCTTTGAAAAGAAAAGACTCACAAGAACTTACTGTAAGCTTCGTTCACTTTGGCATAGCCCAATTACTAAGTAGGTTGGATATAATGCTTTTGAAATCAATCTACCTTCCTCTCTTGGTCTACACTCAGTTTTCAATGCAAAACTCTTGTGGCATTATTTTCTACCTTTAGAGAAAAGAAACCAATCCTGATTGCAGCACACCTGCAGAAATGGATTGAAAAATTGATACCAATGTCAAATGCGCCAGACAATAGGAGATTCCTCTCTACCAGATCGTCAAAGCGGGTCAAGTACCTTTGGAAGGAAAATGGTTCAAAGAAATGCAAGTCGCCAATGACTATCCACAACTTCACACAGTAGGGACCATTGCTTCTAATGAAGGGCATAGTGATTCGGGAGAATCTAGGATTTTGATCGACTCGTAGCATAACAGCGACACTCCTTTCCATGTTTCATCTGCATCATCAACTATAAAAGCATCCCAAACAAACGAAGTCATATGAAGTCCTAATTCTTCTTCATTGATGTCACACAGCTCCGACAGTACCGACCCTATTCTACATGGTTGTTAGAAGCATTTCCAGAAAATGACAAAATGGAGGGTCTGAACAGTCACGAAGCATGAGGTTGTCATTCTTCTAACTGGGAAGTCGTCTCTTTGTCTCCCACACTTGTATAATAGTGTAATCCTCCATTCATTATTTGAATAAGGGAGATAGAATAGAAAGTAGCATAGTGGCTAGACATCGTGTAACACCCTTTCAGATCATTGTATAGAACTTTTGCATAGTACAATCTTGCAACTTGCAATTCTTTCATGGTGTCTATTATTATGTTGTTTCTGTCTATTAAGCACTATGATTCATACAATCCGCTCTCTATTGTTTCTTATATGTTTCTACCATAAAATATTTAACCCCATTAGATGTGTTATCCACTGAGTTCTTCTTTGGTGCCCAGATCATTCTCCTAATACTTCCATACCTTTCTTCATCTCGAGTGAAATCCTTGGGCACTCTTCACTGTAAAACATTTGACCATATACTCCTACATAACAAATGTGATATTGGCATCTGTGAAACATGTAGCAGTGAGAATGGATGTCGGAAATATTCTACTGAGTAGTCACATAATATGTGATTAGTTAAAGAGTATTAGCTATTATGAGTCACGTTGTTTGTACGCTAGTTGTTGAAACAACTCACTTAGAATAGGAATACTTAGTATTTTACGAGTTGTTTTAACAGCTCATTCAAGATTAGACTAAGTAGTCTCCTAGTCCTAAATTCTAGGAGCTGGCATTAGTATAAAATGCCTCTTATCATGATTAATATGCATCTATCAAATGTCTAATTTGGTATCAGAACAGGTTATATATGGAGAAGCAAAATGATAATGAGTAACTGTCATGTTTGAAGGTTGCCCAAGCTATGAAATTTTTCATATCATTTAGTTTATGTCAGATTAGATTTTATATTTAATAGAATAGAGTGAGAGTGTGCTGAGTGAGAAGGACAGGATAATAATAAAATAGCAGTAGAAGCTATATAAAAAAGAAAGATCTTCTTTATAGGTTTTGGAATCTCTGTGGTGTTTGAAAAACAATGAATACTTGCAGCCTGGGTGCCCCTGTAGAAGAGAAAAAGAAGCAACACAGTGGCAAGATATAGCATGTGTGGGATACCCGAAAGCTTAGTGTCTGTATGAAGGTACCAATCTGATGTTGGTAACGTAATAAGAGGTGCAGCAACCTGGAAATGGGCACCTGGGTGAATATCTACAAGAAGCGTAACCAGTTCCTTCCGAGCACTTAAGCCTATTCTCAATAAAGAAGACTTCCAGGGAAAAGTGTAGCAGTAGCCCAGGTACCACTCTTGGAAGATTTGGTATCAGACAGAAAGAGCCACTCACAAAGTAAGTGCCAGAGTCAAGATGCAAGCACCCAGTATAAAAGGCATTGAACATAGGCACATTAACAAAACTGAATGTGGAGTGTAGGAGGTGAAAGACAAGCAGCAATAAGTAGTTTAAAGGCGCCATTTACAAAATGCATAAAGAAACAAAACACCAGGAAAAGGCAGCCAGTAGCCAAAAATGGCACCCCAAGCTTCATTATTATCTTATACATATGGTAGCTCAGCAATAGTTTAATTTAATAATAATTTAGGGCACAATATAGTTTTAGGTTTATAAGTTTCAATAGTTCAGTGTTATATTTTGAAAATAAAAAAGTCAAAACATTGGATTTTTATTTTTGCCTCAAGTCTACCAGGGATAAGATTTGGCCACATTGTGTCTTTTATTGTACTAAAACTTCCAAAATGATTTCACTGCAGCTCTTGTAAATTTGTGTATTTAATTGTTTTAGTGTCATTTTAGAGTAGTTTTCCATAAAAATTGCTTGGAAATATATTGCAAATTATGTAATTTCTGAATCAGGAAGATTTTCTATCTCAAATTTTGCCAGTAGGTTCATATTAGCATTTTGAAACACCCAAAAGAAGAATTTCTCACAAAACATTATGGTTCAATAGATTAAATTGTTTTTCCATAGAAAAAAATATGTAAAAAAATTGTCTAATTTGTACTACAAAGATATATTTTTGTATGGGTAGATTGTTGGTAGTACCGAAACCCATAAAATTTTGATTGAGCGGGGTATCTCACTCTTATGAACAAGACAAGTACCAGGATAAAAATGCTGAAACCATTCGGAGTGTATCGTGGAATGGCCTATGGTCCACCTAGCTAGTTGAGTTGAAGACATGGGAGGCTAGAGGAAAGGGACAGAGAACGCCCAACCCAATCTCAAATTCGCAGCTAACTTAGAGATTGCAGACTGTTGTAGTGGTAAAACCAAGGGGCCAAAAAGACTAAAGCTAAGAATGGTGTCCAGTGGCAATGGGTACCGTTTACACTGTTCGTGATTAGGTGACAATGACCAAGTACAATGGCTACAAATGCAAGTTCAGTGAGGTGGCCATTACCCACTGAAGATAGAGTGAGGACCCAGTATCGATGAGGCCCATCCAATTGGAGGTGCAGAATTGAAAAGAAGTGGAGGCCCGTGCCGCACTTGCACTAGTAGAGAGAAAAGAAGTGGAGGCTTGTGCCACACTTAACAAGTAGCATGAATGTTGTAAAGTTCGGGAAGGCTCGATCCAACTAATCTCATTGTGAACAATTATGTCATTGTTTACAGTTCTGGAGAGTGTATTTTTATCAGAGTTGTAATGAATCCATTCCCACTACCCTTGTTGAATTGGTGATATGTTCCCATCTGTTGGTATTTGCTTGTTGGATTGGTGATATGTTCCCTTAGAATAGGTATACTTAGTATTTGTAGTTACGAGAGGTTTTAACAACTTGTACAAAATTAGACTATGTTGCAATCTCCTAAAAACTACGAGCAGGCATTTGTATAAAATGCCTCTTATTATGAATAGTATGCAATCTATCGAATTGTCTAATTATGGATAGGCTTTGTAGTATTTGGTGTCCATCGTTGAAACAATTCCTCACTAATATTGTGACAAGCACATACACAATGGTGATGAACGGGCTCTGTAATATCAGTGTCCATGGTTGGGAAAAATCCTCACGAAATTGTGACAAGCATAAATGCAGTCAATCATAAATGGAGCCACACACAAAATCCCTAGGTACTCTTGAATTCTTTTTCCACATAAAAGGAAATGGTTTCAATCCAATTGAATATTCTCCCATTTTTCTGGATTTCATGTAATAAGGGGGCTCAACCCTTATCTACACATTGTGTCTTGAGCTCATGTTAACCTACACGAGCACCACAACATTACAAACATATGATTGGAGATTTCTTATATATTGTATATTGTTTTGTAGATTTAACCAGTTTAAATGTATCAATTGGGTCATACCATTCGTTAGGAACATTTTCAATAGCATTGTTACTAAGCTACACATCCACCCGCGCCTATGTATATTCTATGTGAGGATTAGAAAACTTGTAAATTAAATGTAAAAATCAACAAGTGACATCTGCCATGAGTTTTCCAAAAGGTGAATAAATATTTGTTTCACGGATTTGCCCTTCTATTAGGAGATATTTGAACATCTCGAATATGGAAATACATCACTTCTATTAGGAGATATTTGAGACTCTTTGATGAGGGAATCTATATCTCCTTCTAGATTAATATTCTCCAGCTCTTCCTAAAATTGTTTGGCAATCTTGAAATGAAAGAAAAGCTTCGAGTAATTGTCATGCGTATGTCTATGGCATCAATGTCGTATCCCCTATGTCTATATGCTTTGGCATTTGACCATGTTTTGTACTAGACCTTGTTCCATATTCGTGTTATTTCTTTTGCCTGTAATTCTTTAACCTTGTGCTTCTTACAAAATCAATGCAAAAATTCAAGGAAACAATGCTTTCTTTTTGCAAAGCTTGAAGAAAAACAAGTTTAGCATAGAGCAATGGCAACAATAAGGATCTTTGTGAGTGTGAATGAATTTTTTTGCCTATGCCGCATGAAATGAATTTAATCTCAAAGCAACTCGACATTTAAAATGTAATATATTGGCTATTGTGGAAATCTCTATGGATTTTTCAATATGCATCAAATAGTGTATACTTAGAGCATTTTGGTCCATGAAAGGGATTTTAATTCATATTTTTAATATAAAGAAATGATTGCTTTAACAAGTATTTAATAACTCAAGCAACACAATTAGATCTACATCAACGATAACCATTGTTTCGTGAACCTCGGCAAAACTTAGATTCTTGAATATTGTAGGAGTGAGGTGTCACAAGATGTGATCACTTATCTTAAAATCATGGCATCTCAAGCTTCATAAGAAAACGAGGTCTACAATTCTCACTTGATCTTACATGTGCTACACATGAGTATGATTGTGATAAGTGTCGCAATCCCACATGACATTTAAAATCCACTACTTTCGTATCAGTTAATAGTGCACAGTTTATTATTTCTTGAGAGCATATCAGATGAAGACAAGTTTCCTCACCTCCTGCACCCTCAACACTTTGTTTCCTGCAGAGTATACTTTATTAGTAATGTTTTTAAGGTTTTACATGATGTTGAGAGGATGTGGGATGCAGACATGTGTTTGCATCTTGCATGTCCACAAACTCTTGAGAACTTTTTTTTTTTATTAGTTTTTAACTTTGCAATGGGCTGCAAGGTAACGGAATGCTAACTCTCGGCATATTTCTATTCTTTGCTACGATAATGTATAATCATGCAGTGAAACATTTTATACTTTAGCAAAAACTCGAGAGATCTTTTTAAGTTTTGTTTTGAAATTTATGGAAGGAATATAAACACCTTGAAAACTATAAATGAAACTATGTACAAACATTTGCAAGTATATACAAAACTGCACTTATTCAGCAAAGCAATAAAAATATTTTTTAATTTTTAAAGAAAAAGTAAAGCATTTTCTCAAATCGATGAAATGGCCCCAAATTTGAGAATTTAGGTGTGTTGGAGACAACACATACATGTCAAGATGAAGTGCACATAATGGAATTGCATATCCAATTAAGGCGATTACTAAGAGTACACAAAAAAATGCAACTACAAAACAAAAGGATATTGACAATTTAGTTTACGACTGCTATTTTCACAACACCCACAACCACTACCCCACCAAACATTGTCGATACTCAAAAATATTGAGATTGTCCCAAGGCCCCTATAGAAACATGCAACTACAAAACCTAGACCAATATTTTAAAAATAAACAAAAGGATATTGACAATTTGGTTTACGAATGCTATTTCCATAACATCCACAACCACTGCCCCCGCCAAACATTGCGGATACTCAAAAATATTGAGATTGTCGGAAGGCCTCTAAAGTCAAAGAGGGGTTATTTATTTTTCCCAATCCTTGACAAATGTTATCCATTTCATGAAGGAAATGAGAGGAAGTCGAAAGTTATATCTATAGAATGGTGATTATTTCATACCCATGTCAAGATGCACTTACATCGCCAAATTGTTGCAATTAGCTCATAGTAACTTCAAATGGAATACCCTCAAATTAGCCCAAATGATAGTATCACAAGGGATGCCATATTGAGATTGTCCCAAGGCCCCTATGAATCAAAGAGGGGTTATTACTCTTCCCAATCCCCAACAAAGATTATCCATTGCATGAAATAAATGGGAGGAAGTGGAAGGTTACAACTATCGAATGGTGGCTACTTCTACCCATGTTGAGATGCACTTACATCACCAAAGTGTTGTAATTAGCTCATAGTTACTTCAAATGGAGTAGTCTCGAATAAGCGAATAATAGAATCACAAGAGATGTGTCCATTATTTTCTCCCAAATCCCAAGGTCTAATGAAGTTAATAGTATAAATTTCATTTTCCCTAGCTTTTTTAGGCTATTCCCTAGCTGATGAAGATTGAGGTATGTTTGAGTATATCTTAAAATGTGCAAGGAATTATTTATCTTCTTAGTCTCCAATGAAGGTTAACCATTTGACAAAGAAAATGAGGAAAAGAAGAAGCTTATAACTATCTCATCAAGAATGGCAATGTGGCCTTTGCTAATAGAGTCCACTCAAACTAGTTCAAACCATAGTTCAAAAAAACTTTATCGGCAGGCCAAATTGTGACTTGAAAATCAGAATCGACAAGTTATCGGCATTAATCGACAACTTTATTGCTACTTTAAAAACATTTAAATTCATAAAATAAACTTAAATTAAATGTAAAACATTATTAAACAACTTCTCTCGAAACATTAGACTTTAGCATTTAGCCTTTAGTTTACCCACTTGACTTCTCGAAACATCCCGATTTTGCTACAAGACACAAAACAGCCTGCAGAGCACTTTAGTTGACAAATAATTCAACATGACAAGATGCAATAATGCATCCCACCTAGATGACAAGATGCAATAATACATCCCGCCCAAATGACAAGTACAAATAGGGAACCCTAGCGAAACAGGATGTTGAAAACGTGAAAGTTTGAAATGCAAATGCCAAACCTGTTAATGGTGTTTGAAACCTGCTCGTCCAAATCGAAACCCTAGCAAAACAGGGATGTTGAACTCGCACAATAGAAAATGACCTCAAAACACATGGAAATGGGCACATATTTTCTGTTTTGACGTTTTAAACATTGCACACAATTTTATGGACGATTTTCCACGATTTCCAATGATTTTAATCGCCGATAAATCGCCAAAAGAAAAATCGAGATTTTTGAAAAGATAAATCGTTTTCATGGCTGTTTGCGATAAATCGTGTTTTATCACCAATTTATCATGATTTTTGTATCAAAGGTTCAAACACGCACACACACACACACACACACACACACACAGACTCCATGTGCAAAATAGAAAAAAACAAACTTATTCTTTATTGATTTTAATGAGGAGATTATGAAATGCACACCTACAACATACTTCTAGTTCTATTACAAACTACAAATATGCAATGTTGCAATATCGGTCCATTTATGAATGTGGTTCACTACTACAAGTCTATTTATACCTACACAATCTTCAGCAAGTCTTTGCTTTGCAATTCCCTAAGCTTGCTTGGAAAAGAAATATATCCACAAACTTCTAGTTGTTGAAAGCAACTCCCCTAGCTAATTTGAGCTAACCATCTAACTAACTAAGTCAAACCTACCTCTTTGATTTAAACCCTTGCACAAGTAGAACTCCTTTCCTTGACAAGGCATTTCCCAAGAAGCTGTTATGGAAGTCAAAAATGCTTCAGCTTCAATTCCTAAGATGTTTCACTTTCCATCATGACTTTTAAGCTTTTGTAGCTTATGAGGCATCTCTCATAAGTGTGTGCCACTAATACAAGTTTGCAATTATAACGTGAGCCCTAGATCTAGCACTATTTAGAGCGCGTCCTAACAGAAAACCTACAGGTGACTAAAAATGTTTTTAGAGTTCTATGAAAAAGTGTTATTTGGCATCATGTACTATTTTGGCAGTTCACTTCCTAAGGCTAACACGGACATGTACACACAGCGCATTATGGCCCAATGCCCGGTTCACTTCATCGAGTTGATGCTCGCATGTATGCAAAATTTGAGATGGCACAAAGCAAAGTAGTGTATCTTGCATTTTCTCGAAAAAAGTGGTCAAGTGCGCCATAATCTGATTTGGTAATTCACTTCCTTAGGTCAACATGAGTATGTATGCAAAATTTGAGATGTGTGGTGCAATTTAACACATTTTACTATTTTTTGAAAAAAGTGCCTCCAAGGCATTTTTCAAAAGATGGATCTCTTCATGAAACTATTTAGAGTCTCGATGCAAGTTATGAGATGATGCAGATCACTATCGCATGTTTTAGAGCTCCATCACAAATTTCAATCGCTCATCAAGTTTTCAAATGTTGCGCCATTAAGGAAGAGTGCGCACCAACTTAGAAGGATAGATTGATGATCACTAAAATAGCACGAATCTTTTTGAGGTGGTTCAAAATACAGCAACTCAATCCACCGCCAAAACCTTGTAAACATTACTTATTGCTATTAAACCTACTTAAATTTTTGGTTGTTGTAAGATTGTTTGTACCCCTTGGATGCTTATATATCATACATCCTAGTTAGACAAGAAAAATTATGAGCTCCTACTCATAAAGGTAGGGTGAGCATAGTGTCCCCTTCCACCTTTTAGGTGCCTCAAAATATTTCCAATTCATTTCTTTCTCATTTCCTAGAACATGATGTTCCATAATTTGTCCTCCCTCCATCTCTAATAATCCCTCTTTTCCTTGTCCCATTGCTTGTGCATGGTCCGCCCACCTCCTCCAATACGCTTGTGATCTCCCTTTTATCCTCTTGTGGGCTTTCACCCACCTCTATCTATCTGTCCACCTCTACCAAGTGTATTCAATAGCAATGTTTTTGCAATCCTCATGGAATCTAATCCAACCACCTTTGGCTAAGCTCGGCATATCTTTCATCTCTATGATTCCTACTATATAAGTATGCAACTCATGCTTTTCTTCCTCTTCTACATACATCTTCGCTTCACTTCTACAAGCATTTTCTCCCTCTATCTCCAGTCATCCCTCCAATATGCTCTCTTTTGCATGTCATCCTTTTGCAGAGCTTTGACCCATATTTATCCGTTCACCTCCACTAAGTGTATTTAACACCATTGCTTTTGCAGTCCTCGTGGACTGTAAACCGACAACCTTTGCCCAAGTTCAAAATCTCTTTCATTCTTGTGATTCCTCCTGCATACGCATGCAACTCATGTTTTCCTTCCTCTTCTAGCTCATTCCATCTCCGCTTCACTTCTACAAGCATCTCCTATGCTTGTACTCTAAGGGCCTATTCATTTGAACTCTCCTTCACAACACTCGTTTTCTTTTGTTACACATCATCTACAAAAATTGGAAAACCATTCATTATGAGAATTAACAATTCCCACATGTACTAGCTCTTTCAATAGCGCCACTACTGCAACAACAATATCCTTTACAACTTCCTTTCTGCTGCAACTTCTCTCCATTTATCAACTGATGCAATAAACCTATCATAAATAGTATCAAGGAAAGTAGACATTCTGTATGCATCACCTCCAATGTCATCTTTCTTGCAACACTACTTTCTTCTCCATTCAATGCTCCCTCTAAATCAGCATCATGTGCATTCACTTGAACATCATTTACCTCCACTTTTATGTCCTCTTAAAGACATGCTTCTGTTGTAACATCATCCTATTCTAAACATACTTGGGTTCATAACAACATTAGCTTCTTTATTTCACTTTGTTCTTCCCTTTTTTCTCTTTTCATCTTTTGTATCTCAGCTATGGGCTGATTACTATCTCCTTTCTTCATCCTTGGAGGCATCACAAACATGTGATGTGCAAAGAAACCTGTACTCTCACTGCCCATATGAAAACAAGGTAACCTTTGACTCACGAGAGTCCCTCCAATATTGCTCCCACATATGCAACATCATGTTTTTCCTTTGTTGTTCTTGGTATAAACATATCCACCCTCTCTATCTCACTCCTTGCCTCTATTCCATGTGTGTAACATTCTTCATCTTCCCTTTCTGTCCAAATGCTCTTTGGATCACAACTTCAAACAAGAAATTCTGAACTTGGCCTTCAACAACTTCACTCTCTACCCAATTCTCATCCCTCAAGATGGAGGATGAATGCATATCTTCCTTTATACACCGTTGTCCTATGCATAATGTTTTTTTCTTATTTCCAATCTTCTTTTATCTCTTTTGTGGGAGTCTTCTCTCCCACCTCCAACTTTGTTTTAATGTATTCTCATTGGTATGTCCTATTGGGGACATCCTCTAAATGAAACCGTCTGCTGTCCACTTTTCATTGCCTTGCCAACCTGAAGACAATTTGTTACTATTGTACCTTTGTTTTTCTTTTCATCTTCAAGCTCTTTGGTCACCTCCAATGGATGACTATGCTCCTCTTCACTTCCTTTATCTCATAGCCTTCTCTCTCTTCTTTGTTCCTCAAAACAGATGTTGGTTGCTCACAATTCGTCTCCTAATGCGCATTTCACTCGCTTCTTGCTTTGCACCATAGTTACCTAAGGCTCTGGGACAGGGGGCATGGGGACAGGGTTTTCGGGACAGCAAAAAAAATCCCAAATTTTGGGAATGACGGGGGATGGTTATTTAAATAATATATAAATATTAAAGAGATACAATGGATTCCCTGCCCCTGAAAAAACATGAAAGATTAAAAATTCAGCACCAGATCTGGAAATGTTACCAAAGGGCATGCGACATCTCTTTATCATGTCACTTATATGATTATATCCTCGAATTAACAAAAGCTTTTTGTAATAGTAGAGGCCATGCAAACTACATGAATAGCCATCCATAGGCAAAAACCGGCTAAGGTAACAAAAAAACATAAAAACTTAAATACAAAGTTGGCCTCTAGAACATCCTAATATACTAGTAAAGCCTCCATTATCATACAAAAAGGCAAAAAGACCTGCCCAAAAAAAAAAATGAAACCAAAGAAATGCTTTAAAATATGCATGTGAATTTATGGATGTTATTGTTAAGTATAAGAAAGGCTTTAAAAAGTAAAATAGCAGCAATCTCTCATTAGAATATCTTTTGAAACCTACATAAAATGGAAGTACATTTCTTGGGAAGGTACATTTCTTGGGAGGGTAACTTTGTGTCGGAAAAGGATTTACATCTAATTTCATTGCACAAAGTGTACTAAATTTCATTTTCTCCTTTTCACAATCATAATCTTTAATGTGTTTAAAGTGTTTTTAATTTGTTCGAGTCTATTTTATGTTGGGGACTTCTAGACGCCAAGACATCCCTTGACCATCTCGGGGACGTCTAGGCATCCCCATTAGCATCCCTAAGGTCTCGAAGCACCCAAACATTCCACAAAGTTAGGGAATGTCGTCAGGGCATTCCTTTCATTTTTGCATTTGGGAGGTGCATAGGGGGATGTTTCGTTCCCGTCCCTATTGATGCCTACATTTGTAACACAAGCTTCAAAGGATAATAGGGAATTAACCCTACTCGTTTTAGAATGCCTACTAGAAATAGGATTCAAGGTACGAAATACTTTGGACATATATGGCCAAGTGTTAACTTGCAGAGGGACCGGTGTGTTTGGGAAAACCACCTATTAAACCTTGGATTTTTAGATCTAAATTAAGCTCAATCTAATGGTATTTACAATGGTTCTAAGTGATTTGGATCTCATCAAAAACTCAAAAGGAGGGAAGGGTAAGGAAGAAAAGAAACTAGACTCTCAATTTCTAAGCATAAAGCAAACACCTTGATCTCAATCAAACCACACACAAACCAAAGAATACAAGAAATAGATTCAACTCATTTCTGCATAAACTCTAGGCAATCGGTCAAAGGAAATAAACACCAAAAATCACAGCCCTAGATAATCCAAGCAAATAAATGTTGTTCATTCACTAAGTTCATAACAGAGGTTAGGCAACGTAACAAACGGTTCAAGCTATCAACAAGAAAACAAAGCAATTATCCATTTACCAACATCTCTAAATCACTTAATAACTGAGATTGCAAAGCATGTCTAAGAAACCAAATGCAATAAACATCAACTCATGAAAAGGAGACTAGCAAAAGCTCTATCTCTTATTGTGTAAATTTAAATGAAACCAGAAATGCAAACTCTACCTAAAAAGACGGAAAGAGATTTGTTATCTAGGCCTCAAGACATGAATTCTCAATTGAAAACAATGATGCAACTCACAACATGTGAAAACTCCAAAATCCTTCCTTTGTATTGAATTCAAAGCCAAGAGTCCTTTTACAACAAATTTGAATGTATTTATAGGCACTGGACTAAGCCACCACCTTTGACTGATTTCAGAGCTTCTAGAAAAGAAAACTACCCTAAAAACAGGAAAAACTAAAAAATGAAACTAAAGCTAACAGTTGGAAAAGATATTTTGGGAACAAGCTCCCATGAATTACAATCACTCCCCAAAAATAGACCTCTAAAAAGAATAATCATCATCACTCTCTGTCTAAATCACAACCAGTGGTTTTTAACAGCATGAACAAAAGGATTCCCCAAAACGATCAGAAAACAACCATTTTGTCTTTTACATGATTGATTTTTACTCATGAAACCACCTCTTTGTTTATCTTTGTGTCAGCTCACCAAATTTGATGATTATGGGATCAAAATTAACCTCAAATTAGTTTATTTAACCTTTGTGCATCATTATCCATCTTCCTTGCTCAAAGATAGCTCAAAAATTTTCTTAATGCTTCGTGTCATTTATCTCTATTTTTGGTCTCTCTAATTTAACTCTATCTATTTAAGAACTCAGTCACTTTAATCTTTAATAAAACACCTAGTCGTTTAAGTCCTTTTTTTTATGAGTAGTGCACTCATTTGGGCACTAGATTACATAGATTGTCAGCATCTTTGCTCATGCTTCAGAGGAAGCATATAGCGGATTTACAATTACAAGTAAGCGTACAACTAAACTAGTGATCACCTTCAGCTTAAGCAGCTACGAGTAAGGGGCATCCATGCTGTCAAAGTCACCCAGGCACGATCTTGGCCTCAACCGTTTTGACTCTCCATGTCGGGTATCTCCAAGCCTTGCACTCAAGCAAGACTTGATCCCGGTGGGCTCATTGAAAGCCTAATAAAGTCCTTTGCCTTAGCTTTTAATAAAAATCTTCCACGTACACTTCCAAGTTTGCTTCTAATCTCTGTTTATTCTCTATTACCTTTGGCTTATTCAAAAGCCACACAAGTAACTAAAACTACTGACTTAGCTTATGGTAAGTCTCCATGTGTGCTAGCTTTGTTTGAGTGTCCGCTTGACCGCTCTTGAAACTTCAGATCTCGCTGATCTCTACCAGTGGAGACCATCGGCTTAGCCTCTCTGCAAGTTCCCGAGTTTTGGTTTGGTCTCCGCACATGGAACGCATCAATGTGAGACACGTGGCCTCCATCGATGCCATTGCTTCCCAAAACTCTCCAAACTTAGGTCCAACCTCTATACCCTAGAAAGTGTCAATCTTTGACACTTGTTAATCATCGGCACTCTTGTGTTTGGCAAGCTTTGACTCTCAACCATCTTGTTTTGTCGATGAGGGACACTTGTCGTCCATTGGTGGAACCTTACTCAATCGGCTTATAAGACTTTGACTACCGTACTCTCAACTTCGCCGATGAGAGACACTTGTCACCCATCGATATACGGCACTATCTCATGCCTTAGAAATTTTTCCTTGCCCCCAAAGTTTGTCGTATGTCGATCTTCACCAAGTGTTGCGCATTAATGTCATTGCTCTCTCTCTCGTGTGTCGATGGATGACATGTGTCCTTCATTAGTGAACAACACTCCCTGCATGCCTTAGAAATTTCAGTTTGCACCCAAAGTTTTTGCCAAATGTCTCGATGGTTGACGATGTCGTTGGGGACAAGTGTTGGTAATCGGGAATGGTTCAAAAAACAACCACGAGTTTAATAACCGAGTAAAATTTAAGCGGCTTCAAATCAATGGAAATTGAAGGACTTAGCCATCAAATGAACGTTTCCAAGCAGTTTTACTTCCAAAAATGGCAAACTTTAGGGTTTTTCTTCCTCTTAATCCTACACACATTATCAAAACTAAAACACCTTTGAAAGCTTCTTTTTGAGATAAAAACAAGGGATTAAACATGGAGCAAAGAAAAAATCAAACTCGAAAGCATTTCAAGTGTAAAACTAGTTTAACTTTGTTGCTTTCATGGATTTAATCAGAATGCAAAATCAGAGACCTTTCAATCAGGTTAGAGAGCTTTAAAACTTAGTTTTAAGACTCATTATAAAAAGGTGGACTCCATTTTCTTGTCAAAAATAGAATGGGTATGTGTTGGCTAAAACAATCCCCAAGCACCCAAAACATCCCACAGCTTGGAAACGGGGATGTGCATCCCTACATAATTCTATTTTGCACTAGTCTTTACCTACAACCAAATCACCATTAGAACAATAATTGGATTGGAAATCTCTGTAAGCTTTTCCTTCATTGGTATCATAATAGTGCCATCATCTCTTTGCAACACTACTACTGCAATATATCTTTCAACATTCTTCTGCATTGTTATCTCAGGCTTTAGCTATAACATCATCTTCTTACAACACTGCTGCTGCAATCTCTCTTTTGTATTCTTCTTCATGAGTAATTTATCCTCCATGGAGTTCAGATAGCCTATTTCATTCGTAAAATTCAAGAGGGGTTATTTATTCTTCTTAATCTCCAACAATGGTTTAACCATTTGACAAACAAAATGAGGACAAAAAGAAGCTTATAATTGTCTCACTAAAGAATGGCAAAGTGGCCTTACTGCCATAATGCAACTTATGGATTCAACACACCCAAATGGACACACACACAAAATGGAAAACAACAAACTCATTCATTATTGATTTCAATGAGATATTACAAAACATGCAACTATAACATATTTCTAGTTTTATTACAAACTACAAACATGCACTGTTACAATATTAGTCCATTTATGGATGAGGATCACTCATGTAACTCTACTTAGACCTACACAATCTTTAGCAAGTCTTTGCATGTTCTAAAACTTCCTGGAAAAGAAATCTATCTCCACAAACCTCTAGTTGTTAAGGCAACTCCCTAGCTAGTTGAGCTAACAATAGCTAACTAAGTTGAAGATACATCTTCAATTCGAACCCCTACACAAGGAGAATTGTTTTCCTTATCAATGCAATGCCTAAGACCCTTCTGAAGGCAAAAATGCTTCAGCTTCCATTCCCAACATATTTCACCTTCCATCACAAATTTTAAGCTTCCTAGCTTATGAGTCATCTCTCACAAGTGCACAACACTCCAACAAGTCTGCAACTATAACATGAGCCCTGAATTTGGCACTATTCATGTCACATCCTGACAGGTAAATCTATAAGTGGCTGAAACATATTTTTGGAGTTCTACGAAAAAGTGTTACTTGGTGCCATGTTTTGTTTTGGCAATTTACTTCTTGTGGCTAACACAAGCATGTACGATTGGCACGAGATGGCCGAGTGCCTTGTAGCATATTTTAGGTTTTCTCGAAAAGCGCAATTGTGAGCCATAATCTGATTTGTCAATTCACTTCCTTAGGTTGACGCTAGCATGTATGAAAAATGTGAGATGGCGCAAGGCAACACAGCGTATTTTGCATTTTCTCATAAAGTGTGACTATGCCCCATAATATGATTTGGCAATTCATTTCCTTAGATCAACGTGAGCATGTATGCAAAATTTGAGATAGCACGGAGCAAGGTAACATATTTTGCATTTTTGTCGAAAAAAGTGCCTTTAAGGCATATTGAAAAGATGGGTCTCTTCATGAGGTTCTCTAGATAAGATAAGATAATTATATTAATGTCCAATGAATGACCTCAAAAGTAGGTCAAAGTGAAAGATCCCCTTTAATGGGAGATAATTTTCTGATATTTTCCAATAAAATACCCTAACAATGCATAACTAGAAAACACTTAAAAACTGAATTTGAATGCAGATCTGTATTTTATTCCAGAAAATGCGACTAGGGTAGGAATAGAAAATTGGTATTTTCAATCACACAAAATCACCTTAACCCTTTCTGATGCCTCTTTTGTAATTGACTGAAATTTAGCAAACAAAATACTGAATCTTTATAAGATAAATTTCAGATCTGACCTGTTTATTACAGCAGCTAGAAAACAGTCTGAAACCTTCCACAAAGTGCTGGAAATTATGTAGAAAAATATGCCTAATAGTTCCCACAGACAGCAGCTCCAAAACAGCACTTTTAATCTCGCTAAAACTTGCAAATAAACCCCAAAAGAGGTCGCTCCAGCCAGAATAGATCAAGCAAAATACTCAGAAATATTCCTGAGTCTTCATACAACTTGGGAATGAGAAAAAGGAAGAGTTTTCGTTCCTCCCTTGAGTTTCCTAGAGGGTTTTCGTCCCCTAAAAATTCCTGTAGCTTGTGACAGCTCCAATTATGCAAAAGCATGAATAGTAATGATTATCCAATGCCATGCCCAAGTCGCCCCTCTCCTTTTTATAGGAAAAATATTATAAAATCACCTTTCCATCTTCCAATGAGAAGAGAGTGCCAAAATGCCCTAAAAGCATGCCCATACCAAGTCGCACTTTTCCCTTGGGCAAATAAACATTACATAATATTTTATTATTTTCCTAATGTCTATTTTGGCCCACCATGTCAAGTCGCACTTTTAGCCTAGAGTGAAATAAAATCACTTTGGCCATTTAAAAGACACTTTATTAAGTCATAATAATATTATTATAAGTGCTTTATAATAATTATTTTTAAATTGGCACTTTATAATAATTTTATGACTTAAGTCACCCTTAATCTCCTCCTTTGGCCGTCGGGTAGACTAAATGGGCCAAAGGTCTTCGACCAACAACTATCCAAGAAAAAGAGGGACATTATACAAAGGGACTGCAAAGTACAAATGTGTGCATACAAAGCAGGAAACCAAAAGGTTTCCGTCTGATTTGTCAATTCACTTCCTTAGTTTGATGCTAGCATGTATGAAAAATGTGAGATGGCGCAGCAAAGCACAGTTGTATTTTGCATTTTTCTCATAAAGTGTGACTATGCCCCACAATATGATTTGGCAATTCATTTCCTTAGGTCAACATGAGCATGTATGCAAAATTTGAGATAGGACGGAGCAAGGTAACATATTTTGCATTTTTGTCAAAAAAGTGCCTTTAAGGCATACTTTGAAAAGATGGGTCTCTTCATGAGGTTCTCTAGATAAGATAAGATAATTATATTAATGTCCAACGAATGACCACAAAAGTAAGTCAAAGGGACTGCAAAGTACAAATGTGTCCATAAAGCGGGAAACCAAAAGGTTTCCAAAAATAAGTACAAAACAAGAGAAGAGGTCGAGACCAAAAACAAAATGAGGCAGAAACCTTGAGGTTTCCAAAGAAATATAGAAACATGAGAAGGGGAGCAAAAGAGAAGGAAGAAGACCCAAAAGAGGCAATGTAATGCCTATTAGGGAATGGTGGACGATCTCTCCTAACATTTGAGGTTGATTGGAAGAAACTCGGGATAGTGTGATGATCCGAAGATGAGGAAAGTACAAATGTGTCCATATAAAGCGCGGGAAACCAAAAGGTTTCCGAAAAGAAGTACAAAACAAGAGAAGAGGTCAAAGACCAAAAACGAAGTGAGGTGGGAAACCTTAAGGTTTCCAAAGAAGTACAGAAACATGAGAAGGGGAGAAGAAGAGAAGGAAGAAGACCCAAAAGAGGCAATGGAATGCCTATCGTGGAAATGGTGGATGCATCTCTCCTAACATCCGAGGCCGATTGGAAGAAACTCAGGATAGTGTGATGATCTGAAGACGAGGAAGAGGACGTGAGATGACGAGATCTCCCACGGTGTCGTCTTGTGAAACTAGTATGCCTAAAGGGTCCGGTGGATCTAGTCGGTTCTCTGTACTGGGATTGGTATAATAGTGCTTGTGAGATATCGGGGTTAAATATGGACCCCCGAATCGAACTGATTTGGAGTGTGATGTTCGGTGGCCAGATCAATCCGGCGCTTAGTGCCTCTCTTCGAGGGTAAGGCCGGAAAGAAAGAAGTGATCCTCGGGGAGAATCTGCTTTGTTAAGTGTCAAAATAGTGTGATCCTCGAAGCCTAAGAGCCTCCTGCATGTATAAAGCCAGGCACTTCGATCAACATATCTGAAAAAGTCAATAAGTGTACGGGTCCCCCTGAAGAGAATGGAACCTCCCCCTAATCTCGTAGTAGATGGGACAATGAAGATGAAGTGGGCTTCCGTCTCGACCTCCTGAAGATTGCATAGTTGGCAAATCTGTCTGATCGATTGATCTAGTGGTCCTGTCTCAATCCAAAGCCTATGAGAACCCACTCTAAAATGACACAAGGTGATGCGACGAGCATGCATCCATGGCAAAGGGTATACTGAGGACAGATAATAAGCCCATCTCTCAATTCCAAGAAGTGCTCCGCATAGAAAGCCATCTTTGGGTGTAACCCACTATGAGGGTTCGCCCAAGTAGTGTGGATAAACTGTCTATAAATATCCTCTCTGATGATCCTGTTCAGCTCTTGTCTAGAAGGTAGGAGATGAGTCGGTGTGTCCATGGAGTATCGAAAGGGAGGAGACGATCCATCCTAATACCCATTAACATCAAGAGAGTAGAAGCCCCAAAGTGTACCAACAACAAGCGCGACCCAAAGAGTCAAAAAGGGCAATGCTCTCTCGAGGAACAATATGCTAAATATGGGTACCTGTCCCTCCCCTCCATCGAGTCAAAGCAAAACTCCGGATACGGTGCAAAAAGGAAACCAGGTCAAAAATGGTCTCTAGCCTGAAAGGACAGCCCCAAACTCCGCAAGAATGATGTGATGGGGAAGCATTGCTTGCATCTGATGAAGTGATGAAGGAGAAGTGTCTGGACTCTCTTGGCTAAAGCCCAATCCGACTTGAGCAAAGAGGGTCCCCACACCACAGAGCCATAAAGAACAGTGGGTCTGATAAGAGAATCCATGAGGGACATCTTGGAGGAGATGTCCTGAAAATGGTGTTGGAAGCATTGTCGCTCAAGGAGAGCTAAGGAACCGTAACCCTTATTGACACGTGGTTGGAGGGCTTGTCTCGAATGAAACGCGGACCAAAGAATTGCACACCCAAGTAAGTGTAGGTACTAGTAATCTCAATCTCCTCCCTTTAAAGAAGAAATGGAGGTGTGAGGTCTTCAACCCGTTGAAGACCATAACCTTGGTTTTACCAGGTTGACCATCAACTGTCGGGGATCACAAAACACCTCTAAGGCATCCAACTATCTTTGTAGTCCCTCAGGAGATGAGGCTAGAAGGACCACGTCATCAGAAAACAAAAGGAGGTACCCTGTCCCTCCTCCATCGAGTCAACAAAACTTTGGATACAAAGATAAAAAGGAAACCGGATCAAAAATGGTCTCTAGTCTGAAAGGACAGGCCCCAAACTCCGCAAGAATGATATGATGGGAGCAGCTACTTGCATCGATGAAGCAATGAAGGAGAAGCGCCTAGACTCTCTCGGCTGAAGCCCAATCCGACTTGAGCAAAGAGGGTCCAGTCCCCACACCACATTGGATCTAATAAGAGAATCCATGAGTGACATCTTGGAGGAGATGCCTTAAAAATGGTGTTGGAAGCATTGTCTCTCAAGGAGAGCTAAGGAACCGTAACCCTTATTGACACGTGGTTGGAGGGCTTGTCTCAGACTGAAACGCGGACCAAAGAACTGCACACCCAAGTAAGTATAGGTACTAGTAATCTCAATCTCCTCCCTTTGAAGAAGAAATGGAGGTGTGAGGTCTTCAACCGTTGAAGACCATAACCTTGGTTTTACCCAGGTTGACCATCAACTGTCGAAGATCACAAAACAACTCTAAGGCATCCAACTATCTTTGTAGTCCCTCAAGAGATGAGGCTAGAAGGACCACGTCATCAGCAAACAAAAGGATAGATATCAGAACCTGGTGGAGGAGGCACCCATCACCGTCTTGGATATGCTCACGAAGAAAGGCCTCAAGCTCATCAATGTAGATCCCAAACAAAGTGGGGGGACAGGGGGACACCTTGTTTAACCCCAACAATAGATCGATGAAGTTTGATATCCCATGAACAATACGGAGACAACCAAGAACAATCTCATATAAATGCATGATGGCAGTCAAAAGGATCTCGGAAATGCCAATGTCTCGAGCCTTTGGAAAAGAGCCTCACGAGGGACAAAATCAAAAGCTTTTCGAAAATCTACAAAGCAGTAATAAACTTTCGATGAACGATGACGTGCCTCCTCAATGATGGCCCGAAGAGTGAAGATATGGTCAATGGTCTAGTAAGCGGGCTGAAACCCCGCCTACCCCTAGCTCTGAGATGTCTCTACTCTAACTCTCTAGAAAGCGTGTGGAGAACAAAGTAGCATAAAGCTTCGAGAATGTATGGCCAACCATGATAGTCTTGTAATTATTGGGTTTGTGTATCGGGTGAATGGAGTGGTGGGACCAAGTCGGCGGAAAACCAAAACGTACCATGTGGTTGAAAAGATCAACCAAGAAACTACCCACTCTCTAAAGCCAAACTTGAAGAATTCAGCCTAGAAGCCCTCCTCATCAGTGGTTCTACTACTATTCATCACCCTAACCGCCTCTCTGATATTTTGGTAAGTGAATAAGTAACATGAGGAGGAGGAGGATCAACCTAGATACGAGGCTGCCCAAGGATATCATATAGAGTGGAGGTGTGAGAGAACATGGACTCGGGGTTGAGATCGAGAGGAAGGGGAGAGTGGCGAGGGAGGATGGTGCGCCAAAAATGTCTGGGGGAGTGCTCGAGAGAAGAACACAAGATCCGTCTCCTTAGGGAAATAAAGAGATGTTTCTTATGCCGAAGAAGACAGCAATGGTAAGAGGCTTTGAGGGAGGGATAGGAGGGAAGGGAGTGGATGAAGGCATGACGAAGCTGGCGGTGAAGGAATTTGCACTCATCATCGTACCACTTGTTCATAGGGCAAGATCTAGAGTTATTGGGTTGATGGGAAGCGGGTGAAGAGCTGGTGGAACTAGGGTTGCCTCCCAAACAATGGAAGAGAGGCGGGTGTATTTGGTAACAACACAATCCAATGAGAAGAAATGGGTCTCGAAGGGAGTAATTGACGAATGTGGGAAGAGAAGGTATTGGGGTCTCCTTCATCAAACCGGAATGTAGTACGAGGGAGACTATGAATAGGAATAGAGACAAGGGGATATCAACCTGGAGAGAGAAAGAAAGGAGGGCATGATCGGCAAGGGGGATGGGGAAACATGAAGATGGCGGACAAGTGATAAGAGACACCTTTTAGAAAGGACATAATCCACGACATATCATTGAAGTATGTTTTAGAGCTCCACCATGAATTTCATTTGCTCGTCAAGTTTTCAAATGTTGTGCCATTAAGGAAGGGAGTCCATCAACTTAGAAGGATATTCTCATAATTGGAAAAGTACCATGAACCTTCTAAGATGGTTCGAGAATATTGCAACTCAATACACCACCAAAGGCCTATAAACACTACTTATTGGTACTAGACCTATTGATTCTTAGTTGATACAAGATTGTATGTACCCCTTGGATGCTCTTGTATCATACATTCAAAGTCTGGAGACAAAAACATTGGGAGCGGGAGCTCACAACGTAGAACCACTATTTTGGCCAATTCGGGCATGACTACAACATCCCCTTCCACTTTGTTACGTACCTCAAAAGATTTCCATTTTGTTTCTTTCTTAATTTCTAACAACATGATGTTCCATCATCTCTCCTCTTCCTTTTGTCTCTCGTCATCCCTTTTTTTTCCTTGACCCATTTGCTCTCTCCCCTTCCATCCTCTTGAGGGATTTTACCCACCTCTATTCGTCCACCTCCACTAGGTGTATCTCGACACCATTGTTTTGCAATCGATCATGGATGTAATCCAACAACCTTTGCCTAAGGTCAACATCTCTTTCATCTCTCTAATTCCTCCTGTAGAAGCATGCAACTCATGATTTTCTTCTTTTTTAGCTCATACCATCTCCACTTTGCTTCTACAAACACTTTCTCCCTCTCATCTCCAATCATCCCTCGCTTTTCCTGGATCATTGCTTAGCATAGTCTATCCACCTCCTCCAATATGCTCTCTCTCCGTCCATCCTCTTGTGGGCTTTAACCCATCTCCATCTGTTCACCTCCATTAAGTGTATTTAACAACATTGTTCTTGTAGTCCTCGTGGACTATAATCCGACCACCTCTACCTAAGCTCCACATCTCTTTCATCTCTATGATTCCTCCTATATAAGCATGTAACTCATGCTTTCCTTAAGCACATACCATCTCTACTTCACTTCTACAAGAATCTCCTTGTGCTTGTACTCTAGAGGCCCATTTGTTTGAACTCTCCTTCACAATACTCTCTTCTTCTTTTGTTGCACGTCCATGTATATGTACAACAAAATTAGAAAACCATTCATCATGAGAATTAACAATTCCCACATGCACTAGCTCCTTCAACATCGCCATTGCTGCAACTTCTCTCCATTCGTCAAATGTTGCTTAACTTATCATAAGTAGTATCATAGGAAGGACATTCCCACATAGTTACCTAAGTCTTGGGGACGAGGGTACGGAGGGCGGGGTTTCGGGACGGCAAAAAAATCCCAAATTTTGGGGGACTAGGGGTATGGCTTTTAAAATAATACATAAAAATTAATATTTCAATATTTTAACTTTTTCCAATGACATTTAGGGATTTAAACTGTATTTAATGTATTTTAGGTACTTTCAAGATTGTAATTTGATGTTATTGGTAAAAGTTACATCTTTTTAAAAATAAAAACATCATAAAACTTTTGAAAGATTTAAAAAACTTGGGGATGTCCCCTCTAAGTCCCCAAATCCCCAAGTCCCCAAGTCGTCCGGGACATCACCAAAATCTAAGGGACACATCCCCACGTAACATTGCATTCCCATATGCATCTCCACCAATATCATCTTTGTTGCAACACTACTTTCTTATCCATTTAATGCTCCTTCCATATCAGTATCATGTGCATTCACTTGCAAATCATTTACCTCCATCTTCATGTCCTCTAAAAGACATGCTTCTGCTGCAATATCATCCTATTTTACACACTTGGTTTGATAACAACATTAGCCTCTCTATCTCATTCTCTTCTTCTCTCTTCTCTATTCATCTTTTGTATCTCGGCTATGGGCTGATTACTATCTCCTTTCTTCATCCTTTGAGGTATCACAAGCATGCCGTGTGTAAAGAAAAATGCACTCTCATTGCCCGTATGAAAACAAGGCAATCTTTCACTCATAAGAGTTCCTTCTTCAACTTCTATGTGGGTTCCTCCACATATGCAACATCACATCCACCCTTCATTCTTCTTGGTAGAAATATGTCCACCCTCTCTATCCCACTCCTTGTTTCTATTCCCCCTATCGTGACATTCTTCACCTTCCCTTTCTGTCCAAATGCTCTTTGGATCAACCTCAACCAAAAATTCTCATATTGGCCTTCTACAACTTCACTTTCTACCCATCCCTTGAGATGAAGAATGAATGCATATCTTCTTCTATCCACTGCTGTCCTTTGCAGAATGTTTTTTTATCTCTTTTTTGAGTGTCTTCTCTCCCACCTCTAACTCATGTTCTAAATGTATTCCCACTAATATGTTCCCTTGGGGACATCCTCTAAATGAAACCATCTGCTGTCCATTTTCCATTGCCTTCGTGCCAACCTGAAGAGAATTTGTTATTTTTGTACATTTGTTCTTTTCATCTTCAAGCTATTTGGTCACCTTCAATGGATGACTATGCTCCTTCTCTACACTTCCTCCATCTCTATCATCCATGAGGATTTCTTCCGTTGCAGGATGCTCACAACCTTCTTTCTCTTTGTTCTTTCTCATAACAGACTTTGGTTGCTGACAAGGCAACTCCTCTTGTGTTTTTGCTCACTTTTTGCTTTGAACTCATCTTTATGTGCAACCATATCAACACTAGAACAATGGAATCGGTCATTTCCCGTATACTTCTCCTTCATTAGTACCTCTGCTTTACCATCATCTCCTTGCAACACTACTTTTGCAACATCTCTTTCTACATTCTTCTTCATTGTTATCTCAGTTATGCCATCATCTTCTTGCAACAATCTCTCTTTTTGCATTCTTCTTCGTGAGGAATTTATCCTCCATAGACTTCGCATAGCTTCTTTCATTCTCATAAGGCTTCACACATTGAAACTGCGCCCTCCAATTGCCTCTCAAGCCAATCCTCTTCTCTTCACTCTTCACAACATCATCTGGGAGAACCTCTCTTGCTTTCTCCTCTCTCTTGCTATTTTTCAAAATAGACTTGAGTCACTCACCTAGCAACTTCACTCTCTCATTGCCTCTCAAGGCAATCTTCTTCTCCACTCTCAAGCCTCAACCACTCTCCTTGCATTTTGGGATGCACTATGTGCTCCATCAACTTGGAAACCAAATGTTCCCATCTTCTCACCTTTTCTTTTCCTTTTTCTTGTCTCCTCTCTTGGAGATCCCTCCACTACACGGTTGCAACCACGAGACAAATTTGTTCTTGTAAACTCTACCCTCTTGATACTTCTCTTTTCAAACTAACATCCCAACTCCATTATCCAACTTGAATCTTGCTAGCTCTCTCTAACCGATAACAAAGGGATATTGTCACTAGGCTCTCACCTTCTTCATTCACTATGCCCTATGTTGGTCTCTTTCCTCTACTGCGATCTTCTCCTCTTGTCTCTACAAGCTTCTTTTTCTCAATAACTCTCTTTCTTCAGCTTGCTGGTCTTCTTTCCAACGCATCCAATTTTGGACAGCATTTTTTCTAACAACTTCTCTGTTGTTGCAATTTGTGAGTTTGAGTCACTCTTCAACTTGAACTTTGGGTGTTCCACCCTTATCTTTCCTCACATCATCTATAGCTCCTCTACGTTGTGCAATTTCCATGACACCCAATCTTTCTTGGATTCCTCTTAACATCTTTGCCAAGTTTGCAACTGCAAGTGCTCTATTTCCTTCATGTGCCATTTCTACAACAAAGTATTCTATATCCATCTTAACAAGATGGAGAACGCCCAACGTTTGTCTTGCCCCCTACCCATTGTCTCACAATAGAGGACACTCAGCTGCAACACCTTCTACCCAAAACGTTTTTTGGAAGATGTCTTCCCACTTTCTCAACACACTTGCAGAAAACTCCTATGATACCAAATGGTGCAATCACAGTTAGGGGGTCCAATGAAGGACAAACTTAAATCATGCGGCTTATGAATTCAACACACCCAAATGGGCACACATGCAGAGTACATGTGCAAAGTGGCAAACAAAACACTTATTCTTTATTGATATCAATTAGGAAATTGCAAAACACACACCTACAAATATGCAGTTTTTACAATATCAGCCCATTTAATGATGTTTTTCACTCCTAGAACTCTACTCAAACCTGCACAATCTTTAACAAGTCTCTACTTGCATTCTCTAACTACCTGGAGCAGAAATCCATCTCCACAAACCTCTAGCTGCTAAGGCAACTCCATTAACTAGCCGAATTGACCCTCTAGCTAACTCAGCCAAACCTGCCTCTCTGAGTCAAACCCATGCACACAACGAATTCCTTTCCATTTCAAGGCATTGTCCAAGAACCTTTGTGGAAGTCAAAAATACTTCAGCTTCCATTCCCGAGATATTTCAACTTTCATTGGGACTTTTCTCACACATGCGTGGCACTTTGATAAGTCTGCAAATATTACGAGAGCCCTTGAACTGACATTGTTCAAAATGCATCAGGACAGGAATTCTCCAAGTGGCTGGAACATGTTTTTGGAGTTCTACAGAAAAGCTTTCCTTGGCTCCATGTTCTATTTTGGTAGTTCACTTCCTAAGGTTGATGTGAGCATGTACACCTAGCACAAGATGGCATTGTTCCCTGCAGTGTATTTTGGGTTAGTATTGAAAAGCATGCTCATGTACCATAATCGGATTTGGCAGTATACTTCCTTAGGTCGACGCAAACAAGTACGCAAAATTTGAGATGGCCTAGAGCAATATAGCATATTTTGATTTTTCTCGAAAAGTGCAATTGTGTGCCATATTCTGATTTGGTAGTTCACTTACTTAGTTTGACACAAGCATGATCACAAATTTGAAATGGGACATAGCAATGTAGTGTATTTTGATTTTTCATGAAAAGTGTGCCTTTGAGGGATGCTCTGAAAAAGGTGGGTCTCTTCACGAGGTTGTCTAGAGTTTGTGTGCAAGTTTTGAGATGGTGCAGATCACTCTAGCATGTTTTAGAGCTCCATCCTGAATTTTTGCTGCTCATCAGGGATTCAGGTGTTAGTGCCACTGAGGAAGAGTGCACGCCAACTTCGAAGGATATTCTAATGATCAAGAAAGTACTATAAACCTTCTGTGGCGGTTTGAGAAAACCACAACTCAGCTTGCCACCAAAAACCTATAAACGCTACTTATTGCTACTTAACCTACTCTTATTTTGGTTGATGTGAGATTATTCGTACCCTTTGGATGCTCCTGCATCAAATAATATCATAAGGGATGGACTCAATTTTTACTTCCTTATTCTTGAGGTCTAAGGAAGTTTCCTGTTAGTAATTTCTTCATCTTTTTCTATTAGTTAGGAAGGCATCCCACTTGAGGAATGTTTGGAGAAAATTTAAAATGTATTATCCTTTGCGGTCCTCCAAAAAGGTTAATCATTTGACGAATGAAATGAGTGGAGCATAAGTGGAGGTGATCCCCAAGCTTGTTTCAAATGCAATCCCCTTGAATTAGCTGAAAGAATTGTATCACATAGGATGAACCCAACGTTTATGGAAATGTACAGAGTGAGAAATGCACCCATATAAATCTCCTTCCCTTGTGCTTATTGTCTTTACAATGTGGTTTTCCAATAATAAGTGAGTGGGAAATGCGGCTTTCTAATGATAGGCCATTTGGTTAGTACTTGACATGTCTTCTACATTTAGTTAGTAAGCAAATATCTATTTAAAAAAACATTCCAAAAAACATACATCTACTCTCCATAAGAGGTAGATATATAATTCACTAAAAATAAATAAAATTATAAAATACACACTTCAGAGAAATATTATCTATTAAACAAATTGACAATTATAAAATCAAGAAGTACACTTAATACCAGCCAAATAAGTAATTATTTCACTACAAGAAAATAGAATCCATACACAATTTTATTTTAATCACCCACGTATCCAATTCTAATAAAGCAGTCCATGAAAAAAGAACATAAGTCCAAAACTGAACTGTATTCATTCCAAAACCGATCTACCCATTCCTACTTTTAAGTCTTTATGACTTTAGTTGGCGAAATGGACCCCCTACCCTAGGATTGGGACTGCATTCCACTTCCTATGCCTATAATACAGGCCTCTTCCTTTTAATTGGGATTTTAGTCCACCTACTTTATAATACAATTCATTATAATATATTCCCCATCTACAAATAAATAACATAACATTTATAAAATATATTTATTTAAATACAATTTTTTAAATTTTAATATTTTAAATTTAATGGAATATATACCCTCAATATCTTAACACTAAGTCAAAAAAAAAAAAAATACTAATTCCTTGCTCTCCATACTAAGAAGTGATTAGCATGATCTCACACCAAACCAACCAACAAATTAATTTAAACAACCCATATACATATATGAATATATATATATTTTAAAACATTCATAAAAAGTAGAATATTTATTCATTAAAAGGAATTGTCTAATTACCCTTAATTTAAAAGACAAAAATGGTACAAGTAATGCCAAAAAGACTAGTTACATATTCAAACCAACATTTAAGCCCAAGGGCCCAAACTACCCAAAAGAGGAGCCGGTACCCCAAAAATAATACACTAAAGAAACGTCAAAATTTCAAGAAAGAAGCGAAATATGAAAACTCAAAACTGGTAAACATTCTTACCTTTCCCATGCATTTTTCCAGGTGAGGAGCAAATCTCCCGGCCACAATCGACCTCCCACAATTCATACACTCAAAAACCTCACTTGCCACGGCAGGATGAGTCTGCCCAAATAAATCCACAGTATATTTCCCTCCATTCTCTGCACCACAGCTACTGCTAGGATATTCAGCCATGGCCCTGGCCTCCATCGAAACCCTAAACTCTTCTTCCTCGTCAACATTCAGCCTCGGATCGAGCCCCAGCCGCGCCGCTCTGTGGCACTCGGAAGCCACGTCAATTATCACAGAATCAAGCAGCTCTGTAAAAACCAACATCTCCTTCTGCGAAGGAAAAGAAAATTACAAAAATAACAGTTAAAATATCAATAAAACTCGAGATTCCCGTATACCCACAAGTAAAAATGAACAGATCGTTGCACAGTTTATTTAATTGTGTGGTTCTATTTTTATTTTTGTTTTCAATGATTCGTGTTTTTTACCTCGTTAGCCATGGCCGTTATGGAAAGACCTAGGGTTTTATTTTATTTTTATGGGGCGAACAACCCGGTTTCGATCCTGCGGAAACGAGGCGCAAACGGCTAAAAGAGTTGTTAAAAAGTTCGGTCTCTGTAAGGTACTGTGCGAACAGAGGATTGGGCTAACGGACTGACGAATCGGGAAATTTGAACCGTCGATGGGGATGGATGCTACGTGTTGCTCCCATTAACGTCGATTGTGATATAAGAGTGGGGGAAATTACGTTGGTGGCCTTAATGCTATGGGATTAACTACCCCATACGGTACATATATACTATGAAAGGAAAATGAGAAGGACTTGTCTTTTAAGACAAGAATATATGTGGGCCATGGTATGATAGTGCATGGGGGTTTCTTACATAGTGGTTCCTTGTAGAGGGCGTTTTGAAGTTTATTAATTGGCCTTCACCAAAGGGGTGAAGGCCAATTCTCCCAGCGATTGGTTTTGTAAGTTGAGGACGGCGTTGGGGTGAAATTTGTTTCTATTCGTTGGTGGTCTTGTAATTCTATCAAAGTATCTAAAGAGTTTTTATTTTATTTTTTTGATTGAGCACCTGTAAGGGCGACACAATTGGACACCGAATTACATAGTTTAATGGCATCCTTGCCTAAGTTCTAGAGGGAACATATAGATTCAACAATACAAAGTATGCAAAAAAACTAAACCAATGAGCACCTTGGTGAAGCAACTACGGTAAGGGGCATCCACGCTGCGTCAAAATCACCCAGGCACGACCACGGCCTCCATCATTTGATTCTTTGTGTCGGGTATCTTGGGGGCTTGCACTCGTAAAGAAGACTTGATCCCCTGGTGAGCTCAATGAGATCCTAGCATCATCACCAATAGACCAAGGGCCTTTCGATAAGTATCTAAAGATTTCAAAATAACATTTTAGGTGTATACGTTGAATTGTAATTAAGGGTTGTCTTTGTATTGCAACTTGATCATATAACATCGACATCATTTTTTTATCTAGTGAGATTGAAATTTCTTCTTCCTCCTAGATAGTTAGAGATGTGCAAGTGGATAGACACCATGAGCTATAAAACACTCAATACTTGGACCAAAAGTGGAATGATGCTCTCAACATGTATGAACTTCATTTATATGACATGGAAAGTTTACAAATTATTTTGGGATTTCACCTTTAATCGCCATTAGAGCTATGCAAAAATTAGAAAAGTTTTTGCAAATAACAAAGAGGGAGCACAAGAAAGAATTTTATACGCAAGGAGTTTTAGAGGCAACATTCATATTATATTGAGCGGCCAACAACTCTAAATGTAAGTCAAATATCTATCGTAGAGAGCATTCCATGAATATGGGCTTTTAATAAAGGGCAATCCATGATCATGGGATTTTAATTGCTTAAGTAAAGGTGCATCATTTATTTCGTGGTGTTGCTCCAAATCTTCAACAACACCTCTTAGGGATCTTTGAGAAAACCAACATAATTTTTACCTTGTTTCAACATTTTCCTACCCATATTTCACCTCCCCAAACACGCTTTGAGCACCTTAATCTCAACATTCTCTTGCATTTATAAATTGTCATTATTATAATTATGATCATTACCATTATTTATGTTCCTTGCCCAAAGCCAATTTACCTTTTGTTATTCAATTAGAATTTTAGTCATTACATTCTTTGTTATCTTAGTTGCCTTCTTCTTTACCTTAGCTCTTCTAACATTGTTCTTCTACAAACAATGACTAAAATGTAATGACTTTAAGTTGATTTCCAATAAGCAACTTGTTAATTGCCAACATGTAGAAACTTGGACATGTTAATGGAAATCTCATGTAATTTTGTGTACCTCTCCCTCTCATCTTCTTCATGTAGACACTAAATCACGCACTTGGGTACATTTCTAGGTCCTAATCACATACCACTATTCATATGATTCCTAAGCGAGAAAACTAGTAATTGATACGTCTTTGGCCTCTTTGTTTTCTTTCTTGCTTTCTTTGTGGTCTTGCACACCTCACTGCTTAGTCTGACTTTCATTGTTTTATCTTTCTTGGCTCCGGACACCGGCGCCAACCAGACGCAACGCGCTCAGTGCCCTCATCCCTTCGGACGCCCCAACCTCTCTTTACTTTACTTGCCCCTTTTGGGCATCTTTTATCTTTTGGGAATATTATTTTCTTATGGGTCGACCTTCTAGTTGTTAATTGTGAAATTCAACCAAGGGAATCATATAAATATAAAGTTATGTGACCATAATAAAGGACCAAGCTCTAAGCATCTATTACTATCACCTAAGGTTGCATCCAAAGGCATTTCAAGAGCATTCATATAGCTTCATTCAAGGGACAAGGGACTACATTTTCTGCATACACGCATAGGAGGGGAAGTTCATTTTGACATCCACACATCTATTTACATTGTTACATCTAGCTATTGCTCGTTATTAAGTGCATCTTGCACAAGAGCCACTAGGGAACGATTCTTGCACACACACATGAGAACTACATAGAGTCTGAAATGTAGTGCAATGGTCGATTGTAAGCTCATCAATTCTTATACACACACACGCAAGAACTACATGGAGTTTGAAATGCGTATAACACTTGGTTGTAATCTCACTGTGGGGTGATCAACGGGGTCATCTAACTCCCCATTTGCATATTTCTTGTTTAGGATTTAATGTGTTTTATGGTTTTGTAAGAGATCATTTGTTTTGCAGGTTACATGTGAATTCTGCGGGCATAGTGTGACAGACATGCGACAAACAATGAAGGTGAACAACCATCTTGCGACACAACAAAAATCAATTTTCGACCATTTCTGCAGCATCATGGGTGCCCAACAGAGGTCTACAACGCCTGGCGACCCTCCCGATCCAAGCACCCATCCGTGCATATTCGACGGCAAATCGCACAATTTTCTTGAGCACGACATAAACAGCTTTCCTCCTCCTGTTCATTAGTTTTCCGATCGACACACTTTAGAATTAGTCAGAAAATCAACGAAGTATTTTATTCCCTCTTTTGCACTTAGGGTTTCAAATTTATCTAGCTTATTGCTTAGGTTAGATATGTACTTTATTGTTCATTTACATGTGACTTTGAAATATCTAGGGTTTTACAAATTTCAATATTTTTTAAATCATTTGGTGAACCCATCTCATTCGAACACTCTTGGGTCTTCATCTCATCATGGATATCTCCATTCATGATTTCTTACTAGTCAATCTTGGTTGTTGAGCTAAAATTATTTCTCTCTTGGCTAATACTTGTGTTCTTTATGATACTCATTCGAACAAAGTATATCAGTTTTTCATAGATGCATTTTCTCAATAACTTACTTTTCCATCTGATATAGTTGTCAATCTTTCTATGTATGACAATGATCCTCCACTATATATATTGGCTCACATTCATAACCTGGGGTATCAAGCGGACTATCATCAATAATGGATTTGAGTTGAACCTTTGTACTTAATCACTCCTCCATGATCTCGGTCTTACCCCTATTTGGTTAACCCAACATCTATTTCTCTATGTGCATATGAGTTTTCTACGTGTTTGTGCAGGCAGGCACCATCACTTTACCATTCACAATTGGGACAAAAATCATTCCCTGTTGTATTTTTTGTTTTTCGGTGATGATAATAGTGCGTCTAGAAATCTCCCAATCTTTATGATTTTTAGGGTCATAGGTTGTCAACCATACTATCTCATTCTCATTGGCCACTATATTGGTGGATAGTAGATTTGAAACTTGTTTTGTATCCTATGTAGCTCCTCACGAGCCTACCCTATCACCACATGTGCTAGTACAAATCTATGCAAAGAATGATCTACTTATCTTAGTCACCATGAAATCCCATTCATATCTTCTATCTCCAACTTTTGGTGTACCCCATCCATCCAATATGTGAGAGTAAACCACGAAGATCAACGGATACCATGCACATCAAGGTTGTTGCACTCCAATGGAAACATGAAAGTGCTCCAAGTAATCAACAAGAAAATTAACCACAAGAATTGTTCATGCAAAAAGAATAGGTCTACTCATACTCATAGATCAAAAGAAGAGTACATATGGGGAGTGTTGTGTAACTCCCATGCCTAGACATGTCATACTCCCATGATGGAGTGAGGAGTTACAATGCTAGGAATAACATGTAACTCTCATATGACAATGACGCATATGACAAGTATGACAGATTCTATGACAAAATCTGTCATATGTCATATAACTCCCTAATGGACCTATGACTCACCTAAGTGAGATGAATCACCATGTGTGAGGTGGAAAATGCCCAATAAATAAATAAATAGAAAAATATACCTCACACTAACACCCCCTTCATCAAAGCTTAGGTAGAGGCATGGAAAGCTAGAAAGAGAAAGAGAACTCCCCTAGATAACTAAAAATATGCCTTATATGGCTCCTAAAAAACTAAAGGACTGATAAGGTACCCATGTACAAATGATAATCTTTCAAGAAGAGAGCAAGTGAAGAAACTTGGCTTCAAAGTGAAGCGTTTCGTAAAAATGTCTATAACTTGATATTAATTTCAAATTATTGCAAATCAATTATGTCTCCATAGATCAACTCCTAAATGAAGTGCATGTGTATCTCAATGTGCTTCATCCACTAATGTTGAACTGGATTTTGGAAAATTGAGATAGTGCTCAGGTTATCACAATAGATGATGGTAGGCCTTCAAAAGTGAATGTCAAACTTTGTTAGAATCCCCTATAACCAAATATCTTATGTGGCAAAGCATTGATTGCTCCCCTATATTCTACCTCTATAGAAGATATATCAATCGCATTCTTCTTCTTGCTCAATCAACTGACAGACTGAACTAAGAGAAAATATGTATTTGGAGGTAGACTTATGATGATCGATATCACTAGCCCAATCATAATTTATGAATCCAACTAAATCAATCTTTGTCCCTCCCAAGTAATGAATGTCATCGAGAATAAGTTATGTGAACATAGTGAAGGACTAACTTAACTACTTTCTAATGCATCTCATGAGGCTCCTACATAAATCTAGACACGATGCCAACAATGAATGAAAGATCTAGCCGAATATGAGTTAGGTAGATCAATATCCCCACCAACTAGCGATAAAGGGTACCATCGACTATGGGAGTGGAGAAATCAACAACTAACTTGACTCTGGAAAGGAAGGGAGTGGGAGATGGCTTACAATCAAACATGTAAAACCCAACAAATCAAGGGTGTACTTAGGTTGAGAAATCACAATTGCTAAGTCGATTAGGTATGTATCCCAAGGAAGTAGTGAAGAAAACCAAGTCGGTCATGGAGAACTTGTTGGCTAAGGCAATCTTCACAAAATCAATGATTGAGGAAGAGCTACCCGTAATCAACAAGTCATCGACATACAAAACAAGGATAAGCATGGACTCATCTTACTGTAAAATGTAAACATTTGGGTTAGAGTGACACCTAGTGAACCCTAATGCAAGAAGAAAGGAGTCCATCTTGGCATACTAATCTCGAGGGGCTTGTTTAAGGCCGTAGAGAGACTTCTTAAGTTTGCAAACGAGGGAGGAATCTTGGACATAACCCGAAGGTTGTTCCATATAGATTTATTCCTCTAGGTACCCATGAAGGAAGGCACTCTTAACACCCATTTGATAGAATTCTCTCTCTCTGTTATTGCAGTAACTATGGTGAGGGTCAATCGAATATAAGTCATCTTCACAACTGGAGTAAAGGTCTCTAAATAGTCAACCCCAACAACCTGAGAGAAACCCTTAGCTATGAGTCATGTTTTATACTTTTGACGTTCCCATTAAAACCAGGATTTAATCGATAAACCCACTTACACTGAAGCATTTTTTTTCCCTTAGGAAGAGGGGTGAGATCCCAAGTATTGTTCTTAATGAGAGAGGAATACTCATCCTCCATGGAAGAATCCCACTCAAGAATCTTAGTAGCCTCCCGAAAATACTGAGGGTTGGAAGCAAAGGTGAAGAAGGCATGGGGTCTTGCAAACTCGAATGAGTTCGTCTCTCATTTCGCAGGATCCCTTATCAAATCTCTAGTACTCTACAAGGTCTACCTAGCCCAATGAGGACCGGGAGAAGAGTCAAATTCAGAATTCAATGAATCATCACTCAAGTGAGAGGGGACATATTCCTCATCATCACTAATATCATATTAGTAGATTGCAAAGTGAGAGGAGCAAGAGGAGTAAGAGCATCAAGAGCAGGAAGATCAATAAGATCATTATCGAATAGTTAAAATCAATGTTAGAGAGGCGTGTAAGGTCTTGGTGGTGGAGAAGTTGAAGTAGAAGACGACTCATCAAACTTTACAATTCTCTCAATAGAAATTTGATGAGTAGTGGGATTCAATAATCTATAGCCCTTCATGCCATCGGGATACCTAACAAAGATACAAGGTTTGGATTATGGTTCCAAGACACAAAAGTGTTCAACATCAATTTTGCATCCATGCCAAGCCTCAAAGGGTGTCATCCCTTTTACTGTTGTGTGTGGAATGCAGTTCTGAATGTAAAAAGTATAATTCATAGCTTCGGCCTAATACTGTGGAGGAAGGAATTTAGAAAGAACCGTGCAAGTGGCCATTTGCTTAAGAGTTTTGTTCTTCCTTTCTACAACTCCATTTTGCAAAGGATTGTAAGCAACTATACGTCTGTAAAGAAATTCCTTCAGAGTTATAGAAATCATTGAACCTATTGCTCACATACTTGCCTCCATTTTTATTTCTAAGAACCTTGATATACCTTTTAGCTCGTTTCTAAATAAGAGCCTTAAAGTCTCGAAAGTGATCAAAAACTTCAAATTTCTATTTAAGAAAGTAAACCCATATATAACATGAAAATTCATCAATGAAGGTAAGTATATAAAGATCCCTAGTGAATGAAGGGAGACAAAAAGGGGCTAGAAATGTCACTATGAACAAGATCCAAGGGATGAGAAGCTCTCTAGGATTTTCCTTTCCAAAAATTTCTTCTGGGGTGCTTCTTAAGGGCACAACCCTCACAAAGACCCTTAGAAAATTTGACTCGAGGCAACATGTTAACCATCTCATGTTGGATCAATTTTTCAAGGTAACGATAGTTTAAATGGACAAAATGCTCATGTCATAACTTACTAACCTCATCTACATGAGTGAGAAAGGCAATAGGTGAATAATCGAAGTAAAGTGGGAAAAGGTATACAACTAGGACTGGTGATCCGCCTTTCCCTCACCATATGTAGTCTCACCGTGAATATCTCTAGTGATCAAGGAATTAGGATTAAATTCCACTCTCATTCCTTCACCAATATGAGTGATTTGTTAAATTGATAAGAGATTGGTAGAGAGTTTGGGAACACTTAGAGCATTGTTAAAGGTCCCACCATCTACTTATACCTATCCACTACCAAAGAATCGACACGACAATGTCATCACCCAAAGTGATTTGGGACATACCACCTAGTTCAATGTTCGGAAAACCCAACATGTGAAGAACCCATGTGGTGTAAGGCACCAAAATCTATAACCTACATCGATGATGGAATAACTCTTGCTATAAGGGACTTTCCTTTCTTTTTCTCAGATTTGGATTCCTTTGCTTTAGAAGACTCGAGTTTTAGAGCATTTTCTTGATAAACTCAAGAACACCTATATTATTTTTCTCAAGTAAATGAATTAGGTGGTCAATTTTTTTCTCATGCATTGATGCTCTTCATGTCCTAAATTTTTTCAATATGAAGACTTGCACTTTTCCTTCTTCACTTTAGGCTCATAAGTAGAAGCGTTCATGTTGGGTTTGGTTTGGGTGGTCTTAGTTTCTTTCTTAGGTTGTTCCTTTTTCTCTTTTTTATTTTTCTTTTCCTTTACCATCACTTCTGCAACTAGGAAAGTTACTTAGAATTGATTGATCCCATTTGAATTATCTTGTCTTGTTTTTTTGAATGAGTTGGGACAAAAAAATTGTCAAATGAGGGCATCTTCTAAGTAGTCCCTAAAGCTTCTTTCATGACATGAAAGGTAGAAATGAAGACAGAGTATTTAGGGCCAAGCTTAGAGAGAATGGATAAGATCAATTAGGAATACTTCTTGTCAACTCCACATTCTTTCAAAAGTAATCTAGTGTGAACTAACTTTGAGAATAAGGCATGCATGTTATCAATGTTATTAGGAGTTAATCCTACCTGTTCATCCTCCAACTCATGAGCTCTCACGCCATCTTATTTTCCAAACATGTCGTTAAGAGTTTCCCAAGATCCATCATGTGTTTTAGAAGACTCAATGTCGAAGAGTAGGCCAAGAAACACATGCATACAAAGAAGACCTAAGGCTTCGTCACATTGGTTAAACCACTTAGATTTCTCAAGTTCAACTTTTTTGGTTTTTCCAATCCCATAATAATGTGGAACAAACACTTACCTCACAAAGTGTTATAATCATCTTCGATCTCCATTCAAAGAAGTTAAATGACATGAGAAAATAAACATTTCTATCATCCATTGTGATGAGAGAGAAAACAAGATTGCAAAAAGAAAGGAAACACACACCCCAAAATAATATTTTCACCCCTTGTTTACAACACTTTATATTTTAGTGTGTTGATTACAATCGATATATTCATGCAAAATGCAACATGAAACAATTGGACACTTACCTTACAATTGGAATAAAATATGTGCAAGTGTGGAGAACAAAATGAATTTCAAGAATTAATAGTGAAACATCACCATAATAGAGCACAAACAAGTAATAATGGAAAAAACTTAGTTATGTTTGAAATAAAATGTCTCATGTCACTTAGAGCTCCTTTTTGCAAGGTTGTGGTGGACGTGCTCAATAACCCACAAGCAATAATAAGAGTTTGGAACAATAAAAATGACTCGAAACATTAAAAAGACCTCTATAAAATGACAATTCACAAACACACATTAGAAAAAACACCCAATAATGTTGAATTTAAAATTTTCCCGATTACTTTAGTTAACCAAAAATTATTTTAAAAATAAAAGGGTTCTAAAAATGTAATTAACCCCTAAACAACTAGATCACATAATTAATTAAAGCTTCTTTTTCGAATAATTTAAACACTACGATTAACTAAAATAGAGATATATTCTAGTGTAATCTAATTGTAGACACCTATTTTTGGGTATAGCGCTCTCTGTCATCTCACGTTCATGTAATTTCCTATCTCACCTTTATTTTTCCTAAATTTCAATAAACCTCATCATCTATTCAACCATTGTTTAATTAATTATTAAATGGGCTCCATATAAGCCCATTTAATAATTGACTTTGGCATTATCCCCATCTCTCACAAATTATTCAATCCATGGGTATTAATACACCCATCCGACACTCATTTTTAAATGGAATCTTCTATCTCACCCACCATGTCAATCATGCTCCTCACTCCAATTAATAATTCAAGCCGTGGTCCCCACGTGATCACATCATATCTCTTAACTAGGGTTACTCTACCCAACCCTGGTTAGTTGTTAACCCCAATCTAACCTCACATTTAAGCTATAGATATGGGTTTTTCCCCCATATTTTAGGGAGATAGATTTTTCAAGGACCCTGACCGATATTTTCCAAGAAGACCTAGGCCTAGAGAAGAGAAGAAAGAGCTTAATTAAGTTCTACTAATTTAAGGAAGAAACCTTTGCCATGGTTCATTATCTTGCCATCTTGATGCCCGGTTCATCTCCATAGCAGAGTACAAGCTAAGTTCTCTCGTCATTTTAGTTACTTGTCATTTTATATTCCATTACTACTGTTCATGATCTATTATTATCTTGTCTGACACGGGGTTGACATCCTCCAAGGGAGTTAAAATCCTCTTGGAACCAACACTGTCCAAGAAACCCCGCATATTGTTATCTAATCTTATCTATTTCAGTTTTACAAATCTAGCTTCTTTATATCATGCATCTATCTTATTTGTGCCCATAGATCCACATCTACATCTAAGGTCCTAAGCCCTCCATCATTTGAAGTTGTTGGTGGCTCCCAGTATCGGCCTTCACCCCGCTCGAGAACGAAGTGTCATCACCAATCCGACACTATGATAATTCTCCAGGGAACTCCTCGTGCTTTATGATTATTTACTAATGCACGTCTTTAGTTTGGTGGATGTAATCTAGAAACACAACAACAAACATAACACAAGAATACCATCAACTATGATACGAAGGAATGATGATAAATCAAATATAAGTGTAAATTATAATATCAACATGAAATTGTTACTAATCTCACCCATGAGGTAATTACTTCAAGTGTTCGACTTCACTTGCCTTCCAACAATAACTATAGGAGAAACTTCACAATTACACCTCTTAATGGCTTCTTTAACACACTTACTCATACAATATTTCTCACTACTTACTTCTATATGATAAATGAGGGGTTGGCCTCTTTATTTATAGAATTCAGACTTGTCCACCCTATCTCCGAGATAGGATAGGAAATCTCTTCCTGGCCAATCATATTCCATGCCTAAACTCTTTCCTTTACATGTAGGCTTATCTTTTAAGATAAGATAAACCTTATCATCTCACATGGGTTCCACCTTTTTAGACTTTTCCACAAATAAAATACAAAATATTTATGACATCACTCTTTGTCCTTATTACAAATATAATATTTCTAATTCCTAATCAGTAGACCCTACTTCTCTACTTACCCCAACTTTGACATTTTAACATTACTGGACCACTTATGATAAATATTTATTTTTACCACAACATTCCTATTGTACTTTGGATCACGTACTTTCTACTTTATGGCGGCACCGTACTAACTTGGCGCCAGTTATCTTCTATCGACGCCACTACTAATCATACTTAACAACATCCTATTCCTAATACATACATAATAAAATAAAAATTACGGAGGAAAATTTTAATGTCGATGAAGTTTGTCTGACAACATTTTTGGCGCGCCGGTGGGACCAAATCCTAGATCTGGTCATTTTGTTTGTTATTTTACTCATCTTTTCTAACTTGCTTGTTTGCAATATCTTAGTATTTGTCGATTTCAGGTCAGTACAGTCACTCATTGAAATCACCAGGAGGTACGTGCTCTGCTTATTTTCTGTTGACATCTACCCACATGGGATATAAATATGGAAATTAACCTTGTTTTTCTAGTGGTTGTCACATCTTATATTTTGCATCTTTTATTTTTCCGACTCACTTGTTCATGGGATTTAGTATTATCTTTCTCTGTTTGGCGTGTCACTTACATTTTGTAATTTTTCTCTGCCTTGAGGTAAGTAGTTTTATCATTCATTTTTGTTGTAACAACATAAAAATTGAAGCTTTGCTTTTGGTTTTACAAGTAGTATAGAGTTAATTTTTATTATTTAAATAATTAAAAAAGAGACAATTAATATTAAAAAATAGCAATTAATAAAAAAATTATGAAAGAAATTAGAATTAAATTATTAAAAAAATGCCATTCAATATTGAAATGTAATCCACATCCATGAAATGTCAATTAATTGTATGTCTCGTTTAGTTCTCTTTGTCATGTGATTCACTTTATGTCATCACACATGTAAAAAGTTGTGTCCATGTGCGGTATGACCCACCAATTTTAATTCACTCATCCTTTAGGTAGGTTTGACGAATCTATCATTTTATTAGTTGGGCTTTTATAGTCATGTCATTTTATTAGTTGGGCTTTTATTAGTCATGTCATTTTATTAGTTGGGCTTTTATAGTCATGTCATTTTATTAGTTGAGCTTTTATAAGTCATATCACTTCATTAGTTTAGCTTTTATATAAGCTATTATTTCATTAATCTAATTTATCTTTTCGACTTAATTGCTTCCTTTATATTATTTTATAGTCTATCGTTTAATTTTCGTCACTTATTTACTCGAATGAAATAGGAACATTAAACTACAATTTTGTTAATTAATTAGATTAATTAATTATTTTATTTTTATTTATTTACGACGACACCATTTGTAAAATTTATAAAGTCATTTTTTTAACTACCTTAACTAATAGCATTTATTATCTTCTTGCAGGATAATGTCTATAACCTCACGACAACAACATTACGTTGTCAAAGACCAATGTTTAAATCAAACACACCACACAAAATACTTTTACCGACCTTATCTGCAAACATAGATGGTGCCATTTTAGGTTACTCGGGTGTTCCTGGCCACTGATTGTCACCTCCAAGTACACCATCATCACATGCAATCAAATAAAAAAAAAAACATTATCTAGATCCCTCTTTCCAGTCGTGAACGGTGCACTTTTAAGGTCACTAGACATTCCAGTCCGTGATTAATACCTCTAAACCCGTGCAATCAAATAACACTAATAAGCAATCCTCTAGGTATTCCTCATTTTTCTTTATTTTCTCTTTTCTACATTGAACTTTCCCTTTTCTGAGTGACTGTCTACATCGAATATCATATTTCATTTTGGTCTAAAATGAACCTTCTGCATCCTGCTTGCTTACATAGCTTAAGTAAAGGATTTAACTTCTGCATTTCACTTATCACACATTTCCTGAGACTGCACAAACATAATTAACACATCAAGACATTCCTCTCACTTGGTTAACTAATTGGGACCTAAACACCCAATAGGAAACCATCTCAGACATCTCCCAATCCATAACTACCTGACACCAACCTTAGACTCCTTTAGGAACCTTCATTACCTACTTTTATTTTCTGTTCACATCCTCTAAATTAATCATGATGATAAAAAATATTTTGCTTGATTTGTTTGTCAACAACATACATAAACAAATGTTTCTCTATTTCACACCTATTGTCGCTCTCTCTCAAATCGAGACAAACAAACAATCTGCTCCATCCAATGACATTACTACTCCTAATGATCTCACCCAACAAGATACTAAACTCAAAACCACGTCATCAGTCACTCAACCTCTAGTCTCCATGGTCTCACCTCATGAGAACCATGTCATACAAAATTGTCCCCACCTTGACACCAACCCTCATATCCCTCATCAAGTCAGTCTTCCTAAACCAGTCGCACCACCATCTCCCACTCCTCTCGAGACACTTGGGCCTCCTCCTAACCCCTTATATGACTTCTTACTCCAAAAATCTCCTACAATCTCTCAATCCTCCCAATCTCCTAAATTGGTGGATCGCATTCCACCCACATCCCATTTTGACAATTCTATTTCATCCACCATTAATAGGCCTGTCCAACCATCTCAACCTCTTCACACTTACATTCCTGCCCATCGTATGCTCCAACCATCTCAAACTCTTAACACACATATCCCTATTTATCTTTTACCACAACAACCTACCCGACTTCAACAACCACATCATGCCCCTATTGCTCAACACCAGCCTATGCAACAATCTCAACCCATGACACATGCTCCCCAAACACCTACATATCCACAAATTAATCAATTGTCTTATCAAACCATTCTACAAACATCCTATCCACAAACTTATCAACCACCTTATCAGATGCTTCCCTAACTACCCACACACCCACAAACACATCATTCGCCTTACCAAACTACTTTCCAAACCACACAGTCGATCCAATATCAACCTTACAACACCTCGAGTGATTCAATTCATGCCTTAATGAATCGGTTGGCTAGTTTAGAAACCCTTACCGTAGCACCCAAAAACACCTTATCCTATGAAAAATCTGTAACGAACCAATTCATTCGTCGGTTCCAATCAAACCCTATCCCTCTCATTGGAAACTTCCTGCATTTAATAAGTTTAACAACAAGGAAGATCCCTAACAACATCTCCTCACATTTAAACATGCATGTTGTCTTATTGTGCATGATCACGATCTACTTCTTCACACTTTCCCCATGTCTTTGTCTCGGTCCCGCGTTGGATTGGTACAACAGTATCCTGTGACATTCCTTATTCTCTTTCACTCAACTTGCACAGTTGTTCTTAGAACACTTTTCTATTAATATCGCATGCAAAACCACTATCGCTGATCTATATACCATTCAACAGTTTGAAAATGAGCCCATCGCCGACTTCGTCACACGATGGCATGGTGTTATAAACCAACTATCCTTCACTATCCCGCAAACTGAACTCATCAAATTATTCTCGTGTTCATGTGCAAAACATATATCATCCACTTTGTAGATCTAATCATTTTGAACCTTTGATGAAGCTTTCATAATGGTTATGCAAGCTTGAAACATGTTCCATTGAAAGGGGTCATATTAAACTAAGTTCAATTAAATCAAAATTTGAATCCACCAAACCATTCACACATATTGACAAATTCAAGGCTACGACCGACACTATGGTCATTGAACCCTCATCCCCATCTACATCAAGCACATGGTCTCAACAATGATCTCCTCAATCAACTATCAATTACACTCCTTTAGGAGAATCATACAATTCTGTATTCGATAAATTGATTACTATAAACTCCATCCAATCGCCTCTCATACGACCCGTGGTCAACTCATAAGCCAAGCCTATTTGGTATCACGAAGCCCACAAGCCATTGTAAATATCATCGAGTCAAAGGTCATGACATTGAGAGATGTTGTTCCTTTAAAGACCGTGTCCAAGAACTCATAAATCAAGGGGATATCCAAATTGATACCTCAAATGTGCAAACTAATCAACCACCAAGAACTCAAGCCACCCCCTTTACATCTCAACTATCAAATGCTTATATGATTGACACTGTCAGTCAAGATCTTATCTTATCACCAACTCCGCATGTTCCCATAGTGGACATTATTCCCACCTCTTATTCAAAACCTATCACACCTACATCAACTTGCACTACCTGTCCTGAACCTACACCTTCTCCTGTCCTTATCACATCCACATCAAATTCAACTATACCATCCATTTCCACCACTTCAAATACACCCCAATCTACCACATTAGATTCCTCCTTAGCACCCATTTCAGCCCCACTCATATCCACACATAACCCTACGTCTCTCACACCTATTCATTCACCGGCATCTTCATCAAATACACTGTTACTACACCTACATTGCTCATAACCATCCCAACTAAACTCAGTTCTACTACATGCACCCTTGCAACCCCACCTTCGACGTCAACTCCTTTAGCAAACATATCATTCTTACCCCTTGAAACATTTATGAAACAACCAGTCCCTTCTACTTCTACACCTGAGAATATGCCTACATTTGTTACATTACCCATAAGGTCTACTCCATCGGTCATCACGTCACTCACACCTCCAAATATCCCAAATATTCCTACATCTTTATCTATGCCAATGACCCCTATATCTATCATACCAAAAAATACACCTATCCCTACCATGACATCTTTACCTATATCTTCGCCCATGGCCACATCATCAATTTTATCCCAATATTCTTTACCTAATCCTTCTATCACACCAACCAAATCCTCTCGATCTGCAACCTTATCAAAGATACCCTTTGGATCATCTACTAAACCAACACATCTACCTAAATCAAAGAAAGATGGTTTTCCTTCTCCCTCTACAAAATCAACTCTTTCCATGCCAAAACCGAAACACTCCACATCTCACATAGATATCATTAATCACATCATACAAACACCTATCTCTCCATTAACATCCTCGTCTTGTTTTAGGACATTTTCTCCATTAATAACCCCACCACCACTATCAGATCCTCCGATTGAAATTATTGTCATCCCTGCTAGAGGTAAATCTTCTCGGTTGAAGTCTAAGGCTCGGGGCAAACATCCCTAACAGTCCCTACACATCCTCGGAAACATTCAAATTTTCCCTCTTCTCAACAATCCAATGCCACAACATCTATTTTAGGATCAGTCTCTCCATCTACGACATCTTGCAATAATCAATCCACATCCAAACAATATAATCCTCCAACCAAATTTGATTTGTCCTCCAAAACACGAAATTCACCCATCCAATCTACATCCATGTTTTCTCCTAACTCTAAGAGGAGATATCTTATCAAAACCCACAAGAGTTACCTTCCCCATGACACTTTAATGGGGTCATACACAGATATCCTTTGACATTTAACTTGAATATCTGCCATCAAAATTCCTCCTATTAAAGCCTTTAATCCATATGGTCTCAAGCCATCATGGTGAAATCCTAATTATAGTTGTGCCTATCATCGTACCCTAGGCCATGACAACGAACATTATGAAGGCATTTCGGATTCAATCGTCAACAACCTTATTGAGAAAGATGGTTTCCTCATTCAGGGGAAAGTTCCTTCTCCATCTACCTTGAATCAATCCATATTCCATCTGTTGGATCTCCCATGATCCCTCCATCCACATCATCCCTTAGTATCCATCCATCCCATGTCATTCCTCCTAAGGAATGCCCTCCATTGTTCATCAATGTCGCTTATCTTAGTAAGCACACTTGTGGTCTCCAATCGTTTATCCCATCCAAATCTAAAATAATCTCATCTAAACTCTTTTGACATCCTTTAACTCCTTCACATTTATCTTATTAGGGGAATAACCTTCCCTTGCCCTTAAGTATCTCATCCGTACAACTCCCTTGTTACTAGGGAGCTTCACTTTTGACATTGTTTTTTCTACCTCCTTCACATTCATCCAATCTAAACTATTTCTATCCAAATCCTCATCTCATTCTAAAGTCCACCATTGTGGCCATATTTATGCCTCTTTTGGGGCATCATCTTTTTCATTGAAGTCCTCTTTTGAGGCCATGTTTGTCTCTCCATTGAGGGACCTTTTTCTCCAAGTCCACCTTTGTGGTTCTATTTGTGTCTCTTTTGGGACACTGTTTATTTCATCAAGTCCTCCTTTGAGGCCATGATTGTCCTTCTATGTTTATGTCTCTCTTGGGGCATCATTTAGTTTCATCTAAATCCACCATTGTGGTCATATGTTCATTTCCTTCAGGACATAGTTTTGTTTCTGCTTGGCTATCATCTCATCTTATTGCAACTTCACTGTCTTCCCTCTCATCGGTGGTAAACCAGAGATGGAGCCTCTTAATGCATTACACTTGCGACCAATATACTGTTAGCATATCTACCAATGAGCACTTAGTTACATCCTTAGATTGTTCTGTCATCCTTAGCCCCTTCCATTTGTCATTGTAATGATCTAAATTATGTGGTCCACCTTCACTACTTTGATGTGACCCCATAACCATTACATCCATCACCTTCTCATTCTCCTATTGCAGCCATGTGAAGGGTCCAGGGTGTCTCTTGTACATTCCTTATCCCCTCCTAAGTGGTTTACTTGACTATTCCCAGCTCTCCCCCATGTGAAACTCAAATTCACTTATGCAAAAGGAAAAATCAAAGTTATCAAAAACAGACTGATCCCTCGAAGGACAGTTGTTCATACAAAAATAAAAAGAAGAAAGAGAAAAACATACAAATAAAAATCAAAACAAAATCAAAAGGAAATAGACCGATCCCTTGAAGGATGACTATTATTATTAATCTTGCCATCCGTATTATGTATAAAGTAGACCATACCCTCAAAGGATGACTACTCTATTATTATGGCATTTGGAAGGTTTTCCGCATTGATCACCTTCCTTTATCAACATTTTCAGAAAGCTTTCTACTATTGTTCTTTCCCTTTCCTAGAGATAGGGCATAGACTTAAGGAACACCACCTTTGGAGATCCCTCTTCCGCGTACAAGCTACATCTCAATCCCTTTGTCATGTCAACATTAGGAAAGCTTTCTACTATTGTTCTTTCCTTTTCCTAGAGCTGGGAATAGACTTAAGGAACACCACCTTTGGAGATCCCTCTTCCCGCGTACAAGTTACATCTCAATCCCTTTGTCATGTCAACATTAGGATTACGAGCATCTTTCATCCATATTTCCCTCATGATATTTTGGTATAACTAACTATCGTTGGTTATGTATTAACACCTGTTATTGGCTGCAAGTGCAATGCCTTGAGTGGTAACCTTTTCTTATTTATCTCCAATCCAGTTTGAAACATAGTTTCCTGTACGCCCTTGCTACAACTATGTTCCATTCATCTCATCTAGATCATCTTTTATAAAAATCACATCAAATTTCACACTATGAATTTTATATATATCCATTATCTTCATGAATGCATTTGCAAATATACTTTTCAGTTTGTGAATTCTACTTGATCACCGTTGTAGTTTGTGAATCCTACTTGAGGATCCTTCTCAAGGAAAATTTGTTATCCTGCAGCTCATTATCTCTCAACATGTTCAACATATTTGATCCATTTATCCTCGCTTTCCATTTCCACTCATCACCATTTGTCTCCACATCATCCTTCTCACCTTTATGTCCCCTTGCACCACACTATATATCTTACTTGTCTTTCCTCTTAAGTTTCCCTTTCACTCTTCCACTTTTAGTTTAACAATCTTACTCAACCATCCATACAACCAGAGAATATTAGTTAAGTTATATCTTCTTCCTTGGATCCTCCTATTGTAGAAGCTTCTCCACCATTTCCTCTTTCAAATGAGACGGTAATCTCCACCACAAACGTCTTTTCGCTCCTCCTTTTCCGCTTAACACTCTTGCATCATCACTCCCACCACGTGGGCATCCCAATTAAGGATTTCCCTTACACTCTTCATCTACACTGCATATGTTCCTCCATCCACTCATGTTACACTCCTTTATTTCCTTGTTCCGCTCAATCTTTTCATCATTTTTCTTCTTCTTCGGTTTGGTGATCCTACTTAATCGTCCCCGTCGTAGGGCAATCTTACTTAAGAGTTCCTCTTAAGAATGGTTTGTTGTCGACCCTTCCATCTCCCATCATATCTTCCTCATCTTTTGTCTCCCACCTCTCATCGTACTCATCCACTCCGACCAACCCTTCAACACTGTATCTAATATAATGACGTCTTTCCCCTTCCATATCGTCACTGTCGGTTTGGTGATCTTACTTAAATCCTCATGCGACATGGCGATCTTACTTAAGAGTCCCTCTTAAGCATGATTAGTCATCCTGCACTCGCCCACTACCCCACATTCTCTCCATCTACATTTTCTCATCATTCCCCATCATCACATCCTCTCACCTCCTCTTTCATTCACGCAAACACCACTTCCTATTGGTCCCTTTTTCATCTCCATCATCCGTCGTTGGGTAATCTTACTTAACCGTTGCTTCTCCATTCATTTTGTGTCTTGTTTCTTCATTTTTCTCTCATTCATTCTCATCCACTACATCCTCTCCTCGTCTTCATCTTCCTACACATTGTTATCCCTCTTTTCTTTGCTCTTTCCACTCCATCTTCTAGATTTTTCCCACATATCTACCCCCATATACTTGCCCGTCATTGTCACACGATCTTTCCCTAACATTATTTCATCATCATCTTCTATTCTCGCGCTAGTAATTATTGGTGGACTTCTCCTAAAAATCACTCATCCCCATTCTGCACAACCTGAATCCTTTTCTTTGACCTCCTCCATTCTATCTTCATTCCTTCCTTCCTCTGTGTCCTCTGATCATTATCGGAGGACTTCTCCTAACGTCCCTTCATTGGCATTCCCCCTCCCATTCTTCATTTACTTTTTGCCTCGTCTCATCTTTTGTCCCATCTTTTCCTACTAATCATTATCGGTGGATTTCTCCTAACATCCATTCACTGACATTGCCTCTCCTATCCCTTCCTTTCTTTTTCCTCGCCACCTCTCCATCTTCCATTCTTCCTTGCCAATTTCTTCACTATCTTCATCATGCACCCTCTCTCTATTTTCTTGTCATCAACATATCCTCATCTCATGCATCTCTGTTTCTTTTCCAATCGATGTCATTCCTCCCCTCAAGCTTCTCTTTACGTTCCTTGTGCTTCTCACTCTTTATCGAATATCTCTGTTCTTGGTTCCCTTCCTTCTGCATAATTTTCTCTATTCTCTTTTCCTCCTTTCTCATCCTCATCCTATTTCACTTCCTCTTTATCGTCTTTCTCCTCATTTTACCTCGCACTTCCTCCTTACTTCCTCATCGATAACCTAACTCTTTAGCGTTGTCCCATCTCCTTTATCATCTCACCATCCACATGCATTTCCATGCGGTCAGTTCCATATTCTTTACCTTGGATTTCCTCACTATGATCTGCTTCCTTCAATTTTCTTTGCTCTATCATCTCTTTCATTTTCCATTACTTCTCTACCTTCCTCTGCTTCATCCTCCTTCACACCTTTCATTTTAAATAACTCTCTCTCTCTCTTTTTCATAATTTCACCCTCTGCTCTGTCCTTTTCTTGTCTTCTCTTTGTTTGTCCTTCTTCATTTCCCCCTTTCTTTATAATCCTTCTTTGTTATCTTCTACATCCCCTTTCATTCCTTCTTTTCTCCTCCTCCGTCTTTGTCCCTCTATTCCATACCCCTGTCGCCTTCACATTCAATCTTTCTTGCTCTTCTCATAATCAACCAATCCTCCCTGTATATTCCTTTTCTCTTTTCGAACATGTCTCACATTTGGCATTCATGATCAATGCCAATGTTTCTCCGTTTATGTACCACCATCTATCCCTTTCATTATAATTCTTGTTCTTCTCTCTACAACGTTGACCTCTTCTCTTTTTGAGAACCTGTCCTCTCTGGGAACATCATCATATCCATTTCTAGAAATCTCTTCCTATCTTCCTTTGACATTTTTATCTTGGAAGATACCATAATGAACATCACCTATATCCGATCTTGTCCTCTTCCATGCATATTTGCTCTGCTTTTTTTTGTCGCAAAAGTATCTTGACTTCTTATCCTACTTATGGAAGAAATGAGACTTCTTTGTCTTCTTCACCTTCTAATTTGCTAACACTTATGCCTATTTCCTATGAAACATGATTGCCATCATATTTATCACCCTTTTAGAAAAATTTATCTCACCTTTCTATCCTATCTGCTCATCCTGCCCACATTTATAATTATTCCATATATGCCTTATGTTGGGGTGCCTTTTCATCCTTATACTTGTAGACGCATATAACTCAATTCTTATCCTTCTTGTGTCTTGTGCTGGGGCATCATTATCTTCATCCTCGTCCCTTTTACAAATGCATGATTTTTTTGCACGATTCCTCGCAGACAAAGGATTGCGCACATCTTTCACATTTAGTTGCACATATTTTGATGTTTTCCTATGACCCATTGGTCATCTTGGTTTACATCCTTACTATAATGGTCTTCACCCACTCACTGGTCTGTAGAATGTTGTCGTCTGTCTCCGTTGAGACCGCAATTGTCCTCTACCAATGTGATATTGAAGTCACCACCATACTTTTTTCATTATTATTACGATCCTTTTTTGCTTGAGGCATCTTGCCTTTGGTCATGTCTTCATCCATCTTTAGACACATATTTCATCTAACCCTTTTTGTTTTTGTCTCATGGCTTGTTATCGCAAACCACTCAACAAAAAGGGGCAAATGTAGACACCTATTTTTGGGTATAGCGCCCCTCTGTCATCTCACGTTCATGTAATTTCCTATCTCACCTTTATTTTTCCTAAATTTCAATAAACCTCATCATCTATTCAACCATTGTTTAATTAATTATTAAATGGGCTCCATATAAGCCCATTTAATAATTGACTTTTGGCATTATCCCCCATCTCTCACAAATTATTCAATCCATGGGTATTAATACACCCATCCGACACTCATTTTTAAATGGAATCTTCTATCTCACCCACCATGTCAATCATGCTCCCCACTCCAATTAATAATTCAAGCCGTGGTCCCCACGTGATCACATCATATCTCTTAACTCGGGTTACTCTACCCAACCCCGGTAAGTAGTTGTTAACCCCAATCTAACCTCACATTTAAGCTATAGATATGGGTTTTTCACCCATATTTTAGGGAGATAGATTTTTCAAGGACCCTAACCGATATTTTCCAAGAAGACCTAGGCCTAGAGAAGAGAAGAAAGAGCTTAATTAAGTTCTGCCAGTTTAAGGAAGAAACCTTTGCCATGGTTCATTATCTTGCCATCTTGATGCCCGGTTCATCTCCATAGCAGAGTACAAGCTAAGTCCTCTCGTCATTTTAGTTACTTGTCATTTTATATTCTCATTACTACTATTCACAATCTATTATTATCTTGTCTGACACGGGGTTGACATCCTCCAAGGGAGTTAAAATCCTCTTGGAACCAACACTGTCCAGAAACCCCTGCATATTGTTATATAATCTTATATGTTTCAGTTTTACAGATCTAGCTTCTTTATATCATGCATCTATCTTATTTTTGCACCGTAGATCCACATCTACATCTGAGGTCCTAAGCCCTCCATCTTTCGAAGTTCTTTGGTGGCTCCTAATATTGGCCTTCACCTCACTCGAGAACGAAGTTTTTGTACAACACTAATATTATAAGAGCATTTAAATAATTGAATAAATGAAGTAATTAAATACTTAAATACACCCAAACAAATTAAGCTAGAAATATGAAACCCTAATGTGCAAGAAAGGTTAAAAATCCTTATTTGATTTGATATGTCATGGGATTGTGTCATAGTGTAAACCATGTGAACATGAGGAAATGAACGCACATAAGTGGAGAAAGCACAAATTTGAGCTATTTAACTAGACCGGGCACTGGAAAGGGATAGGGGCACCCGTGGGTGTCATGGTCTAAGACGGGGCATCCTAGAAATGGGAAATCTCCTTTGAGGTGTCATTGATGTTCTCTTGTATTCGCTTCCTATCACACTAATGTCGTTGAACTGCGTCAAATTTTGTTGTGAATATGAGATGGATGAATCACTGTAAAACCCCAAATAAAACATCAAAACCCTAAAAAAATAAAGATGCATATGAAGGGGTTAGACTGTCCTCAACTACCAAATTGATGGACTTATCATTGAGCACTGCACTACATCTTAGACCTAATGTAGTTCTAGGTGTGTGTGTGTGTGTGTGTGTGTGTGTGTGTGTGTGTGTGTGTGTGTGTGTGTGTGTGTGTGTGTGTGTGCGCATTTGTGCCTAGGTTTCTCTTGTGTAGTAGTGCACTTTGTGAAGTAGTGAGAAAATAACTAGATGTAGAATGTAGTAAATGTGTGCATGGAAATAATAAACCCCTCCTATGAAGTGTGATGCAGATGAACCAACCTTGTGTGCCTTGTGATGGAGCTAGATGGATGCAAATGTAGCTTTAAATGCCTTTGATGGATGCAACTTTAGATGGTGATAGTAGATGCTTAGTGCTTGGTCCCTCATTATGGTCACATAACTTTATATTTATATGGTTCTCTTGTTCTAATTTGTAATTAACCTTGAAAAAATGTGACCACCAAAAAGATAGAAATCTCAAATGGCTAGAAAGTGCCCAAAAGGTGAGAGTAAAGTGCAAAGAGGATTAGGGTGCCCCAGAGGGGACCAAGGCGCCCCGTCTGGTTGGGTGCCCTAGTTAGAAATAGGAAAAACACAAAATGAAAATATAGACTAGGAAAGTGTGGGTGTAAGATGAAAGTAATGATAGAAAGTAAAGTAAAAATGGCCAAAGACATGGGTTAATTATTACTCTTTTCACTTAAGAACCATATGAATAGTAGTATGAGACCGGGACTAAATAATGACTCAAAGTGTGTGATTTTGTGTCTACATTTTCCCCCACTTTATGTTGGTGAGTGGAAAGCTTAGTAACATAAAGTAGATAGAGATGTGTACTGATAATCCATGTAGAGTGATGTGTAAAAATGTATCGAAGGACTAGACAAAGTGTGGAGTGAAAAAGATGGAGCATGGAGACTAAAGATGTAAAAGTGTAAAAAGTGATGAAAGTGAACCTAGGGTGAAAGTGTGTGTGTAGATGCCAATGTGTGTAGTGTACTTACATGGTTAGTATTGTGTGTGTGATGTACCCATGTGTGTGTGTGTTGTTGTTGTTGACTTGCTTTCTTCCCATACGGATGGACCTGCAAAAGAGAAGATGATCAAGTAGTCAAATACACATGTATATGTGTGTGTAAAAATACATGTATATATGTAAAGAAACATGTAAAAATAGTATGAAAATGAAAATGAAAAAGGAACATGTGCACCTGATCCATGATGAGACAAAAGGGTGTAAAAAGGATATCATGTAACTTTTGATGAAGTGTGAGTTTTTGGGTGATCTCACGCCATTGTGGCCGAAGAAGTGTAGGGAGAAAGATGTGTTATTCTCCAACCTGTAACTACTTCCTGAGAATATGAAGAGATCTTTGTATTTCTTAGTTTTTTTGGGTGATCCGACGCCACTAGCCGAAGAAGTGTAGGGAGGAAATTTTGATGTTCCTCCAACCTGTAACTGCTCCCTAGAATGCTAAGGACAATCTTCCTGTAAAATCCATTGTGTATGGAGTTTCGTAGATTGGTTTGAACTCACTCATTGTATAACCCATCGTGTCATGGACGAAAACAATAAACAAAACTATATTGATATTGTGTTGTGTAGTGTAAACCCAAATGATGCCCCCTCTTTGGGGGCATGTGATGTCATGATGATAGGAGAATGTGGCCCCAAAAGAGGAACTAACCACGTAAACTAAAACTCTTACCCTACAGGGGGAAGGGAATGTGCTTGGTAAAGACCAAGGCACACACAAACAAGTGGCTAGAAAACAAGTGTTAGTACAAACAACATGCATGTAGAAAACAAGTGTAAGCCAAACAAACAATGTGTAAGCTAGAACATAAGCAAGATAATGTAAACACCCAAGAAGACAATGTAGGCCACACAAAGTGGGTTGTAAACATGGGACACCACTCACGATGTCACAAGACACTCAAGGCCCAAAGTGGCCACAAACAAACAAGTGTGCACACAAGACAAAGGGAAAATCCCATAAACAATAACAAGCAATAACAAAAATGTAACAAACAAGTATGGAAGAAAATATCCTGCATAAAAATGTTGCACATGAAGCACTTGTTAGCATGTTAGAAAAATAACAAGTATGTCAAAGCATGTATAAACCAAAGTAGTGTGTTATGAAAAAAATGAAACAATAACACTATAGTGTATGAATGTGGATGCCCCCAAAGAGGTAGTGTGTCAAGCATCGGTGTTGCGTGTAGAAGCTTTGTATCTATGATCACAACTAGAAAAGGATGTGAATGTGCATGTGTGTATGGTAAAGATAATGACATACAAGAGATCTATCTAACATGTGTAGTAAAGTGAACATGTAAGAGTAAAGTGCAAGCAAGAGTAAATGCAACCATAAAATGCAATATGTTGTGGATGGATGGAATGGAATGCAGTGAGTGAATGATAGGAGATCCGTGTGCCCCCGAGTGAATGGAGTTATATGTAGTGAGGTTCATTTAGTATGCCCCCTCAGTCAGTCAAGAATGAACCATAAATGAGAGTGCGTCATCGGAAATGGTCAAACTATGTGTTGTGTGTAGTGTGTTGTGATGAGTGTGTGGTGATGATATGCGACATAGAGATGACATGTGCATGACTCTGTAGCCTAAGTGTATATCATGACAAGATGAATAGAAAGGAGTGGTGATTTAGCCTAAAGTGTATACCACTAAACAATGTAAGTGAAAGTGATGATGTAGCCTATCACGAGATGATGCTAGAAGAAGTGACCCTATAGCCTAAAGCGTATATCACTAATCCTAGGAATGTCACATGAGAAAAGATTGAATGATGAACATGTAAGTGTGATGAGGTCCATTTGTGATGTATACCCTCAATAGTCTAGTATGGACCATGAGACTAGAGTGTCATCGGGTAGTGAGTGCAACGTGTAGAGAAGAGAATATGCAAAATGTGTAATGTGTGTAGTAAAGTGTATGGTATGTAATGCAAGATGTGTAGATGACCTAAGATGTGTAGATAGCATAGTAGATGTAAAAAATGTAAATGTAAGGCATGTATGAGATGTAAAAAACAACAATATGTGATAATTATGGGGTGTATGATGTGTGAAAACATGTAATATGTGATGATATGTGTATGTGTAGTATGTATGAAGAAATGAAATGATATGACTATGTATGTAAATGTGAATGTGTACAAATGTGTATGATGATGTGTAGATGATGTGATGTAATGATATGTGGTGCCTAATGTGTAGTGACTACTTTATGTGTAGTGTGTGGGTTCATGTGTAGAGAATCCCTCAACAAGTCAAGTGTGAACCAAAGCACAAGAGTGTGTCATCGGGTATGATGATGTTGCTAGAGTGTAGATGAGTGATATGCTATGCTAAGATGATGATGTGATGTAGTAAGTATGAAACATGTGTTGATGTTATAGGGGGAATAGGTGTGTAATGCCCCCCCAATGCCCCCCAATGTGCAATGATGGAGATTTATGCAGTGATGCGAGAGGTACCATGCCATTGTGGGAGAGTGTTATATGTGTCATGTGATAAGAATAAGGGCCAACACAATGGTAGGATGAAGCAACAATAGGACCATGCGATGGTGGAAGAATTTGAAATGTGTCTTGGCCATCAGTAGGAGTAGTGTTTTTTTTAAAAAGTGATGGGAAACAGAGGTGGTAAAGGTGTGTTACCATCAAAATTTTCATTTTCATCATAAGCTTCATCCCGGTCCTAGTCATCGACATACATGTATGGTCTATATACAGAGAAGAAGAATTACAATTTTAACTATAGGAGGTGGTTGAGTAATTTGAGCATGTTGATGATGTCACAAATACCTTTAATGGAGAAGGGTGTGAGAGATTTCTTAAGAGGAGGTTACTTAGTTTGACTTGATAATAACATTGTAGAGATGATTGAGGAGAAGGAGGTGATGGAAAGACAAACTTTGGGAGGTGATTGTGTAATAAGAGTGAAAAGTTAAATAAATAGGTGATGCTTGAGTGATAAAGAAGGCACATGAAGTGATGAGCGTGATGCTCATTAGATGTAGGAGGAATAGACCCATTTAGGAACCCATTTGAGCATAGTATCATTCAGTAGGTGGGCATGCAACATAATGTTGTGTAGTGAATGAGATAAATCCTGATGCTCAAGATGTTTGATTCTTCATTGTAAAGCATAGCAATCATTTTCATTATGTCCATTGATTGATGATAATTACAATATGGATGACCTTGATATTTTTCTAGCTGATAAGGAGGATAGTAATGAGTAGGTGGTAAAGTGATCAATTGATGACTAAGGAGCTCAATAAGAATGTCATGTTGCTTAGTATTGTGATAAAAAGAGAGAGGCTTTGGTAATGGTATAATTTGAGGCTCACTAATATGAGCACATGTAGAAGACATATAATGAGATGTAGAAGGAGAAAAACATGAGCCTGAGAAGCATCCTTAAGATGTTGGATTTTAGATTTTAGAGATGTAATCGTGGATTCCATAGCCTTGAAATTTATCTTGAAATAAAGAATGAAGGGCTTGAATGAATTTGCAAATAGATTGATTGGATTTGGAATCAAGAGAGTCCTCAGAAAGATGATCAAAAATAACATTGACTTGAGTAGGCAACATGTTGATAGGAAGATACATAGTCTCTAGGGTTTTTTGGAGAGTGTCTTTACAAGATGGGTGCATTTGAATCAATTAAAAAAAATTTGAGAACTTAGAAGCCATGATAGAAAAAAGGATCCAAGAGTATTCGAATGTCGGGTTCACCAAAATGATTAACTAAAATAGAATATATTCTAGTGTAATCTAATGTTATAGGAGTAATAAAATAACTGAATAAATGAAATAATAAAATATTGAAATACATACCCAACAAACTAAGCTAGAAAATATGAAACCCTAATGTGTAAGAAGGGTTAAGAAAAGCCTTAGTTGATTTGCAAATGTCACGGGATTGTGTCGCAGTGTAGACCAGGTGAACAGAGGAGGAAATGACCACACATAATCTGAAAAGCACAGATTTGAGCTATCTGACTAGACTGGGGTGCCTGGAAAGGGATAGGGCACCCATGTGGGTGCCTGAGTCGAGATGGGGCCCTGGGTATCTATGGAAATGGCTAGAAAACCTCCTCTGGAGGTGTTGTTGGATGTTTCCTGTGTTCACTTCGTCATCACTAATGTCATTAAACTGCATCGATGTCATTGTGAATAGGAGATGGAAGAATCACCTGCAAAACCCCAGACAAAAGCATCAAAACCCTAAAAAGAAAGATGCATATGAAGGGGTCAGATTATCCTCAGTTGCCAAATGATGGACTTATCATTGAGCATTGCACTACATCTCAAACCCAATGTAGTTCTAGGTGTGTGTGTGTGTGTGTGTAAATGTGCCCTAGGTTGCTCTTGTTCTAGTCACACTTTGTGAAGTAGTGAGAAAATAACTAGATGTAGAATGTAGTAAATGTGTGCATGGAAAACAATAGACTCCCCTCCTATGAAGTGTGATGCGAGATGAACCAACCTTGTGTGCCTTGTGATGGAGCTAGATGGATGCAAATGTAGCTTTTAGATGCCTTTGATGGATGCAACTCTAGATGGTGATAGTAGATGCTTAGTGCTTGGTCCCTCATTATGGTCACATAACTTTATATTTATATGGTTCTCTTGTTCTAATTTCATAATTAACCCAAAAAGGTGACCACCAAAAAAAGATAAAATCTCAAAAATGGCTAGAAAGTGCCCAAAAGGTGAGAGATTAAAGTGCAAAGAGGATCAAGAGCGCCCAGAGGGGCACCCCAGTAGGCACCAGGGTGCACCCTAGGGTTGGGTTCCCAGCTAGAAATAGACTCAAAAAAAAACATAGAATGAAAATACAGATTGGGAAAGTGCAGGTGTAAGATAAAAATAATGAAAAAAAAGCAAAGTAAAAAATGGCCAAAGACATGGGTTAATTATTACTCTTTTCACTTAAGAACCATATGAATGTATTGTCATTATCCAGTGTAAGCCGAATGATAAAGGGAGGAAAATCATTTTAGGAGGACTTGTAAACCTCTCGTGAAGGTATAAGAAGTTGAGGAGGATAAATTAAGTAACTCCAAAATTTTTTAGCTCTTGATATACTAAGATCGCCCTATAGCTCCTATTTTATCCTCTCGGGCCCTAACTAGGGCATGTTATAACTTTTTTCTAATTGTAAAAACAATATAAAATTTTGTGAGCATCTCGTATTAGGGGTGTTTAGTTGTATTCAAATTTTTAGACCTTAACTCACATGTGTGGGTAAGCTATGGTGAAAAGTACAGTCAACTTGTGACAATGCACAATTTGAGTATGAAATGAAGTGCATGGAGGACCTAATGAGTGAGTCAAGCTACCAAATTTGGTAGGCTTCATCTTGGAGGCATTTCTAAAGGGGATCCATCAAGTTATAAATGATATTTTACTCTTAAGTGCTTGTTGTTATGACTCAGGGGTAGAATAGGCCTAAAGAAGCATGACCGATTCAAAGGAGGTCTAATTTCTACCAAAGTAACAAGGTATGCAATTTGGATATTTTTAGTACCCCATAAAGGGGCTTTGGATTGAATTTGAAAGTATAGGATTGTTTCATGTAAAGTGGAGTTATAGGAGGATTTGTAGGCTATTAGGCCTCAATGAGAGAACTATAAGATAAACCAAGAGTATAGTGGCATGAAGGATATAAACACTTTTTATTGAACATTATGAATAATTCTATGAGTGATGGAAGTAAATCATGAATCTACTTGTGGTTTTGAGCACCTAGTTCAAGAAACCTACCTAGGTCTAGCTCATGTTGGAAAGAGTACACAAGCATAATAACTGTTCTTGAAGATTATAAGGTAAGAAGAATGGATTAAAAGTGTCAAGAAGGGTGTCAAAGATGGTAATGAAGAATAAGTATGAGGAATGAGCTAGGAATTAGCCAAGGTATTGTAGTTATTTCATCATTGCTTTCATATAATTACTAAAGCAAATGCATGTGTGTGTGTAGAAGCAACAAGGTATGCCTAAAGAAGCTAGGAACATGTAATTTGTTCTATAATGAATGTCTTGGAGGTCATCAAGTGCATGGGATATATGAACTAATGTGAACAAGCTAGAGATTCTTGGAGAGAGTAAAGCAATATACAAGGATGTATTATTAGTGTTCAAACTAGAAGAGTACAATGGAATTGACTATAAGAACTCGAACCAAATTAGTTTTGGGGATTTTCTTTGTTTTTCTGTGGTGGTATACGGTGGTTATTGACTTGGGTGGAATATTTCATGGTGATAATGATACGTAGGATCCGAGAAAAAAACACACCATTTCATCTGGGTTCCATCAACACTAAGAAGGAGAAATAAGAAAAGTGAGAAAATGAGGTAAATAGAGGTTTTGGAAGGAATTGCCACTGCAGGCAGAGTGGCGGTTTCTAACCACCGCCCCTATAGGACGATGAACCGAGATCACCGGTCTCGCTCGGGGTGGCGATCTGGAAATGCAGAGAATTTGAGCTCAAATCCGTAGAGTCAAGATGTTAGAGACCATGATGGATAGATTGCATAGAAAACAAGAAGAGATTTCAGATCTGCAAAAGATGGATTTGGTTAAGCAAGATTCCATGGACTCGGTGGTTCAAGCACTAGCCAAAAATTTAGTATCGGAAAGAGCCACGAAGAGGAAGGATGGGAAGAGCATGAAGAGACACCAATTGTAAGTGAGAAGGTAAAATTTGCACATACACCTTTTAAAGTTGAAACAAAAGTGGAAATAAAGAATTTTGAAGGACAAGTAGATGCAGAATTATTGGATAAATGGCTAAAATAGTTGGAAGTCTACTTTAGTGTGCATAATGTCATTGAGGCACAAAGGGTCACCTTTGCACGTCTCAAAATGGAAGGTCATGCTCTGGTTTGGTGGGAAACCCATCTAGCCACTTGTGAGAAGAAGAAACGTCCTATTATTAGTACTTGGAAAGGTTTTAAAGAATTGATAAGAGATAACTTCTATCCTATTGGCCATAAGAATGACATGATGATTAAGTGGTAGTACTTTAGATAGGGTAGTGGTCAAAGTGTGCAAGACTACACTACGGAATTTCAGAGACAAGCCATGTTGCTTAATATGGACTTGGAGGATGAGGACATTATGACCAAGTATTTGGGAGGACTTCATACTCACCTTTGGAGGAAGGTAATCTCCACAAAGCCCAAGGATCTTAATGAAGCTTGTGTACAAGCATACTACATTGATGACGAGAAGAAGCAAGGAGAAATAGAGCCAAAGGGAGACCAGTCAATAGAACAACAGGACAAAGAACAAGGGAAGACAAGTAGCAGAGGTAAATGGAAAGGTAAACATGCCGCTACTTCTTTGCATACTTGTAAAGATCCTAAGAATTTTTGTAAGAATTGTAATGTAAATGGACACACTGACGCCACAAGTTGGAAGTTGCATTTAGAATTGCACCCAAAGCACTGAACCAAGGATTCCAAGAAATCCATGGCCACTGTGAAGACAAAGAGAGAGGTGGAGATTGAGGATGATTCATATGAGAGGCTCGGATGCATGGCCACTAACATGTACATGGTGGTAAAGAAGAAGACTTGATATGAGTAAACTATTTCAAATCAGAATCCAAATCAAGAAGACTAAGGTAAACACTTTAGTAGATTCTGGTTCTTAGTCAAATTTGATTTATGATGCGGTTGTAGAACAACTTGGTCTAGAAACTTACACGCATCCACATCCATACCCACTAGGATGGGTGAAGAAGGGTGTAGAAATACAAGTTACAAGGAAGTGTAAGTTTTAGTTTGGGATAAATACCCAATACATAGATGTATTAGAGGTTGATATTATTCCACTTGATGCATTTGACATTTTCTTCGGAAGTGCTTACTTGTATACCAAGGATGTTGTGTTCACTAAGAGGGAGAACCGGTTTAGATGGGTCAAGGATGGAGTCAGTTTTAACATCTGGGCACACCAGAGAAAATTAAAGAAGGCTATGGTAAGTGCCAACCAAGCACCAAGAATTATTCAGGAAAATTGTCAATTTTGTTTGCTTTCATTGGAATAAATGCAAAATGGACGTGAGAGCATAAATATTTCTGACCAAAGGATGGAGAATTTGGATATCACTTGTCAATTTTTATAGAAGAAGCCACCACATGAACTGCTCATTCAAGGAGCAAAACAAACTATGCATGCGATCCACCGTATCTACCTACAGATTCACTAGACCTGACCATGGGGCAGCAAGAAGAAGAGGAGATACAAGGAACGGTGGTGACTATAGTAACAATGTACTTGGAGAGGATTTAGCCAATCCATCTCAAGAGATAAAGACAAGAAAGGACTAAACCACTATAGTATGGGACCTTCGCCATACTTGAGTAGGTTGGAGAAGAAACCTTCAGGCCATACTTCATGTAGATGCACGCGATAGTAAGTTGCAAGAGCTCACATCCACTAACGCCATCTATGCATGAAAAAGAAGGAAAGATACATGAGTTACCTTCCAAAGAGGATTGTTTTCGAGGCAACTCGGAGGAGGATGAAGCATTGGAACAAAAAACCATAGATCCACAGGAGTCTTGGTAGGTGGACGAGAGAAGACACCAAGGCAGACCCAGTGGTACTCGAATGAGCATGAGAGGGAGTTGATTCCTCTACCACTCCCCCACTAAGATTTTGTGGGACCAAAAGCCTCCTAAGTATGGGAGGTATGATCCATAGGGATCCAGAAAAACACACCACTTCATCAGTTCCATCAACACCAAGAAGGAGAAACAAGAAAAGTGAGCAAAATGAGGTAAACAGAGGTACTGGAAGGAACCGCCGCTTTGTGTAGAGTGGCGATTTCAGAACCACCGCCTTGTAGGGCGGCGGTCCTGAGACCACCGGTCTACTCAAGGCGTGGTCCTGACACTTTCAAATAGAAAATAAGAATGGAACACGAGATGGACATGAACTTGAAGTGCCCAACCGTGTCTCTTCCCTTCCATGCCCTTTCACATCCTCTAGTGCACGCGAAAACATGTGAAGGCCTATAAATGCATGAAAGGAACAAGAGAATAGTCATTTAGAGATCCAAAGAGATCGAGAAGTAGAGTTTAATGAGAGAAGTGAGCAAGATCTTCAGTGCTGGAATGGAGTTGTAGGAGCAAGGTGTATAAACATAACAAGGAAGTAATTGGAGAGAAGGTTTACATTGTTGCTTCTTTTCATACTTATTGTAATATGTAATTGTCTATATTAGACCAATAAAAGTGGGAAGAAAGCGCTGTTGCCCTTCTGTTGGTTTTCCTCCTTGGAGGTTTCCAGGATAAAATTGTCGGTGTGAAGTTTTGAATTATTTCCTTCTCTGCAATTTCCTTTCTATAACACTAGATCATCAGTCATGAAGCTCTAATTTTCAAGCAAATCTGTCATTTTCCAAAGTTGAAAGTAGAACAACATAATTGTGTGATTCGTAGATTTCAAAGTAAAAGGTTTACAGATCAAATAAGGCGGTGTGGAGTAGCAAGCTTTGATGTAATTGCGGCTTTCCTAATTTCTCTAGTAAATTAAGCACAAATCTTATGGAGGAAGATGCATCTTGATGTCACATATAGGCTTAGAGCATGTAATTCTCTGTGAGGTCATGAATTTTTTTTTTGGTTTTGCTCTTCATCATACTAGGCTTGGTTTGATTGATTCAAGTACAATTTATGACTCGTATTTAACACCTGAATATTATTCTCCCTCTTATGTGCCAATGATGAAGTATGTTTTTTTTCCAACAAATACAAATATAGGTTTTAGTTGGAATGCTAATGATCCTTTGGCCATAGATCACTATTTTTTACTAATACGTCATTTTTTTTTGGTTTGTCTATTTGTTGATGATGTTTCTTTTTCAAGCACTGGCTGCGTGGGGAAAAGGGTGAAAGCACGGGCTATTTAGAAAATTGCCATGGTCTTTGGGTATACACGAAATTGTTTTGTTTTGTATTTTTTAATTAAAAATAGGCTTAGAATTTTTCAAGAAAATGTAATTGCTATGTGTAAATCTATCTATTACAAACTTTTCTTGCATTCACCCCTATCTACGCGCTATAATGAAAACTTCAAAACTAGCTTACACCATGCGTGGAAGGAGGGTTTTTGGTTTGATGTTTAAACCGCAAGTGTGTTGGTAAAGGGTTTTTTTCCATGGCATGTGAGTTGTTAGAAAAATGACACAAGGGAAATGAGCCAAAGACTTTTGGTTTCTTGGAATGTATGAAAATTTTGGACGCCATAACGAAGGCTTGCTTGACAATGCGTAGGCTAAACAAACTATTTGATAAAATTCCTAAAAGGATGTGGTTTTAGGGACATCATTGATTGTTGTATGCATAAAATAGTTTTTTTTAAAAGACTTTGGAAGCTTTCTAGTAAATGAAATTGAAAAGTTTAAAGCCAAGCACCTTATCCTTTGCATTGGCGTCCCATGTCTGCACCATTTGGGAAGCTTGTAAAATATTTGGCAAAATGCAAAAAAGAGAGCGTCTTACTCTTTAAATTCTTGTTGGCCGCATTTGCTTGTGTGTGAGTTATTCTGTGGTAACAAATGACTTTGACAAGGTATGATCCTTTTTATTTAGCCCAAGTGTGGACACATTCAATGGGCACTTGAAGCTGTTTGACGGAATGCTTGGGTGACGGCCACGAACCACACGATTTTTGTTCTTTGATCATTTATCACTCAATCTCAAGCATGGTCATCTTACTATATCCTTGCATGTTTTAGCATTCCTAGTTTTCTCAATAAAGAAGGAATTGTAAATCAATTTAAAGAAAAATAATGTTTAGGTGAATTAAATGGGATGGGTTATAGTATAATGAATTACACCTTGGTTTGGTATGCATCAAGACCATTAACCATGAATTAAAACACTACTCTCTTTTACCATGTAAGATGGATGGATAAAATACGATACTAGTTTGGATATGGAAACCATGGGGTTTGACAAAAAAAATGAGAAACATAGTATAACTATTTTTTGTTGACTTTGTGTAATGTTAATAAAACCTATTTTCATGGAGGCGCAAAACATTCCTATAAACCTCGAAATGAGAAAAACAAACTTTAGCCGAGTACCTAGTCATGTGGAGTGTTCAACTGAACCTTGAGTTGTTAATGGGATTTCCATTTTACCTCGTTTCGTAATGTGTTTAGGAGCACAATAGGATAGTTTACAACTTTAAATAACTGCTGAAATTTAAAAATGTAGTTTGGTTTTAACCCGACGTTTTGGCCTTGGGTGTAAAAATTTTTTTGGCTTCCACATAACTCTAATATTTCTATGAGAAAATTACTAGAAACCCTTAGTTTGGAGAAAAAAAATCTCATGAAGTTAGTTTTCTTGATAGGTTTTGTAGGTCTCGGTCATTGGGCACTGAGGTTGTTTAAGTGCATTTATGATCGGTAGCTCAAAAAGACATGCACCATTTAATCATGTTTTCGAGTTTGAGGTTATGTTAGCTTTGAGTGTTTCCTTGTATATATGAGAATATGTAGAATTTGTTCCCTTATGTGTTTGAGCTTCATTGATTTTTTTAACGTTGATTTTTGAGCAACTTGTCTAAATTTAACGTTTTTAGAAACTTGCGACTCTATAGATAAAATTGTCATATGACCTTATCCAAAAAAATGATTGGTAAACCTTATAAACACAATGCATGCCTATAGGAAGCCTTATTTTGATGCTTTCTTGAAAATAAATTGACAGTGGAAAATGGTGTTTTTCTCTCTCTCTCTCCTTAGCTTTGAAAACCAAATGAAATGCCAATTGTATTTCTTACTCTCCTTTGAAGTGTGATATGTATAATTTCATTAATGTTAGAGAACTATGAAAATTTAAATCGTGCTTGATTGTAGTTTGGTGCAATGCCACAATGTTGTGCGACCATGCAATGGTTACAAGTATGCGAGACCGAGAAGAAAATGGTAGCATTTTTTGTGCTTTTGTAATATGAGATTTCGTTGAAATGTACATGTAATATTAAATAGATGTATCAACACTATTATAACGAATTGTATGTTATCTATTGATTATTTTGTGATGAGTAAGAGATTGTATTATATTGGTATCTTGAGAAAAAAGGGGACATTCTATTCTAGGAGTAATTTTGATTGTAGGCATATATCTTGCTAATAATGTAGATGTACATTTTTAACTGAAAATGAAATGACCATTTATAATGTTCTCCTATGTGAAAGTGATGATCATGTATCCTTGTGTGTTTTTTTAAATGTTTGAAAAACTCAGAAGAAAATAAATTTTCGTATATAGGAGTGGTTATTGTTTGACCTCTATTAGGAGGTTATTTTAAAAGTTATCTGTTTGACCCTAATCTAACATCCCTTCAAAAGGGTACCCTTAAGCATCGAATTACTCTTGTGTCATTTACCAAAAAAGGGTTTCTTTTGAATGTGGAAGTGTGAGTGTTGTGGTAGCTAAGAGTATAGTGTCACCTTGCGACATGAATGATGTCATGTTTAACAATGTTTGTTTTAATGGTCATCTTATCCTAAGCCTCTCTAGAAGGGATAATCAAGGTATGTGTATGGGATCATAAGGGAAAGTAAAGAAGGTAATTACCATTCCTTGTATTGTGATCAATCAAACTTGGGTAAACCACATAGTGTGGTGATTCCCTCATGTTTCTATTTATCTCGATAGAATCCTGACTCTTTTAAAATGCAAGTGATATAAGACTGACACACAAGTGAATCTTAGAGCTAACTTATACTTAGTTAGGCCTGCTTTTGTTGTTGATTGTACTTATAAATTTATCCACATGAGTTCGAGCATTTGAGCAACATAATCTCTTGTTTAGAAAATAAAACTTATGGCGTATAACCATTAGAAATGAATCTAACCTATTTTGAATCATAACAACAATTACAGTCAATTGTGAAAAATTTGTTGATAATCTTTAGAACTTAATTTATATTCATGTGTTTCCGTTTGTTTTGGAATGAAGTAGAAATTGGAGGTATAAGAGATAAAGGTGTTTGATCCACTTCAAAATTGACTTTAGTTGGTCATAGAGTATTTGAATGCAAGCAACAAGTAAATTCAAGCCTAGGACCTCCTTATATGTTAATGGTGTTGAAACCTATAGTTAACCCTACTTATCTTAAAAGTATCCCTAAGATGTTGAATTTGAGTAAAAAAATGCGGAATCCTTTCCGTTAAACAAACGTACACTCTTCTCTTGTGATGAAGTGTACTTGTATAAGTTAAATATGAACAAAATTAATAATGTGAAATATTGTGAATAAGAGTATCTGCTTACGTGAAAAATGATCTCGAGACCTATCAAGTTAAATAAGGGACTTGAATGGTAGTTAAGATGGGACCATCTTAAATTGTTCGTTAAATGAAATAAAAGGAAATGCAGTCTAGAGAAAAAGGAAAAAAGTATGTTCATGTCAAGTGCCCTTTGAACCTTAAAGGCTAATGATGAAATATGATTACAATTAAGAGTTTAACCTAAAAATGTGATAGTGTGGAATATATCTATTCGTGAAGTTCATGTTGTGGTTGGGTCATGGTTTCATAATTGTTCATTTATATAAGTGTGATGATGGTTGCACCTTGGGTCATCTTGTTATTTGTGTGTTCTTCATGTTGGTGTAAACGTTACATGTGGTGTTGTGCAATCTCTTGTGAATATTTATGGTGTCACACAATTGTATCAAGCAATATGAAAGTAAAAAAAAATATCCTGGTATTTTGGTCTTGTGTTTGGGTCCCACATGGGTGGGCACTACAGTTGGTATCAGAGCGAAGGTTCATACTCTTGAACCTCTAGGAAATTTTGGTGTTGGGATGGATTATGCATGATGGTGGAGGAGTTAGAGGAGTAATGTGTTATTATGTTATGATGTGACAAATGTGGTACTTGTGATTACATGAATGCACCTATTGTGCTTACCACTTGGTGTGGTCTTGTTATGATGTTGATGTGTTTCTGATGTGAGTAATTTCTCTCTTCTGTGAATTCAACATGAAATTCATGTGTAATACCATCTTGTGTGTGAAGGAAATGTTTTGTGAACTATGAAAGTGTTGTAATATTTTATGTTCTAGTGATATTGTATAAGTGGGACAATGTATTGCATGAAAAAGTGCTTTGTAATGAAATATGTTGCATCATGATAGTTTTCATTGTGTTGTGTTGTATTGTGGCATTATGTTACCATGTTTCATGGTATTTGAATGTATGTCATGATGTTAGATCACTATGTTTGTGATATATATGTACTCATATTGTTATGTGATAAATTATGATTGTGAATTAGGGGCATATGGTGATTGCATGACCCCTAATGTATTGTACTCGCACTCTTGGTGTGTTATGTGGAAATGTACGTGTTGTAAGCCATGGAATTATTGTTCTGTTATGCCTCGTAATTTTTTGCGTAAGACGCTATGGGTTTGTGCGTAAGTCATAAATGTGATCGTAACATTGTTTATGTGTTATGTTGTGTACCCTACACTACTGATCCCTATGGGTAACATCTAGAAGTGTATGTGTGGAGAGAGAAGTTGTAGATCAGGTGACCATAACCTTGAGCCAAGTACGAGTTTGAAAGTGGAGTCTCATGTAGACTAAAAACCCACTTCTATCTATTTGGTATACCTTGAGCTTGCTCAATATATTGTGGATGTACACCACCTTAGGCTCATGCTTATGCGAACTAGTGTCTTTTCTCTCTCTTATTTGGGTTGTCTATCAAACAATCCTATGTGATATTTACTATGTGGATCCTCATATGTGTGATATGGAGATATATGGAGTTATACTTATTTTTGCAAGTTGAGGCTCAATATCGAGTGCCAACAACTCGATGAGTACCCCTTTGGTGGCCACGGAAGGGCCACATAGTGATCATAATGTGATATTTCTATGTTAGTATTTTATTCGTAAATTGATCTTTATTTTTTTCTTTTAAGAACCAACAATTTCCTTGATTGATGTATTCATAAATTTTGGGCGTTTAAATTGGTTTTGTGAAAACATAAGGCCTTTGCATTATTGTGGTCATGTTTAGCCATTTATTTTGCTTAGTTTGAAATTTGCTTTTGGAGTTTAAATTTTTCTAGCCTAGCCCAAGGCTTATTATTTTGTTGTCACTTTGTGTTTGAATCTAGTTAATATGCTAGTTCTATTGTTGTTATGTGTTAGAATAGGGCCATGGGATTCACCATGGAGTGGTTGGACCTATGAACCTACTTCCTTATATGGGGGGTTACCCCAAGGGGTCATGGGGTTTGTGTATTATTGAGCTACATGTTACTATGCCACTTAGGTGGGGGTGAGGAGGTTCTATGTGTCTTGGACCATAGGTGATCCGACCTCATTAAATAGAGAAATAAGGTGGTGGGACTCTTTAGTAAGTGACATGATATGGAGAAATAAGGAGATGGGGCTCTATGGTGAGTGACCCAAAGCATGGAGAAATAATGTGATGGGGCTCTATGGTGAGTGACTCGACCTAATTTTTAGCACTATTATTCTTTTTCTATTGGGAGACATATGGAGTTCTTTGGGAGGCTTTTGGATGCTGGTATGTATGATTCATGAGTTACTCTTGTGAATTCTAATATGTCTTGTTATGTTAAGGATTTATGATCCTCCTTGTTGGTATGTGTTATTGGACCTTATCTTGGCGGTGTGTGGGTACAATCATGGTTTTGGGTAATGTGATACATGTTGCATATGTTCTAGCATGATGCCTTATTGTATGTAGGATACACATGTGTGTTAGATCTATGTTTGGGGAATATGTGTTGATAATTCTATTTTATGTGGAATACTTGTTTCTCCTTTGGTTAGGTTAGGGTCATGTAATTTGTTTCATTCGTAAAAATGTGCCAAAAAATGTGTTATGTGGGTCGTTCGTCATGTGCTTTACGTTTTGTGCGACATTGTGAGGTCAACTATTTTGGAAACCTATTGGAACTTTGAAATTTAAAATTCTAAACAAGTGATAAAATTATGAATGTCGAATAAGTAAGCTTTGTAATTGGTATAACTAATAAATGGTGAACACCCTATGAGAAAACACATGTAAATGTGTTTCAAAATGATAATCAAGATTTGGATTTGAATCCACTATGAATTTGAATTATTGAGCAACAAAGTTTTTTGAGCTTGGAAATGAGGAACAAGTATTAAGGAAAAGATAATTTGAGTAATAAAATAACGAGTAATGTAAATCTTCTCAGAACATTAAGAATTTGATGGAATTTTAAAATATGCTAAAACCTGCTAGTGGTTGCATTTTAAGCAACATAGCCTTTTCGATAATCAACATTAGTCATTGTTGACTTTCCATGCTTGTTCATTCCTCTTATCTTTATGCTGGAGTGTGTCACATCATGGACGATGCTTTTATAAGGGAGGGAGGATGTAGTGCCCCTTCAATTTGTAGAGTTTTCCTTGCTCCGGACCTCGATGGTTTGCATTCTTTGTTGAAAACGCTCGAGGTCGGGTGCTTGTTTGCTGCGTTGGAGGGATTGCTAAATAAAAATAGCAATAAAATAAATTAAACTATTGTGATGGTAAAATAATAAGGGTAACGTTGAATTTGTCCTTTTCGGACTAAGTGTATCTTCATGTCTTCGATACACGAGTGGATGTCGTCTTCTTGCGATTCTTTTATCCCCAAAACATTTTCAAGGTTTAAGTTTGAAATATGTATATCCCTTTATAACTTTAAATGTTGGTCTAACTAAGTCGAATTGCAAATAACATTAGAGCCAATCCATATAACCTTCAAAAAATGATATTTTAAGTGATAAGGTAATGTCCTAACGGGGTTGTTGTCTCTATGGTTAAAAAACATTTAAAATAATAAAATAATATAAATCATTTAAAATTTAAAATGTAGACAACAAAACAAAAAAATGAAAATAATTAAATTATCAAATATTCTTAACTATCCCTAAACTCCTCCAAATTATTGGAGCTTGTGCCAAACCTCCTTCCAAGAATGAAATAATGGAATTTTTGGTATTAGTGAGAATGTTTTTAATTCATTTCTGGGCATGCGTGAGGATTTTGGGGAAATTAGTTTTTGGGGATTTTGTTTTATTTTGTCTGAGGTGGTATACGGTGGTTAATGGCTTGGGTGGAAGATTTCATGGTGAGAAAGTTCGGTTGAGTAAAAGAATTTGATGAAACTGTGGCTTTCCTAATTTCTCCAGCAAATAAAGCACAAATATTATGGAGGATGATGCAACTTGATGTCACATATAGGCTTAGAACATGTAATGCTCTGTGAGGTCATGAAACTTAATTTTGGTTTTGCTCTTCGTTGTATTGGGCCTGGTCTGATTGATTCAAGTGTAATTTGTGACTCGTATTTAGCACCCAAATCTTATTCTCCCTCATATGTGCCAACAATCAAGTATGCTTTTTTTTCCAACAAATAATTATAGGCTTCAGCTGGAATGCCAAAGATCCATTTGCCATGTACCACTATTTTGCAGTAATACGTTATTATGTTTTTGGTTAATCTATTTGTTGATGATGTTTCTTTTTCAAGCACCTGACAATGTGGGGAAAAGGGTGAAAGCTACGCTATAACGATAGCTTCAAAACTGGCTTGCACCATGCGTGGAAGGAGGGTTTTTTTGTCTGATGTTTCAGTTGCAAGTGCGCTAGCAAAGGAATTTTTTTCCATGGCATGCGAGTTGTTAAAAAAATGACATAAGGAAATGAGCCAAAGACTTTTGGTTTCTTGGAATGTGTGACAGTTTTGGACGCGATAGAGAAGGATTGCTTGGCCAATGCGTAGGGTAAAGAAATTTTTGATAAAATTCTTGAAAGGATGTGGTTTCAGGGACATCATTGATTGTTGTATGCATAAAATAGTTTTTTTGAAAATAATTTTGAAGCTTTCTGGTAAATGCAATTGACAACTGTAAAGCCAAACACCTTATCCTTTTCCAGCGTTCCATGTTTGCGCCATTTGGGAAGCTTGTGAAATGTTTGGCAAAATGCAAAAAAAAGAAGGGAGATTCTTAATATTTAAATTCTTTCTGGCCACATTTTCTTGGTGTGTGAGTTGTCTGTGGCAGAGAATGACGTTGGAAATGTATGATTCTTTTTATCTAGTCCAAGTGTGGATGCATTCAGCGGGCACTTGAACTGTTTGATAGAATGCTTGGACGACTGTGAACTGTGCACTTTTTGTTCTTCCGGTCACTCGCCAACTCAATCTTAGGAATGGTCATCTTATTCTATCCTTTCATGTTTTAACATTCCTAGTTTTCTTAATTGTAAGGGAAATTTAAATTGATTTAGAGCAAAATAATGTTTTGGTAAATTAAATGGGAAGGGTTATAGTATATCGAATTGCACCTCTGTTTTTACGCATCAAGACCATTAACCATGAATGAAAACACTACTCTCCTTTACCACGTAAGATGGATGGATAAAATACGATACTAGTTTGGATATGGAAACCATGGGGTTGGCGGATAAACAAGAAACGTAGTAAAACTACTTTTTGTCGACTTTGTGTAATGTTAATAAAACATGTTTTCATGGAGGCGCAAAACATCCCTATAAACCTCGAAATGAGAAAAGAAATTTTTAGTCGGGTACTGGTCATGTTGAGTGTTTAAGCCGAACCTTGAGTTTTTCTTGGGATGTCTATTTTACCTTGTTTCGTAACGTGTTTAGGATCTCAACATGCTAGTTCGCAACTTTAAACAACTGCTGAAATTTAAAAATGCAGTTTGGTTTTGACCTGCCATTTTGGACCTTGGTGTCAAAGCGGATTTTGGCTTCCGCATAGGTATGATATTTTTACTATAAAATTACTTAAAACCATCATTTTGGAGAAAAACATCCTGCAAGTTAGTTTTCTTGATAGGTTTTGTAGGCCTCTGTTTGTTGAGTGACAATGTTGTTTGAGTGCATTTATGATTGGTAGATGCGGAAAGACAAACACCATTTTGATCATGTTTTCTAGCTTGAGGTTAAATCACTCTAAGTGTTTCCTTGTATATAGGGGAATAGGTAGGAATTTGTTCCTTATGTATTTGAGTCTCGAAGATGCTTTTTGAACGCTTATTTTTTAGCAACTTGTCTAAATTTGACATTTTTGAAACTTGCGACTCTATAGAGAAAACTGTCATATGACCTTATCCAAGAAAAAACAACGATCGGTAAACCTTGTAAACACAAATGCATGCATGTAGGAAACCTTCTTTTGATGCTTGCTTGAAAAGAAATTGATTGTGGAAAATGGTGTTTTTCTCTCCCTCTCTCTATCTCTCTCCTTAGCTTTGAAAACAAAATGAAATGGCAATTGTATTTTCTTACTCTCCTTTAAAGTGTAATAAGTATAGTTTAATTAATGTTAGATAGTTGTGAAAATGTAAATCGTGCTCAATTGTAGTTTGATGCCATGTCGCAGTTATGCGAGACCATGTAGTGGTTCTGAGTACGCTAGACCGAGAAGAAAATGGTAGCATTTCTTATGCTTTTGTAATATGGGATATTGTTGAAATGTACATGTAATATTAAATAGATGTATCAACACTATTGTAACAAACATGTATGTTATCTATTGATTATTTTGTGATGCGTAAGAGATTGTATTATATTGGTATCTTGAGAGAAAAAATGGACATTTTATTCTAGGAGTAATTTTGATTATAGGCATATAACTTGCTAATAGTGTAGATGTACATTTTAAACTGAAAATGAATTGACCATTTATAATGTTCTCCTATGTGAAAGTGATGATCATGTATCCTTGTGTGTTTTGTTTTTAAATGTTTGGAAAACTCAGAAGAAAATAAACTATCATATATAGGAATGGTTATTGTTTGACCTCTATTAGGAGGTTATTTTAAAAGTTATATGTTTGACCCTAACCTAACATCCCTTGAGAAGGTTACCCTTGAGCATTGAATTGTTCATGTTTCGTTTATCAAAAAAGGGTTTCTTGTGCATGTGGAAGTGTGAATGTTGTGGTAGCTAAGATTATAGTGTCACCTTACGACATGAATGACGTCATATTTTAAAAGCATTTGTTTTAATGGTCATCTTATCCTAAGCATCTTTGGAGGGGATAATCAAGGTGTGTTTGTGGGATCATAAGGGTAAGTATGTTGAGTTGTGGAGCTAAATTGCTTCACAAAAGACATGTTTTACAAAATTGCAGGTTTACACAGTAACCAACATCAATTAGGAACCGACATCGGTCAAGTAACCGACATCGGTTACCTGTGCGTTTATGTTTTTATTTTAGATGTGGGATTAGATCCAACCTTTGATTTAAAGGTGATCTAAAGGTTGTAAATGTATAGTTAAGATGCCCTAAGTTTGTATAAGCTAGAAAGTTAGGGTTAGAAGGTGAGAATTACATGTAATTGATTATTATTGCATGTGGAATCCTTGGTTGAGAGGATGAAGAAGAAGAAAAAGGTTACATGAAGACATAGCTTCCATGGAGAGAAGATGGACAAAAGGAAATTACAGGTACATTTGAATGGTGAGAAGAGGGCAATGTCTTGTACTGTATTTCTTTTGCATAGTTTTGACTCAATGTAATGGCTTGCATAATATGCAAATCACATAGAGTTTCTTCTTGTAGATCCACATCTTTTTGTGAGATCTTGTATTGTAGATACATGAGATCATGTTGTATTGATGATCCATAGAGATCTAGTATTATAGCTCATTGGATAGCTTGTGGGTACGTGATAGTATCTAGATATTGTAGAGGAGGTTGTCTTCTTGTTTACAGAGGTTGATGCAGTGATGGAGGAGAGACTTACTTCTTGGTGCATAGTTATGGTTGCACATTGGTAGACCCATATAAGAGGTTTTATTTGCAGATCCATAAGAGACATTGGTTGTAGTTCAGAGATGTAGTAGTTCTTGGTTATGTGAGATCTGGTGGTGGTTCATAGGCATGATTGTAGTGCACTCATGTAGTTCCGTTTAGAGATCTGGAGGAGATATTCTTGGAGAGATGCATTGTACTCTTGTTTATTATATATTGAGATCTCTATCTTTGGTGGATGTAGCCCACATTGGGTGAACCATGGTACATGTTGTGTTATGTGTGTGTACTTTTTTTTATTTGGATTATTCTAGTTTATACTTCCACTACTGTAGATTTTGGGGAATTGTCTAGTTCCGTATTTGCATGATTTGGTTTGTTATTGAATCATAACAATATCTGTATTCGCATCAGAATTCCTAATGAGATGGTATTAGAGCGATGGATTTAGTTTTCAAAGCAAGGGTTTACTTCAGGGTTTTGTTAGTGGTATTACTGATAGTTGTATGAGAATAAGGTTTTGTTTTCCTGATGTATAAATCGCAGGAGAGTTTTAATCTCAAGTGGGAGTTAGAAATGAAAGGTTGTTGGAAAATGACAGTGACCGGCATCGGTATGTTATACCGATGTCGGTCGGTACTATTCCTTAGCCGGTATTAGTAGGGTGACCGTGGTCGGTTAGTTGGACACCGACATCAACGACTGTTTAAACAAAAATCACTGAGATATGAAATTTTTTGAGAAGATGCAATGAATGTGTCTTGATTGCTAAGGTGTCCCTGGTTCTTGGAGGCACATACATGTTGGTCAAATTGTAGATCCGGATTATAGAGGTATGGTTTGTTATCTTGGTATCGCAATGCTTGTATGTTTTGGTCGCACATGCATGTCTAGGATTATAGATTTGAGTAAGAGATAAGATAAAGGAGCGAGTTATGCATCCTTGATGCGATTAGATGCACGGGATTTGTTAGAGAGACAAAATATAATAGCACAGAATGAAGACGGGGCTTCCATTAGAGAGGATAGTACTTCAATTAAATATGTGGTTGAGTGCCTTGGTACTAGTAAGGTGATGTATTTCAACTTGGTGCGGTTTTATTGCGTGTATTATTGTTGTAAAGTTTTTGTGCAAGATTTGGGCGCTTCTTGAAATGACTGGCTCAACACAACTATCGGATTTGGTTAGAGTAGACACATGGTTTGGTGTACTATGCCAATTTTTGGTGTTGTGGTAGTTCTAGTAGAACTGACTTGGTCGGTGAATCGGCGTTGGTCAAAACGAAACTAGTATCGGTCGTGACAGACCGTGGTCGGTCTCTGTGACAAAAAAATTTGTCTTTTTTTTGCAGTAGAAGAGGGCATGAAAGGTTTAGTGTCCAGTTTAGAGGATCAGGTTTCTTGCATAGAGTGTACAGGAAGAAACGAAGTAGATCACTTCAATGTTTGAATAAGAAAGAGGACGGAGTTGGCTCGGTGAGTCCAGTGAGACTTGGGTCAAATTCAGGTATCTCTATACGGTTCATGTTTTATTTATTTCATTTGAAGCAACTGGTATTATGTTTGGATTGTGTGCACAAGTAAAATATGTACCATGGATATTTGGTGAGTTTGAATTTTATTTCGGGATAAGTTGGAATCTTGAGGACAAGGGTATCTAGTCTAAGGATGAGATCCTCAATGAAAAGTCATGTTTAGACATAGTTACAGAGTAACAAAAGATGTTGAGTACATATGGATGAAAATAAGGTGGTTCAGCCTATTTCACAAGAAGTCCAAACTTCTGTGATGTAGAAGTATTCTTTGATAAGAAGGGAATCCTTCTTATATTTTCTTTCATCTGTTTTATTTCTCACTGATATATATTAGAGCTTTTGAGCTTGGTGATAAATAATAGTGCATCAAGTTCGTGTTGAGTGGGAGCAAGCCATGGTTGTTGGCATTGTAGGTTAGACACATATGCACATACGGAGTGAGAGGAGAATGCTACTAATCAGAGTGGCATGAGGCACAAGTTGGTTTGAAGGACAATCACGATTTTTAGGTATTTTGTGTTTAGTGCATGGTGACGTCACTTCTAGTTTTATTTTGTAGTGCTTGGATATCCTTATGGGATGAAAGTTGATGGTTGTTCAGTTGGGTTAAGAAGAGAGAGTAATGTTTTAGAGTTTGAAGGGTGAAAGAAGGAAAATCTGTTTTATTACAGTTACAAGTGTGACAATAGTGTGTATTTATAGTTTATTGATGTTTCCCTTGTTTGCTTTCATCTTGGATGGTTGTGTAGTATGTTGATGACATTTTTTGGTATTTGCACTAGTTATTAGTAGCATGGTTAGCACAGATTGTTATTGTTGACATTGATTAGCACAAGATTCATGTGTTGCCTTGTAGTTAGTCGGCGAAAGACTTGGAGCTTCTGGAGAGCCTAGTGATATGGATGGATGTATATGGTGAGTTTATACATGAGGATAGATTATGTTTTGTGAGTCTATGATGATGCAAATATTTGTTTTGCACATGGATGCCTATGAGCATGGTTTAGATTCCCTTGAGCATGAGTAGGGGATGTTATATTTCCTCTTATTACTATGTTACTCCATGATAGATATGGTTTCTAAAGATGGTTGTCTTGGAAATGCAAGTTGTTTATATAGGGTTGGATTTACAAAATTTGGTGTTTGGATTCTTTGATTTATGTAGGTGTTGTGGATTGATCACCCACTAGTTGCATGTAGAACTCATTTGGGTTGTCTTGACCCAGGATCTTGTTTTTATTGCTTTTGCATATTCCAGTTTGACTTGTCTTTGGTCAATTGCATTGGTGGTTGCATGGAGATATGGATATATGGTTGGAGAACATGGTTGGTTTTATAGGTATGGCTATGGTTGCAATTAAAGCTTGGTATTTCATTTTGAGTGGGAGCTCTTATAGATGTGTTAGTCACGGTGGCTTGATTACATGAGAGGCTCGGTGTTATGATTCAGTGGAAGATTGATGTATGGATAGCTCATGTATCATGGATCAGTAGTAGCTTTGTGTAGCTATATGGTAAGTCACATGTTTGTTATCTTCTTGGTTTTAGAAGATGGTTTAATCTTCCTGATTTTTGAGAGAATTGTTGAAGTAAAGAATAGTTGGTCTTCACGGTATGTAGAGGAAGTAATGTATAAGTAAAGGTTTGAAATTTATCTTCAAGTGGGATATTGTTGAGTTATGGAGCTAAATTGGTTCAATAAAGGCATATTTTACAAACTTTCAGGTTTACACGATGAAGACATCGAGTCAGGAATCAACATCGGTTAGGTAACTAACACCGGTTACTTGTGTATTTATGTTTTTATTTTAGACACGGGATTAGATCCAACCTTTGATTTAAAGGTGATCTAAAGGTTATAAATGTATAGTTAAGATGCCCTAAATTTGTATAAGCTTATATAAGCTAGAAATTTAGGGTTAGAAGAAGATAATTGCATGTAATTGATTATTATTGCATGTGGAATCCTTGGTTGAGAGGATGAAGAAGAAGAAGAAGAAAAAGGTTACATGAAGACATAACTTCCATGGAGAGAAGTAGACAGAAGGAAATTGTAGGTACATCTGAATGGTGAGAAGAGGGTAATGTCTTCTACTGTATTTCCTTTGTATAGTTATTGTCTCAATGTAATGGCTTGCATAGTATGCAAAACACATAGAGTTTCTTCTTGTAGATCCACATGTTGTTGTGAGATCTTGTATTGTAGATCCATGAGATCATGTTGTATTGATGATCCATAGAGATCTAGTATTGTAGCTCATTGGATAGCTTGTGGGTACGTGATAATATCCAAATATTGTAGAGGAGGTTGTCTTCTTGTTTACACAGGTTGATGTAGTGATGGAGGAGAGACTTACTTCTTGGTGCATAGTTATGGTTACACATTGGTAGACCCATTTGAGAGGTCTTGTTTATAGATCCACATGAGAGCTTGGTTGTAATTTAGAGGTACAATAGTTCCTAGTTATGTGAGATATGGTGGTGGTTCAGAGGCACAGTTATAGTGCACTTATGTAGATCCATTTAGAGTTTTGGAGGAGGAGACACCCTTGGAGAGATCATTGTACTTTTGTGTAGAAGATTTTTTTTTGTACTCTTATTTGTTATATATTGAGATCTCTATCTTTTATAGACATAGCCCACATTGGGAGAACCAAAATACATGTTGTGCTATGTGTGTATACTTTGTTTTGATTTGGATTATTGTAGTTATAATTCCACTTTGCTTTAGATTTTGGGGAATTGTCTAGTTCTCTATTTGCATGATTTGGTTTGTTATTAAATCATAACACTATTCTGCATGATCGGGATTCCCAACAAAGTAAATAATGTAATTACCATTCCTTGTATTGTGATCAATCAAACTTGGGTAAACCACATAGTGCGGTGGTTCCCTCATGTTTTTATTTATCTTGATATAATCGACTCTTTTAAAATGCAAGTGATATAAGATTGACACACAAGTGAATCTCGAGCTAGCTTATACTTAGTTAAGCCTATTTTTGTTGAAAATACTTATAATTTCTCCACATGAGTTCAAGCATTTGAGTAACATAATTTATTGTTTATAAAATAAAATTTATGATGTTTAACCTTTAGAAATGACTCTAACTGTTTTGAATCATAGCAACAATTAGTGTCAATCGTGAAATTTTTTGTTGATAATATTTATAATTTAATTTATATTCATGTGTAGCCATTTTTTTAACGAAGTAAAAATTAAAGGTATGTGAGATAAAGGTGTTTGATCCACTTTAAAATTGACTTTTATTGGTCATAGAGTCTTTGAGTGCAAACAAGAAGTAAATTCAAGCCTAGGACCTCCTTATATGTTAATGGTGTTGAAACCTATAGTTAAATTTACCTATCTTAAAGGTGTCCCTAATATATTGAATTTGAGTAAACAAAATATAGAATCCTTTCCCCTTAAACCAACATCCACTCTTCTCGTGTGATGAAGTGTACTTGTATAAGTTAAATATTAACGAAATTAATAATGTGAAATATTGTGAATAAGAGAATCGCTTACATGAAAAATGATCTCAAGACCTCTCAGGTAAAATAAGGGACTTGAATGGTAGTTAAGATGGGACCATCTTAAGTTGCTCATTAAACGAAATAAAAGGAAATGCAATCCAGAGAAAAAGGAAAAATTATGTTCATGTCAAGTTCCCTTCGAACCTTAAAGGCTAATGATGAAATATGATTACAATTAAGAGTTTAACTTGAAAATGTGATAGTGTGGAATATATCTATTCGTGAAGTTCATGTTGTGGTTTCATAATTGTTAATTTATATAAGTGCGACAATGGGTGCACCTTGGGTCATCTTATTATGCATGTGTTCTTCATGTTGGTGTAAACCTTACATGTGTTGTTGTTCAATCTCTTGTGAATATTTATGGTGTTGCACAATTGTGTCAAATAATATAAAAGTAAACAAAAATTATATTAGTATTTTGTCAAGTGTTTAGGTCCCATGTGGGTGGGCACTATAGGATGGCACAGGGGATCTTGGCGAAGAAACTCGGCTGAGTTAGTAGGAATCAAGGCGAGCTAGGGAAGTATTCACGATGGAGACGATAGGATTGACATGGCCAAGCCCAAGGGATCTCCAACCGAGATTCGAATGGTGGGGAAATAGGATTGTTGGGTCAAGTGACCTCGATAATGAACGAGGGCTATGAGATGAGCTCGATACTAAGATGGTGGGAGGAAAGAGATCTCAAGTCGGACCGAGTTTGATTAGAGCTTGTTATATATATCAATTAGGTGAGAGGAGGGGTTGAGCCCAAGGTGGCTTGGTTGAGCTAGATAATGAGTTTAAGGATCTCGGTTTGGAGCTCAATAGGCGAGCAAAGTGGTGAGAGCCAAGAGAAGGAGCAAGGAAGATATGAAGGAGGAAGAGGAGTTGAGAAGGGATCCAAAAACTTAGAACAAAGCTTGAAGGAGAAAACAAAGCAAACTCAAAACTAAAAAGATAAATACCTCCAAAACTATTTTCCGCCAATGCTTAGTAGATAGCCGATTTTAGCTAGAAAACATCATGTATGCAAAAACACCAAAGAAAACACCGAAAGCCAACAAACTCCAAAAATGAGATTAACCTAGATTACTAGCAAAATGTACAAAACAATAATGGAATAATAAAACTTGCACAAAAGCTAATAAACCAAGAAATTAGAAGTAATTAACAATGAACCAATACGAGTAACATGTTTACCGAAATAATGCATCTCTTATACCATGTGAGAGTGAACTACGAGGATCAAAAAATTGCATGTACATCAAGGGTGTTGCACTCCAATTAAAACATGAAGGTGCTTCAAGTAATCAACAAGAAAATTAACCACAAACAATTGTTCATGCAAAAAGAATAGGTCTACTCATGCTCATAGATCAAAAAGAAGAGTACATATGGGGAGTGTTGTGTAACTCCCATGCTTGGACATGTCATACTCCCATGATGGAGTGAGGAGTTATAATTCTAAGAATAACATGTAACTCCCATATGAAAATGACACATATGACAAGTATGACAAATTCTATGACGAAATTTGTCATATGTCATATAACTCCCTAATAGACCTATGACTCACCTAAGTGAGATGATTCACCATGTGTGAGGAGGAAAAGTCCCAATAAATAAATAAAAGCTGAAAAATATACCTCACATCAACACAATATTGTACATGTGCTTGTGTCAACCCCTATTTTAGTTTCATATCCTACCCTATCACCCTTTGTATGGTTCCCATCTCCTCCTCCCCATTACCCTCTACATGGATCACTAGTACTATGGGTTTTTCATGTGTAGCTACATGTAGAATGTAAGGATGGATCCTCTAGTGCACTAACATGACCACATTTTCAATACTAACTAGCCTATGAAGTGTAGTGGTGAATTTGAGTGACTTAAATCTCCTATACCAACCCCAATATTCGAGTGTATTCCTTTTTCTGTAATACCCATCCACATTTCCTAGATGATAATTGTCAATGTAGACCAATCTACTATAGTTGTCACAGGATGTATAGTTAACTTGATTTGGTATATCTCTAGTCACATGGGTGAACATATGTGGCACTATGGGAACTCCTATATATATCTAAATAATCATAGTACCTTGTTTGAATTTGTATCTATCTACCATAAACTCCCACCGCCGGGTGGTATTCTGTGCATGCATAGGCTATATTTCTACATGTCTTGGGCTAATTCATCATTGGTAAGTACAACCTCTTTTAATGTCTACAACTATGAGCTCATATACGGCCCATATATAGGATACCAACTCCATGTATCCCAATTATCATAGTACTTTGTTTGGCCTATATCTCTCTACCATAAATTGCCACCTACTAACAAGGTAGCACTACGTTCGTGTATAACCCATCTATTTCTGAGTCTTGGGCCAGGTTTCATCACTAAATACAACCTCTCTCTGTAATTTCTATGTCTACGAGCTCATCCAAGGTTTGTTTATATGCTAAAACTCCTATATCCTTACCTTCCTTGGCATAATCTAACCCATCCAAAAGCTCATAGATCATTATCCTCTAGGGGATCAAAGGGGCCTATTGGATAACTAACTGTTGTATGCCCCCAAGCCTATATATGTAATAATGTAGTATGAATTATACTCTTGTTGCATCTATACACAACAAGGTGAAGTTCTTTGTATAACTACACGAGGACATGAGGTCCCTATGTGAATCTCCTATGTTTCTCAAGCATGTTTTCTACCACACCAAAAACCCTACCGATAGGAAGAAACTAGACTTGTTAGGTAGTAAGATGCCATTGATAAGTTCCATAAAAAATAGGGGTATATTTTCAATCATATCTCCATCAAAAACCTCGGTAAGTAAAACTATTTTCCTAGATAGGGAAAATGTGAACAACATGTGGCCCATACCATCTCTCTAGATATTTATATTGTATCATAATAAATGGGATCTCATTTGATCGACAATCTCAAGTATCCAATGCACATCATCTATGGTAACATCCACCCCCTTGTCGAGAGTTGAAATATGCTAGTCTTTGAATGCCATCTCTCCACAATCATTGTCAACAATGGCCTATATTCCCACATTGCTTGACATCAATGCAATATGATATAACCCCAACTCCTCCCGATGTCCTAATCATGAGGATAAATCATATAAAGCCACTATAATGCCATGGAACGATGCTATCATAATTGTAGCACAATCAACCTCATTTACAACCACAAAAATAAATTTTATACTTATCCAAGTACACTTGTTTAAAAATCACAAACTTAACATAGAAATTTTTCCTAATTTTAACAAGTTTACTATGAGTTGTAAAGATCCTACCAGCGATAAATTTATGACACATTGTAACATGTTCACTATTTAGGTGAATTCGCTACATTGTGTAGAAACTTTTCATCTGTGAAAATTCATTGTGTTATGTCATGAATTTGCCACCAGTGAGTTCGCTACACCACGTCACAAGTTCACCGCACATGGAAAATCTGGTATGAATTATAGTGAATCCACTAAAGCTATGACGAATTCACCATAAACCCTAAATAATTTTTATAATTTGATGCGAGGTAAGCTGAAAGTAATGATTGTCACTTTCAAAAACTCACACACTACACATTTTGGGGCCTAAAATGCACTAAAAATTAAAAAATGAAAAATAAATCATAATGAAGTCACCTACCACATGCCTTTGTCTCGTAGTGCATTGGGTGTCCCGAATTATCTTTTCTCGGTGTGTGAACATTGTGATGGCCATATCATCTTTCCACAATCACCTAGATCTCCTTATCTACTATTTGGTGTCATGAAAATGAATTATTTTTACCCCTTGCCACTATATAGCCCTTGTCGTGGTGGTTTCAATCGCCACGATGACCTTTTAACCATGGTGATGACTTTTTTTTTGTCATGATCATTTTATTATTCTTTTCAAGCATCTTGATGAGTCCAAGAAATGAAACTCATCGACATATCATTAGCCTATAAATATTTCTACTTTGGCCATTAATATCATCATTCCAACACTCAAATTTGACAATATATCCTTTGACACTATTGATTTTGACATTGTAAACTTGCATGGACAAATGCAATCTCCTCACTCTTTTTAGCATAACGATAGCACTTCATGCACTTGCTTATCTTTTCACACCTCTCTGTTGTTAGTCTTTGAAGTTTAACTACATAAAATACATATAGAAACATCCATGCTTAGGCCCATGAAGTCAAAATATACTTTTCTCCCTCATGTCCAAAAACGTTAGTTTCGGTTAGGATGTAGAATTACATATTGACCCTATTGTATGGTTTTGGACCAACATGTTTTGAATTAATTCTTTCAATTCCATCACATTCTTACGAATAAATATACCCCCTTGGTCAGCCTTTCATGACATAATAACCTTTGAAAGTATATATAAACAAGTAAATCATACCTCATTTAGGGACCTAACACTTTATGAACTCCTCATGTAAAATTAAGCACTAAAAGCACTTTGAAATATCCTTAAAGTTTGAAATAAATCATGCACATCCATTAGGGTAGCACCCTCTACTGGTCTAAAGTCTCCTCCCGTGTATAGGAATCTCCATCTTCATCCTACAAGAAAACAAAGTGACCATTCCCAAACATTTGAACAAGTGTGAAACTCAAGCGAAGCATTGTCAAAGCACAATTGTAAAGTTTTGATTGTAATATGGTAGACATCATAAGTTATGAGAATGACGTGTAGTTTGATCCCCTTTTGGAGTAGTGGTGACATCAAAAGTACAGGGGTGCCCACAACCCACCTAAATTTGTTTTGTAGGAACTCCTTCTTGCACTACAAGGGTTTTAGGGTTTGAGTAGAGTTTATAGAGCCATTCTAAAGGTGAGTGAAGAATACTGACACACATGATGACACACATATCTTGAAAAGTGAAGCACTCAAAGAATTGCATACCTAGATTCCAATTAGGTCCAAGACCATATAGAAGGGTGAAGATCGTATAGATGTCATAGATTAAAGTCTACAATTTTGAATCATATCAGTTTCATGTTATGGTTTCATTAACGAAACATTTCCAGTTCCAGATCTTGTTATTTTGGCATTTAGACTACCCAAAATCCTCTAGATCCACACAAAATTAGCTAACTTCACTTTTTTCTTTTGGTTTTGACAATTATTAGATCAATATTCACTTTGAAAAGTGTTATTATTATTCTTGTAATTAAATTTGGAAGTAAATTAAATTAGAATATTCACTTGTAACATTATTCATCCTTTTTATGTATGTATGATTAGTATTATTAATCATACATCATCTTCGAAAATGATCAATTATTTTGATGATTCTAATATAGATGAATCACTTTTTTTGACACATTATCTATTCCACTCTTTATTCATCGATTATTTTTCAGGTGTCTCGGTTATTCCAATAATAACAAATAATGTTTATGCATGGCCATTACTTCAATCTCTTAGCATTCCTTTTGAGAGTCTTACGCTTGATTCGATCCACACTTTTGATGCATTACACTACCCATTACAATTGGGTCTATCACTACAAAACTTCATTTTTGGTTGCTAAATTTATTACTACTAGAGTATTGCATCTAGGTCTCCCTTGGATATGTGCTCTTAGGGTTGTTCCATCCATCATTCATCAATGTATCAAGTTTATTCATCATCAACATGTCTTCACTATTTGAGGTATTCCTTTTAGGGATTTCTCTCCTAGCGTGCCTAGTTATTCTATAGTTTTTATCCCTCTTCCTAGTGCATCTATGGATATGTCTATTATTTCACACACTACTTCACATAGCACTAGTCCTCCTCAGTCTCATGATAGGACTTTGGTTGCACATGCAGATTCACATAGTTCTAGGTCTCTTGATAGGCATTTATTTGCACATGTTGCACCACATAGTTCTAGGGCCTCTAGGTCTCCTCATAGGACTTATTTTGCACACATTATCTCTAGTGGCTTGCAACATCATAATATTTTATGTAGTTCTTCTAGCTTTACGACTCACTCTATAGTTTCGTATACATCTTCTAGGAGTCCTCATTCTTCTAGGCTACCTCGCAAGTATAACACATTGAATTCTACTCAATGCTCTTCTATTTCTAGTTCTCATAGGCATTTGTTGGTATTTATCACCACCATGGTTCCACTTACACTCGAGTCGCATTCTATGACACATTTAAAGCTTAACCCTCCATCATCTTCAAAAATTATTTAATCTCTTTGGGGTTCTCTTAGGACAATTATCATAATATCCCCCTTGTTTCCCGATGATGCACTCTATTTATAGGTTCAACTTGACTATTGAGGGAGTAGTTCCATACCCAAACCTCACTTTACACACACACACACACTCGGGGAAATATTGCTTCCCATATTTAGTTGCATAGTCTTTATCTATTCCCCTCCATGGGGGTATTATTAGATCATCCTTCCTTCTATTTGAAGAATAGGTTTTCATCTATACCCTAAGGAGGACCTAAAATCCAAAAAAATCAAATATTTGTAAAAATATAAAATCAAGACCTATTTCTATGGCATACATTGTTTGCACTTTACATTATACATGTTGTTTATTCCTTTGGTTTGATAGATAGAATTTCTTCTTTACACACATATGTTCACGTGGTATATTGAGCATGATTTAGGACATACATAATGATATATGATGATAGGTACTACCTTTCCCTTTACCAAAATTGTTAACATCCTGGGGAATTTACTTTTACTTATTATATCCAGTGCTATATTTCTATTATAGTTCATTTCTTTCCTCATTACACTTGGTTACATTATATATAATGTATTTTCTATCTTTTGGACTAACTTGACCAACACATGCATTTTCCGTAGCACTTACTGATTATTCCTAGCTATTTTGTATCATATGTTATTAGTTTTCATCACATTTGGATAAAGTTTCTTTTCATACACGTTTTATAGTTGTATGTGTGTGTATGCTTGTTTTCTACTTTGATTGTGGCCTAAGGGCCTTGATTGTCTTACAACATTGTGGGTGTCCCATGTTTGTGATATAATGCCTTGTGTGTGTGGCCATACATCTCTTTTTGTAGGCACAAGGGCCTTTATTTTCTTGTGACACCGTGGGTGTCCCATGTTTGCAGACATTTCACCTTTTGTGTGACATTGTTTGATATATTTGCATTTGTTTCTACATTGTATGTACTTTTTTTCTACTAACATATGGTTTTCTATTGTTATTATTGTTTTGATGCATTGGCAATGTTATGGTTATCATGTTTCTTGTTATTGTTGCTATTGTTTTGTTCCATGGTTTCTACCATATACATTCCCCTTGTTGAGACATTTTCCGGTGACCACCACATCAACTTTTCGAGGTTATACAAAGGTTCTCGGATTCTCGGACACGGGTATAAATATTTTCTTTTGAGCTGCACACTCACATTATTTATTGCACGCACCTCAAAAGAGGGGGAAAACATCCAGGTTTATTCTACAATTCCAGTATACATAGGAATTTTCCTGGGCATAGTCATATGAAGCATATGCGGGGGCTAAAAAAACTCCCTCAAAATTGGGGTTAGACACAAAAATTCAACAAAATCTACATAGGGACAAAAATATACATCCTGGTAAGGATCGTATGAATTGTTCTGACCCTATTATATGGTTTTCCTAGGGCATTTTATCCAAATCATTCACTAGTATCAAGTTTTTGATCACCAATACAAAATTTTCATATGGTTTCGTAGTGCTCCTCCCATTTTCATGTTGTTGACTTCGGTGTGAGAGTTCGAGGTTGTCCCTTGGTGTGGTTGAGCTAAATTTCAAGGAGCATAACTTAGATTTGTTAATGTGATATCATGAAATACTCTAATTAAATATTATTGTAAGAGTTTGTTAATAATGTTGTGTAGCTACCGGGAGTCTTAACTCGCATCGACATTGACTATTTCTATGTTTTTTTGTAACCTTTTTTATGAGGACATTATCCCCTTGAGCTTTATGTTGTTGTATTGTTGATACTAGAGTATGTTGCGAAATTTTATGGTTATGTCTATGTGTTGAGAAAATGTGATGTTTATTGTTCATTGTGTTAACTACGAAAACCTTGTTATAAAAGGGGCATTAAAGTGGTAGTTATTCACATTAACTATGCTACCGCTTCATGCTAAGAGAACTACATTTGATCGTGGGAAATTTTTGTGGAAAGCAATATATGGTTGTATTGTTAGTATCTTATATTTACGGTTATTAGATATATAAATATGTGTATATGTGTGTGTGTATCGTATGCTTCTAACATTGATATATCTGTTTTGGATAAATAATAGCTATTTATGACCCTAGATTGATTTTTATATGATACCATGATTTTTGGAAGTTGGTTGTATTTTCAAAGCATGTACGGATTATCGACTCTATAAATTTAGAAAGATAATAAGGTTGTTTGAATTGGCTATTTGTTTTGGCCTCGGTATATAATGGGCGTATGATCCTTCGTATGATTTAATTATATGTTTGTTTGATTATAATTGCATTGGGTTTCTATTTAGCAATGTATTTTGGCATCAAAGTAATACTAATCAATTGTCTGGGTAACATTACGATAGGAATTGTTGTGGTTATTGAATTACCTATAGGGTAGGTCATTGATTCTTGGAATAAGAATGACCGTCTTAGAAATTATGATTGTATTCTTTTGGCTTGGTCTTCGGTGATCGAAGAACCTTGATTTTTGTTTGGCATAGTATTCCTAATGTAGTCATTGGTTGTTCCTTCTATAATAATTAAATAATAATAATAATAATACGTGGTTATTTGAAAACTTGTATGTGATTTGCCAAATGTGGGTCTTCATCATTGGTGACATGTTTCTAGGTAAAACCGAGGACATTTGGTAAACGGGTATTATTGTTTTGATTATTCATACTTGACTCCTCTCCGTGTTGTAAGGTTTATAATCGGTTTTGCTTTCGACTAAAAGGAAATTATAGAATTTATTTTATTTGGATGAACAAATTGTGAAGGGAATTAAAATTTAAAATACATTTTTTCAATGTTTTGAGTACAAGAATTATTGACTTTGGATTATAAAATGATTGTGTTATTTAAGTTTTAATGCCTCCAATGGAAGCATGGGTCACAGACCCAAACAACATATAGAAAAAGGTTTATTAAATTTTGGAATCCATATTTCTTGATAAAGCACTTTGGCTTGTGGCATTATATGTATTTTCATTTTTTTGGGTGCTTTGAGAGGAAGAAGCAAGTAAAAAAAACCTAGCCGCCTAAGAATGCATTTTTTTTTTTGCTTCAATTTTAACCATGGTGGAAGGCTGGGTTGAGCTGGTCTAGCTGCTCATGGAGACATGGTGTTTTACCTTGGATGGAGACGTTTTTTTTTCTTTCTTTGAGAGTGTGGAAATTTATTTTAAAAGCCCTAGCTAGGGAAGAACTGTGAGAAAAAAAAAATAGAGTGAATCTCTCCTTGTGGGCACATTTTTGCTTGTTGGAACGGATTTGCATTCATGGTCGCCATTGATGATCTCCGGGCATATTCTCCTTTCTTTTCACTATGTGGTAGTTAATAATAAATGATGAATATGTTGGCTTATTTCTTGATTTGGATATACAAATATAAAAATGGCTATTTGTTTCTTGTTTTGGGTTGAAGTGTGAAGTAAATTGTTGTTTTATTCTTCTCTTTAAATTTGTAAATTTGGGGAAGAGAAACCTCTTGGAATTAGATAAATAAATATGGAAATTGTTGTTTCATTATTCTATTTGAATTTACAAATTTGGGGAAAAGAAACCCTGCTGGAATTAGATTAATAAATCTAGAAATTGTTGTTTTATTCTTCTCTTTAAATTGTAAATTTAGGAAAATAAACCATGCTAGAATTAGATAAATAAATTTGATTTTTTGTTTTGTTTTATTCTTCTAATTAAATTACAAATTTGGGGAAAATAAACCTGTAGAATTATATAAATAAATTTGGAAATTGTTGTTTTATTCTTCTCTTTAAATTGTAAATTTGGGGAAAATAAACCTTCTGGAATTAGATACATAAATTTGGAAATTGTTGTTTTATTCTTTTCTTTAAATTGCAAATTTGGGGAAAATAAGCCCTACTGGAATTTTATAGATAAGTTGGAATTTTGTTGTTGTCTTCTTCTCTTTAAACTACACATTTTGGGAAGTATACCCCACTGGAATTTTATTTGTTGTCTTCTTCTCTTTACACTACACATTTTGGGAAATTAACCCTGTTGGAATTTTATAGATAAATAAGAAATTGTTGTTATATTCTTCTCTTTAAACTACAAATTTTGGGAAAAAAAGAGACCTTGCCAGAATTAGATAAATAAATCCGGAAATTTTTGTTGTTATTCTTCTCTTTGAATTGCAAATTTGGGGAAAAGAGACCTTGCCATAAGTAGATGAATAAATCCAAAAATTGTTGTTATTCTTCTCTTTAAATTACAAATTTGGGGAAAAGAGACCCTGTTGGAATTAGATAGATAAATCCAGAAATTGTTGTTTTTATTCTTCTCTTTAAACTGAAAATTTGGGGAAAAGTGACCCTTTTGGAATTATATAAATAAATCTAGAAAAATGTTGTCATGTCATTCTCTTTGAATTTCGAATTTGGAAAAGAGATTATGCTTAATTATGACCAATAAATCTGAAATGTAGTTTTTATCATCTTCTCTTAAAAACTTAAAGTGTGGGAAAAAAACCATATTAGCATTTTGTTTTGTTTTAAAAAATATGGAATTATTGTTGTTATATGTTTCCCTTTTTAAACTCTAAATTTGGAAAGGAGGCCATGTTAGTGTTATGTTAAAGAAAATTTGGAAAAGAGTTGTTAACTCTCTCCCTAGAATGGTGTGATGGAAATTATCGAGTTGCATGAGTTGGCTTGTATTTCATTCCTTATCTCTTGTTTGAGACCCGGTGAAATGGGAAGAAACACTTGAAACATTACTACTATCTTGTTTGTAACTTGTTATGTATGATTTATTGCTAACTGTTGCATATTGGATATGAATGGAATTCATGCCAGTTCTTTGAACTGACCCAAAATCTAGTGCAAGTACATGTTAAGAAATGATGAATGATCTTGAAATTAAAACATTCTACTTGTTGTTTGAAAGGAATAATATATCCTTTCTGTAGTGAAAGGAGGATAAGGGGAAAAATTATGAATAATAAAAAAATAATTCCACTCACTTAATATGAATATAATTTTCTTAATTGATTAGGAAAAGAAATAAGTATTACTTGTTGAAAAAATGAGTACTTGTTGTAACTTGCCAAAAATCATTTAAATCAATTTTGTAATGCCTTGTGGATGTTCCACTTTGGAAACAATTGTAAAGCATAGTCTCGAGATGCTTGCATGCATCTATATATAATTATTAGGGGTTACTTGTATACTCAAGCTCATTGTATAATGGATTTCTCCCTTTATGGGTTGGCTTGAAATGTATAAAGACGCCCATGTCATTGTTAAACACCCATTGTTGGACCTACCCTTTCTCTGTTCTATTCTATGTTTGGAACAAATCATTACAACGAAAAGGCTATCGTGGTTTAATATTTTAAATTCATTAACCCAAGTTGGGGTTCCTTAGTCTATATCTTGTCATTTCATTACGGGCATGAGGTTAGTACATTAAATTATTCCATGGAAATAATAATAGTATGTTAACTATATTGCCAAGTTTGTAATGTGTTACTATAGATAGTGTTGATTTCACGAATATGCACCTTTATACTTAATTGGGTAAGAAAGTAAGAGAAAGTATATATATTGTATTAAACAACTTAACTTGATAAGAAAAACACTTTTTTAGATACTAATGATTTGGTATAATTATGAATATATGATTTAATCATATCGGGAAGATATTAATTTAATAGAGTTGGAATTAACTCTTGAACAAGTATTAAGGCATTGATGAGATATTGGGAACTCCAATACTAGGTCATTTCTTAGCTATATAATAATCCTAGTTGTGAATCTTAAATGAAATGGTTAAGTGCAATCATAGTAATTTTCGATATAATGTTAAGTTGAGAACTCATTAGATGGAACAATGTTTTTACCATCATTATAACTACAAAGGAGAGATGAAATGAATTTCAAGTTTAGAAAATTTAAAGGAGGTTGTAATAATCTTATAAGAAAGTCTAATTGGTCAAGTAATCACAAGGAAAGACCTTGAATCTAATAGGTATGAGAAATGTAAGATTAAGTGTCCCTAGCATATTCATGAAGGAAAAGTTAGTATTTTAATGAAGTTTGCTTCTTGTTTCTATATCAGCTATAGTTGTTTTGTCCTTGAAAATAATTATGAAGTTAAGAAAATTATTTAAGTAACATGGTCAATCAAAGAAGAGGCTTTTCTTGCAAAGATTCGGTGTTTACCATAGAATCAATATTCCAAAAGCTAATTATGAAATGAATATGTAGATGACTAGATGCTTTGGGCAACACCATAATTAAAGAATGGAAAGATCCATCTTCAGCAATAGGAGTTGAATGGAACTTCTAGTTTTGAATATGAAGAAAGAATCTACATGACTCAAATTAAGGAAACTCCGATATGCATTTTTATAATGCCAATGATAAAATGAGATCTACGTAAAAATGAAAACAAAGGAGGGGACCATTGTTATCCAAAACATTTTATGAAAATGGGACATAAACAATCTTGAGGTATGGGCACTTACATGTAATGTGGTTTAAACAACATTATATATAGCTTTGGGAACACAAATATTTTTGTATGCACCTAATGTCATTCAATCTACAATGGTAAACATTGGAATTGAATTATAACAAAGATGTAACCATGGGTGATGTATTGTAGAATGCGGATAACCTTAGGTTTCTTGTTGGGGGGGTTGAGTCTTTGTAACATATAAATCCCTTTTCATTAAGTTTGTCATTAGTGTGCTCTGGTGTGATCATCTTTGGCTATGTGGGCCCATGCTTGTGTAAGTGTTCTTTGTGATGTTGAGTTTTCTATTTGATCCTAGTGTTGTCGTGTAACAAGCTATGAAAGACAAAAAAATATTTTGGTAATTTTACCATTGTTTTTGGATGTGAAGTATCTAGGCACTATATTTTCATACTCAAACCGACTCGGTTTGGTAAATATTCAAGGGTATGAATTATCTCATTCTCTCTTTCTCTAGGGTATTCAATTTCATTTCTAGTTTTGGACACATTAGGGGCATGGGTCTCCTTTCTCCACTCAGATTTAAACATACAATTAGTTCTACTCTATTGTGCAACACATGAGAAGAGTATGGGGGAACTTATTCTCTTTTCTACCGTGTGTCTAAATTTAAAAATTGGGCTTATATATGTCTACTGACGAAATGGTCCATGGGGTTATGGAAGGTGTTGATGTGGCTATGTTCTTCATAGGAAGACTATCCTATCCTCTTGCATTTAAGGGGAATATGTTCTGGTCATTGAATAACCTTGATACACAGTCTTCTTCCTTTACATTTTCTTCAAATTCTCATCCTTTTAGTTCTAATCTTTGACATTCATGTGTTGGGTTAATACACCTAATGAATCGACCTCTTTTTGGCACAACTAGGGACTGATCACCCCTAATTCTCCATTAGAATTCAACAAATCCAAAATCTTCGAGGCATAAGAACGAGAGCGCATTCCATTTGCAAAATAAACATGTGTATTCCTTCCATGTTTTTCATCTCTTTTCACATTTATTATTGTACATTTCTTTACATTACTTTCATTATATTTGAATTATGGTTCAATTTCCTATCTTGGGCATTGACTACACTTTGTGTTGCAAGTTTCATCTTGGAGCATGCCAACACCAACATAATGGGATACTGTAAAACAAAGTTATTGTGAGAAAAGACAAAGTGTATCTACACACTCAGGTATATTTTCCTTTTAAGCATGTAATTTTCAATTTCATACTTAAAGGGGGAAATGTAGAAACTCAAATTTAGAAATCTATCCTTTGACACTACTGATCTTGACATTACACACTTGCATTGATAAATGCACTCTCCTCACTCTTTCTTAACACAATATGATAACACTCCATGCACTTTCTTATCTTTCACACCTCTCGTTTTCGGTCTCGAAGACATGCATGACTAGGCCCATGAAGTCAATTTATAATTTCCCCCTCTTGTCCACAAATGTTAGTTTGATTGAGATGTAGAATTACATAATGAACATATTGTACAATGTTGGACCGATGTGTTTTGAACTAATTATTTCAATTCCGTCACATTCTTACAAACGAATATACCCCCTTGGACAACATTTCGTGACATAATAACCTTTGAAATCATATATAAGCAAGTAAATCATACCTCATTTAGGGACTTGACACTTTATGAACTCCTCATGGAAAAATAAGCACTAAAAGCACTAAAATCTCCCTAAATTGTGAAATAACTTATGCACCTCTATTAAGGAAGCACCCTTTACTTGTATACAATATCCTCATAGGTACAAGATTCTCCATATTCATCTTATAAGTAATAAAAGTGACCCTTCCCAAACATTTGAGCAAGCGCCAAACTCAAGCAAAGAATTTTTAAAGCACGATTGTGAAGTTATAATTGCACTATATGTAGCGCCCACCCATGTGGGATCTAAACATAAGGCCAAAAATACCAGGGTAATTTTTTTTTACTTTCATTTACTGAAACAACTAAGTGACATCACATAGGATCACAAGAGGTTGCCCCACATCACATAAGACGACCACTCCCACACGAAGAACATGAAAACTAAATGATGACACCCGATACACAACAAAGCCACACTAAGTAACACAACAAGCACATAACCACTACCCAACCACAACATGACCATCACGAGTATGCACCTTCCACATTATCACATTTTCATAGCAACAACTTATTTATGTTCATATTTGAATTAGTTACAATCATGCAATGGTTGTGTGTTTTTGGACAAAGATTTCAATTAGTTGCTGAAGTAGTTGCACTTTTGTAGATTCCCTTATACACTTTTGTAGCTTTCCTTATTTTTTAAGGCTACATTTATTTTTCTTCGTTTAACACTTTAACTTGTGTTGGTTCCAACTAAGTTAGTACATTTATCTAATCGCAAAGGGATCATATAACTCAATGGTTACTTTGAAGTAACTTGACATTTACACAACAAAGATTTATTAAGTTGTAATTAACTTCCATAGTACTTATAAATCATAGCCCGACACCCCAAGGGTACTGTAATGCCCACACTAGCAACCCAACCAAAACATGAATAATTTAATTCACTTTTCCCTTTTTGATTTTAACATTTTTTTAAAACCTTTATTATGATCATGAAACATAGCTCATCCATTGAATATAAAAAGTTTTCCCATTATTAATATTTTGGTCCCCTATGGTGCATTCCATTAGTCCCATTTGCTTTAAGCTCATATTAAGCATGCTAGCCGACTTGGCATATTTCAAAGTGTAAGAGATATTCATCCCGATCATTCCAAAATTCATTACATATACTCTTGTTCTTATTACATTTTCATTATGTGTCTTTTGTCCCAGGCTGACGCCGTTTTAAAAGAACTACGAATCATAAATCACTTCCTCTTCACTTAATGAAACAAGATTCCATGGGTGTCATCCCATACAAAGAACATCATTTAATTACTTAATCAACCCAAATATTTAAAATATGCTTCACATGTGAGACATTCAATAAAATAAAAGGAGTTCAAATGCCTTCTACGACCCTATCTCAATTATTGGATAAGCGTACATTAAGGGTAATTTACCAATGATCCTTGTAGGAGTTACAATACTTAAAGACATCATTGACACCCAAGGGGTCTACCCCCTACTACGAGGCAAAACTTAGAGAAATCAAATATCCTTATCTCACAACACTCGCACAACCTAAGATACTTAGATATTACTTACCAAGGTTACACTTCTATTGTGAAGAGCTTAAGGGGTTCAAACTCAATAGTTTCATGTGCATGCAACTGGGTCATAGGTTTTACTCTTGTCGATTAAATCTCCTAACGAGATCACTTGAGTGTGAAATCACACCAATTATATTCACCAAACTTAGGCTACCCACAAGAGTACAAGGACCATACACACACAAAAGAAAAACTTGTTCGTGAGGAGGCTAGGACTACAACCTCTAGGAATAATAGTCGTTTTCCCACCCAAAGTGATAGGGTACATGTAGTGTAGTCATTTCCTCCCACAATAGTACCCAAGTTATGGAAACAATATAATGAGGCTTGTCCCAAGTACAAAACAAGCAAACAACTTGTGATAGTTTTAAGCCTTTTCTTAGCATTATAGAGGTTTTGGGATTAACAAGACTCAACTAAGAGTGAGGGTAAGATAAAAGGGTTATATACTCATTTCATTTAGACATCTAAGGCAAGGTAAGTTTCATCCAATATTCTAAGTGTTTAAAAGATATAAGAGACAATTAACGTCGTAAATGATTATTTTATCAACTCTAAAATCACATTACAATGCACCATTGCAATCGCAAATAAACTCCAACACACACATGAAATAACTACTTATACTTGATTTTCATTTTCTCCTTTCAAAATGATAATAATTACAATTATTCAACAATACAATACATCTCATCATTTTATGCATTTTACAATTTAAGTACAACTATAACGTCAAATTCCTTCATTTATCTTACTTGTCGTGCTACCTACAACCTGCAACAACCATTAGAGCATGGGTCAACGACAACCGCTGGCATGGCATCCAACTACAATCAAGCATGATTTACATTTTCATAATTTTCTAATCATTAATGAAACTATACTTATTACACTTCAAAGGAGAGTAAGATAATACAATTGCCATTTCATTTTGTTTTCGAAGCTAAGGAGAGAGATAGAGAGGAGAGAGAAAAACACCATTTTTCCACAAATAGTTTCTTAACAAGAAAATGACATAAGAAAGTTTCCTATAGTCATGTGATCATGTTTACAAGGTTTCTCTATCGTTATTTTGCTTGGATAAGTTCATATGACAATTTTCACCAATTAGTCGCAAGTTTCCAAAAACGTCAAATTTAGACAAGTTGCTCAAAATCAACATTCGAAAACCATCTTCGAGACTCAAACAACCTTGAAACAAATTCCTACCTATTCCCCAATATATAGGGAACACGGAGCTAACATAACGATAAATTGACAAACATGATTACAAAGGCACTCGTCTCTCTGGAGCTATCGATCGTAAATGCATTTAAGCGACCTTGTCTCCCAACGACCGGAGACCTATAAAACATATTAGGAAAACTAACTTATGGGAAATTTTTCACCAAACTAAGGGTTTTTTATAAATTTTCTTATAGAAATGTTAGAGGTGTGCGGAAGACAAAATCCATTTTGGCACCCAGGGCCAAAACGATAGGTAAAAACCAAACTACATTGTTAACTTTCAACAATTGTTTAAAGCCACAAACTAGCTTGTTGGGCTCCTAAACACATTACACAAGAAGGTACCATGGACATCCAAGGAATGAATCAGGGTCTAGTTGAACACTCCACATGACAAGGTACCCATTCAAAGTTCACTTTTCTCAATTCGGGGCTTGAAGGTATATTTTACGCTCTTAGAAAAATAGGATTTATTTAGATTTTACAAGGTCACCAAGGAGAACATTTGAGCTAACATTCATGTTTTAAACCACCAATTGCGTGGCTTCATAACCGATACTGAAATCAAAGGTTTTCCAACCATCCACGAGGTAAATGGGAGTAGTGTTTACATTCATGGTTACAACGATTTCGAACAAAGTAGAGATAAAATTTCCTATAAAATAATGCATCTTATCTCTTTATATTGATTCATAACTCCATTTATATTAAGAAACAAATAATGTTAAAATAATGCAAGAGAGAGTAAGATGACCATACCGATAATCAAATCGACGAGGTACAAAGATCGATCACAATTGAGTTCTGTTCAAAAGCCTAGTTTTTTCAATAGCTCAAGTACCATACTACAAGTAGGTCGTAAAGCCAATGGAAATAGAAAAGAAGTAAAATCGAGAACTAATATCAATAGGTCAAGCTCCACCAAGAAAACCAACTTCTAACGATTTCCTTAGACCACACTTCCATCGGGCATTCGTCACAAATAGTTCATGAACATTCTTTACACATCTACACTTGATCGTATCTCGACAAAGTAGTTATGGTTAAGCTAAACACATTTATCTCGTGTATTTTGACAAACATTTGTGTGCCAATCTCATTCTTCCATAATTTGTAATTATATCTCCCAAAGTGCATTACCAAAACGTCGGACCATGTTCTACTTCCTGTGTGTTTTGGTGGACGCTGTTGGAAATAAGGTGTCTCAACCTTGTTTGGTTTATACATTTAAGATTTTCCTACAACTGTTTCACATTTTCTATGCTCTAAAAATAGAAATAGGAGTTGTCAAAAGATTCCCATATGATAGTATATCATGGAAGGACTATTTTTAGAGATATTATGATAGATTTTATGACATATGTAAGGGTCAAAAATAGGGGAGAATATTGTGGACGTGGGAGCCTAATTTTAGACCGAAATCTTGCTCTTTAATGCTATCCACCTCATGAGAGGTTTGGCACATGGTTTTGTAAACCATAGATGGTTTCTTGTATAACCGGAGGTCTATAAATTGAAGGCTTGGAGAAGTAATTGGTGTAGTGAGTTTTAATCTTCCTAGAATTGTTTATGGTGATACTCCTGTAAGAAACTTGCTCTGCAAGTGTATGTAATCTTGTTATTAGATTTGAAATACATTGAGTGGGCTTTTGGAGTGTGGGGTTTTTTATCCGAAAGGATTTTCCCGTATATATATCCGGTGTTTGTGTTTTGTTATGAATATGTTGCTAATATTTTGTAATCTGTTGTTTTACTATGTTGAAAGTTTTGCATAATATCTCTCCTCAAGATTAGAGTAGGAAGTTGTTCCACTACTCTTAATTTCCTATCAAGTGGTATCAGAGCCTGATCACCTTTGGTTTTAGTTGTGAGTTGTTGGGTTTTTTGTGCTAATCTGGGTTTGAGTGGGAGCTTGTGTAGAGAATACTTTGTTATCTAGTTTTAGATATTTTTTCAAATGGCAAGTACATCTGGGAGGATTGACGTAGAGAATTTTTCTAGCACAAAATTTGAAATATGGAAACTGAAGATGGAAGATCTGTTGGTTGATCGAGACCTATTAGACTATGTCTTGTAGATTCGATCTTGATAAATGTCCATGAAGAATCCACTTCGGAGAAGCTTTGGAAAAAGTTAGGTGAGATATACCAAGCTAAGTCTCTAGTAAGTAAGATTTTCTTGAGGAAGAAGTTTTTTTCCTTGAGAATGGAAGAAGGTGGACAAATATCTTAGCATTTGGAAACATTCAATATGTTGGTGACTTAGTTGAGCTCGGTTGGGGTTAAGATGGACGAAGAAGAAAGGTGCCAAATGATGTTGGTTTCACTGCCAGACTCATGGGACAGCCTAGTCATGGCCATTGGGAGCACTTCAGTCACTCTGAAGATGGGGGATGTTGTTGGTTCTCTACCTCCGAAGAGATGAGAAGGAAGGTCTCTTTGAATGCCAAAGAGGCTTTGAGTGTTCGAGGAAGAACAAAAGAATGAGGAAAAAATGAGAAGAAGCGTGGCCATTCCAAGAGTAAGGGGAGATCAAAATCCCCTAGTAAGTCCAAGGTGATATCTTTGGGCTGTGGCAAATCTGGACACTTCCAAAGGGAATGTAAAGAAGAAAAGAAAAGAAGAAGAAGAAACATGATTCGATTCGAGTCGAAAAAGAAGATGGAGATGCCTTTATTGCAGCTTTGGCCACTCGTGCAAGTGATAATGCATGGTTGATAGATTCAGGTGCAGCTTTCCACATGAATCCTAACAAAAATTGGTTTAGTAAGTATGAAAACTATGATGGTGGTAAGGTGTATTTGGGTGATAATTATTTCCTTGAAATTGTTGGTCGTGGTAGTATTTAGGTGAATTTTTCTGATGGTAGAATTAGAAGATTTGATGGTGTCTTGCATATCCTAGGACTAGCAAGAAATTTATTATCTGTTAGCAAGCTAATAGATGCGGGTGTGCATGTACAGTTTTCTAAAGCAGGTGTGAAAATGGTGAGAGGTGCTATGGTGATAGCAAGAGGAAGTATATTGGGTACATTGTACCAACTTGATGCATGCATGGTTGAGTGCAATAGCACTTCAGATAAAACTAAGCCATTAACTATTTCGCTAAAAAAGGAGAGGGTTTCCTTCTCTGCGGATGGTCGTGGCTTCTGGGTACCCAAGGGTGCTCTGTCTACCGAATCAAAATTAGCTACTGAGAGAAGACCATGTTATGGCACTAAAGGCTTGGCCACATTGGAGAGGAGGGTTTAAAAGCCCTGAAAAATAAGAACCTCATTGAGGGGTTGAATGATTGCAATCTTGAGTTTGATTTCTGTGAACATTGTATTTATGGCAAACAAAACCATGTTCAGTTTTACTTATCTACTCATAAGTCTTCATGTATCTTGGATCTAATCCATTCGGATGTATTTGGTCCCTGTTAAGGTTGCTTATTGCTAAATCAGATATGGCTATGGTGTGAAAGGATACAAGCTTTGGGATCCTGTTGCACAAAAGGTAATATACTCTAGAAGTGTTATTTTTAGAGAGATTAAATCTTTCCCTGTTAATTTTCAGCCAGAACAACATAAAGAAAATGAACAAAAAAAGGATGTGGTTCAACTTCCTTCTACACCTGAGAAAGTTGAATCGAGACCCCAAAATAGACAAGAAGTTGAGGAGAGCTCACCAAGCTTTGAATCTTCAGAAGAGGAAGAAGTGGAAGAATCTCCACCTCAGCTTGTTCGAAAGTCTACAAGGCAAAGGAAACCACCTGAAAGGTATGGGTATTCTCCTAATGATTGGAAGTGTATATTTGCTTTGAGTACTAACATTGATGAACCGAGATCTGTATAAGAGGCTTTGGGTATGAATGATGCAAAGTCCTGGAAAATAGCCATGGATGAAGAAATGGCAGCCCTTAAAAAGAATGATACATAGGACCTTGTACCATTGCTGAAGGTCGGAAACCTGTTGGATGTAAATGGATGTTTAAGAAAAATATTGGTTCCGATGGAAATGTTGAAAAGTATAAAGCACGGTTGGTTGTGAAGGGTTACTCTCAAGTCGAGGGTATTGATTATGGTGAGATATTCACTCTTGTTGCTAAAATGATACCCATTCGGATTTTATTATCTATTGCAACAACTTATGACCTAGAGGTTGAACAAATGGATGTGAAAACTGCTTTCCTTCATGGTGATTTGGAGGAAGAAATATATATGACATAACAGAGAGAACTAAATGGTGTAAGGTAAAAGCAATATGGTTTATAAGTTAAAGAAATCCCTATATGGCCTTAAAAAAAGTCCTAGGATGTGGTACCAGAAGTTTGTTTCATATGTGTTGAGTTTGGGGTTTGTGCGGTCTAAATCTGATCACTATGTATATTTTAAATCTGATGGTGATTATTTCCTAGTAATTACTTTATATGTTGATGACATGTTGTTTATTGGGAAAGGAAAAGGTTTGATTGTAGAATTGAAATATCACTCTGTGAAATTTGAAATGAAAGATCTTGGTGTAGAAAAACACATACTTGGGATGGAGATTAGAAGAGATCGTGAGAATAGAAAGCTATGGCTTGGCCAGAGTAAGTATGTTTGTTCTATTTTGAAAAGGTTCAACATGCAGGATTGTAAACCACTTTGTGTTCCTATTACTTTGGGAACGAATCTCTCCATTTCAAAATGTCCATCATCCCCATCGGAGATGGAAGAAATGAGCAGAGTGCCTTACTAGAGTGCAGTTGGAAGCTTAATGTATGCCATGGTTTGTACAAGACCGGACATTGCCCAAGCAAAGTGGGAGTTCTTTCTCGTTTTATGTCTAATCTTGGAAGAGTGCATTGGGATGCGATTAAGAGGGTCTTCGAGATATTTTGGGGTACATCGTAGAGTACTCTATATGTTTTCATGGAAGAGGAGATCAACATTCCCTACGTATTCATGGTTTTGTGGATTGATTGGGTGGTGATGTCAATAGCGAGAAGATCCACCAGTGCATATGTGTTTACTCTTAATGGTGGTGCAATTAGTTGGATGAGAAAGTGATAGGTGTGGTCGCTTTGTCCACTACTGAGGCAGAGTACATGGCAGCTACTCATGCCTGTAAAGAAGCCATTTGGCTGAAGTGTTTGTGTTTAGATATTGGATTAAAACAAGGTACAATTACAATATATTGTGATAGTCAGAGCACAATCTGCCTTGCGAAGAACCTAAATTTTCATGCCAGGACCAAACACATTGATGTTTAGTATCACTTCATGAGAGATATGGTTGAGGATGGAAGGGTGAAGCTGGAAAAGGTAGAGACAGTTGTGAATGTTGCAGATGCATTAACTACCCATGAGCACAACGAAATTCAAGTGGTGTTTTGAGTCTATGGGCATCTCGGCCCCTAGAAGTTGATCCACGATGGTATCTTTCGCTTGGCCCTTGCAAGGTATTCGACAAGTGGGAGATTGTTGGAAATAAGGTGTCTCAACTTTGTTTGGTTTATTCATTTAAGATTTTCCTACAACCATTTCACATTGTCTATGCTCTAAAAATAGAAATAGGAGTTGTCAATATATTCCCATTTGATAGTATATCATGGAAGGACTATTTTTAGAGATATTATGATAGATTTTATGACATCTGTAAGGGTCAAAAATAGGGGAGAATACTGTGGACGTGGGAGCCTATTTTTAGACCGAAATCTTGCTCTTTAATTCTATCCACCTCATGAGAGGTTTGGCACATGGTTTTGTAAACCATAGATGGTTTCTTGTATAACAGGAGGTCTATAAATTGAAGGCTTGGAGAAGCAATTGGTGTAGTGAGTTTTAATCCTACTAGAATTGTTTTTGGTGATACTCCTGTAAGAAACTTGCTCTGCAAGTGTATGTAATCTTGTTATTAGATTTGAAATACATTGAGTGGGCTTTTAGAGTTTGGGGTTTTTTATCCAGAAAGGATTTTCCCCCACGTATATCCAGTGTTTGTGTTTTGTTATGAATATGTTGCTTTGATATTTCGTAACTATTTTACTATGTTGAACATTTTGCATAATATCTCTCCTCAAAGATTAGCTTAGGAAGTTGTTCCGCTTACTCTTAATTTCCTATCGACGTGTCCACCCTATTTCGAGGCTCCTAAACTTGCATAGGTTGACAAAGAAACTATCGTACACATTTGACAATAGTTCCAAGGCATTTTTCAATAAATCATATTGTGCACATCCACCAGATCTTGCTTTCCATGAAGCCATATAACCTTTCAGGCATTTATTTGAGCCAATTGTCAAAAAGTTCGGTCTATCCCAACACATTCTAAGAATTGCATGTTTGTTGAAAGTTCCCTTTGGACTTTTCAACAATCTTGCAGCATCCCGCAACCCCGGGCATTCCACAAGGCCTATGTTTGTTTCTCTCTCTCTCTCTCTCTCAGGTGTGAAGACAAACAGTTCACGTGCCATGTCTATGCTGCCATGTTTTGCATACTTGTCTACCAATCCATTGAGAACAAGAATGCATGCATTCAATCTATAAAATCACGTCTCTTTCTAACAGCCTCATTTTTACCAAACATTTTAGTCAAATAGTTCTCATGCCTTGTGTTTATTTCCACATTTTGTATGCACTTTTACCAGTCCATATACTGATTTAAAGCTCCCATTTAGGCACGTACACAGGGAGGATACGGCTAAGGTTGTGGAATATGGTTTTGCATCTGCTTGAAAGTTTATAAAGCCTTTTCCACAAACCATTTTGTGCAGGCTTGTAACCATGTCATTCCATGAGCATTTTGTCAGAAAACCCTCTTCCTTGCACATACACACACATGTTAAAAAAATAATAATCATGGCTATCCACGCATCACACCTCTTTCAGGAATATTGAAAAACTGTCCACAGGTAATTTCCACCCAAAACAGGGCCATTCAGAGCCACCTAACACCAAACTGCACTCACACCAGGATAATCCAACTCAGAAACAAGGATTTTTTTAATTTTTTTGCTTTAAACCATTCTCTGACCCACATTCCTTCTTCCTCCATCCACACACAAACCAAAAAAATTCTCTCACTGATGAAATCTCCCATTAACCAAGATATTTAATCCTTTCTTGAAATGGGGTATGGCTCAAGCTCCGCAATAAATTTGGAGAGCTTTAAGAAGAATAATAATGAATTATTTATTTATTTTAAATGAAAACACTTTAATTGAGTTAATTTCATGATTCAATTAATTTTTTAAATTTTTCTTTAACCGAAACCTCCACAACTCTTGATACGCCACTTAATTATCTTCATTAGAAAAGTACGTAGATCACATTTATCGTTATTTGTAAAACAATTTGATTTGAGAAACATTAATGTAATAACAACTACATACATATCACAAAATCAAACCTCGATATGATCTTGAGGTGAGTGAATCACAAGGTGACTAACATCACCTCACGAATCGAAGACACAAATATACACTTAGTTCGTAAAGGAAGACCTCACATTCCTCTTTATTTTTATCAAAGACCATAGTTTAAATTTATTTAATTGCCACATTTATTTACGATCACTCCATCGGTGGTCAAAACAACAACCCGACCCTAGCCCAACATTCTACAACCATCCCATAGTCCGGGCAAGGGTCCTAAATGCATTTATTTTAAAACCAATATAGAGTTATATTGATCCCCACGACACACGGGGACCTGGCGACGTCACAAGCATGGAGGGGGCACTACACTATAATAGATATCACATGTGAGGAGAATGATGTGTGGTTTTATCCCTCTTCAAAGTAGTGGTGATGTTAGTGCTACACAAGGGTTCACACAACCCACCTAACTATGTTTTGTGGGAACTCCTTCCACTACAATGGTTCTATGGTTTGAGAAGAGTTTACAGAGTCATTTTGAAGGTGATTGAAAAAGAACGACATACAACGACACACATTTCCAAGTGGGAGAAGTACCCAAGAAGCTATAAACCATATTCCTAATAGGTCCAAGACCATACATAAGAGTCAAGAATGTATGGACGTTATAGAATGAAGTGAATAGTTTTGACTAGGCTCGATTTAAAGCTACGATTTCATTAATGAAGCATTTCTAGTTCCGGATCTTCATCTTTCTACATTTAGACTACCCACTTCTCCAAATCCACACATAATCAACTAAGTGCACTATTTTCCTTTTGATTTAATCTAATTGTATTAAACATTAATTTTAGAGTAACTATTGTGATAAATGATATTCATGTAATAAACTATAGTAATGTACAAGCAATAAACATTCAAAGATGTAAAACCCTAAGCAAATGAAGGGAGAAAGATGACTTAGTTGATTACATGTAACTTGGGAGTGATATGAACTCGAGTAATTGTTGGAATAGACTAGAAATAGTGTCGTCAAGGCTCACCGAGGGTTTTGGAACTCAAAAGCTGTCTAGGAAAATTATTAATCTAAAATGTGAATTTATATGCCTAATTTGAATGTTATTGTAGTAGTAAATACACAATAATGAAGTACAAAAATAAACCCAAGCAAAAGTAAGCAATAAAGTATGAAAATCTAATTATAAGGAGGAGAAGAAGGCACTTAGCTGATTCGCAATAAAATTTGATGTGTATCGAAGTGATAACCAAGTGAACTGAAAGGTAGGAGTGTCGCACAAAGACCTAGAAAAATACAAATATGGAGGAGCAGAATTTGGACAAGGGCGCCCAAAAAGGGTAGGAGAGCCCACGGGCACTACAGATTGGAAACATGCACCTATGTCTGCGAAAATGTTTAGAAATCCAAATTTTTAGGGTTGCAAGTTGTTCACCGTTGTTCTCTTTTTGTCATTATGAGGTCACACAATGATCTCCGAGCTCACAATAAACTTGTAATAAAGTATAAACATGCAAAACCCTCAAATAGACATTAAATCCTAAAAAGGAAAGATGCATAATGAGGGGTCGAATTGTCCTCAGTTATCATAATGGTGAACTTATGACTGAGCACTGCACTACATCTCATACCCAATGTAGTTCTATGTATGTGTGTGCGAATCATGCCCTAGGTGGCTCTTGTGCGTGTCACACTTGATAGCGAGAAAATAGCTAGATGTAAAGAAATGTAGTAGATGTGTGCATGGAATAGAATAAACTTCCCTCCTATGAAGTGTATGCAGAAAACCAACCCTTGTCCCTTGTGATGGATGCTAGAATGGATGCTTTGATGCTCTTGAATAGCCTTTGGATGCAACCTTAGGTGGTGATAGCTAATGCTTAGTGTTTGGTCCTTTATTATGGTCACATAACTTTATATTTATATGATTCCCTTGCTTGAATTTCATAATTAACCTTGAAAAGGCCGACTACCAAAAAGATAATATGCTCAAATAACTAAAAAGGAACCAAAAAGTTTGAACAAAGTACAAAAGAGTTAGGGCGCCTAGAGGGAATGAGGGCACGACATTGGAGTTCTAGTTGGGCACTCGTGTCTCAGGATAATAAATGTCAAAGTATAAAAAGGTAGACTGAGCAAGTAAGGGTGCAAGACCAAAAGTAACAATAGAAAGCAAAGAAAGGTGGCCAAAGACATGGGTTGATTAGTACTTTTCTTACTTAGGAATCATATGAATAGTAGTATGCAACCAAGACTAGATAATTACCTAAAGTGCGTGATTTTGTGTCTACATTTGCCCCCACTTTATGTTGGTGAGCGGAAAGCTCAGTAACATAAAGTAGATAGAGATGCATACCTGATAACCATGTAGATTGATGTAGAAAAGAGCATGTCGAGGGACAAGACAAAGTGTGGAGTGATAAAAGTATGAAGCATGGATGCTAAAGAGGAGAAAGTGCAAAAAGTGGTGATGAGAATGAACCTAGGGTGGAAACGCATGTGTAGATGTCACGAATGTGCCTGTTGTCGATGTCGATGCTAATGTGCATGATTATTGAATGATGTTGACTACCGCTTCCCATACGGACAGACCTATAAAAAATAATAATGAACAAATAGTCCAATACACATGTATATGTAAAAAAATAATGTAAAAATGCTAAAAGTGTGAAAAAACAACATGTGCACCTGATCTGAGATGAGGAAAAGAGTGTAGAAAAGATCCTGAAGATGTTGTAGACGAACAAGTTTTTTGGGTGATATCATGCCAATGATATGGAAGAAGGGTATGGATAAAAGTTCGGTGTTATCCTCTAACTTTTAACTCGCTTCCCGAAATGTAAAACACCATTGCGAGATGGTGTGTATAAATGCAAGTGCTAAGGACCGTGTGCCTTGTAAAATCCATTGTTGATGAGCATCGTTGATACTCACACTTTAGTTAGTTCATGTTTTTCAGTCTAGGGTGGTGTCCGTGGCTATTTGCAACAAAGGGAACAATGGGAATTGTTCTAATTAATTATTTAATAAATGAATTATCTCGAATGATATGATAACTATAATTAAGTAATGAAGGAAATAGAAGCAAAAGACTATTGAGAAAAAAGTTCTTGAAAATAGTGAAATGCTGGAAATTCAAATGAATGTGAAATAACATAAAGGAAATAAACAGTAAATAATCCCTTATTGTTGGGGAGGAGTGGCCTATGCCCCTTCCCTTCGATCCGGTTCAACGTTGCAAGCTACACAAATAAAGCTCTCCTTGAATCCACACTTTTATTAATAGAAATTGCTTTTATAGTGATTAATCAAATGAACTAACTAAACTCTTGAATCCTAATACATCTGCTCTTTTATATTAGAGTAGTCCTAGTCCCTCAAGAGGATAACTAGTCATTTGTAATTAATGAAAGCTACTTAACTGGGAGATGCATATAACAATATTGATTGTTTTAAATAGTTATAATGGTGGAAGGATTAATCTATGCCGTGTTTGAATTTTTTTTTTTAACTACAAGTAAGGCCTATAATTGAATCCTTTGACAAATTCAATCGGTGTGAGGAGACATTGTAGATCTTGGATTGATTCCTGGGAATCATGGTGATCATAAATCCACAAGTGTCCATCTATATCACGTCTGCAAGAAACTGAAGCTAAGTTATGACTGAATGAACTTCATAACATGCATGATGGTTGAGGTAGTAGTCCACGTCTCATGATCATGTCATTGTGTTGACTAGTGTGCAGCCTACATCACTCATAGTTCAGCCATCCGAGCCATTCATCTCATATGTGCAAGTCCCTCCTTCTAAGTGAATATGAATTAATGATCTAGGTGATTCCTGCACTCCACGACAAGTGTTGGGCTAATGCAAAGGTGATTCCTGTGCTATAAGGTGAGTTTTGTGCCGGTGCGCCAACGAGTCCTAAGCTAGTCTCGTAGTTAACTTCTCTGTGATGACTCAACATATGATTTTCTAAATATATTGTTAATACTCATAAAAGGTTCATTTAAGCCATATTGGAAGAAGCAATAACAAGATAAAAATAACAATAATATGCACAACATTTCCTTCCAAAACATAGTAAAGTATTAATTAAAAACATCAAGATTGTACATAGTACAAAATGATATTATGGCAACACCGGGTTTACATGGGACAAAAACATGGGTTCATCACTCCCCCACACTTAAGATTTAGTGGATCCTCCTTCCACCTTTTCAATTATTCAATTATCCTTGAACAATTGTACTAATTAACAAATGTTTGTGAAGTCTCATCCATTTTAGTGTTACTAAACCCAAAGAACTTTGTGATTGCTTTCCTCCAAGTGGTATAATTGTTCTCAGGCTGATCAGCTGTTGAATTCCAACGTGGCACATGTGCCATGACTAAGGGAGGTCTATACCTCATCACAATCCACTGCTCTTACATTTACAAAATGATCTTGCAGAGATCCTTGGCCCTTTTAATGACCAGTGGAGATTAGTGGGTGAAATCACCTCCTTTTTCTTGTAATGCTCTGCAAGTAGTTGATACCTCAATTGATAGGAAAGGAAATTAACATTGAACATTGGGAGTGCTTTCTCCCTAAAATACTTCACACAAATTCTCAAAATTTCTTTATACTTATCCACCAACTATAAACAATATACTTGAGACCAAAATCTATTGAAAAACCGGATGGGGCGGGAAGATCATGCCTCATTAAGAGGCCTATATTAGATTTTGCTTGAACAAATGTTCCTCTTTGTTCCCTCCATTCAGACTGGTGCCTTAGAGTAGAGATGAATGCCCTCAACTGCACTTCCCCCACATAAATTTATGGGAATCTCAATCTGCTCAGGAAGAAGGAAATTATGCACATAAAATTCATAGAGGAGATTCTTTTCAACATCACTTCCTGATGTGTATATTAAAGCAAATTGCTTATCATCATTAAATTTTATATCTTGCATAGCATATGCTCAAGAGATCTTTTAATTTAGAAATTTATCCTTCTAAAATAGTGCATACAAATTAGACGGGGTCCTACATGAAAGAGCTAGATCATATAACCGACATACAATAAGCACATTCTATTGACACAACTTGTTCTCCTCCTTTAAAGCTTTATTTTCATCCTCAACTCCTCTTATCCTATAACTCTCCTCCATCCATTTAACCATTCCTCTTAAAACAATAATTTGAGGAAACATACAATATGCCTGAATTAGTTGTTCCTTAATGGCCACATGATTTGTTTCCTTTCTATTTTCTTGTAAAATTGTAAGTGATGTATTTAATGTATGTTTTCCCTTCCAACACAACAAGGAAATACTGCAACCAATTTGCCTACTTCTGTCAGTATGATCTTTTCATGGTCTCCAATGGTTTTCACATTATTCCATTCATTCTCCTATTGTTATCATGGTTTCAAACCCTTATTCATACCTGCAAATATCATTCATCAAGCCAAACATAACCAAGAATCATCCATTAATGCACAATCATTCATAGTTACACAATTTCATGCTCAAGAAAAGTCTCTTCATTTATCAAATCAATGGAAGTACATGACTTCTTGAGCCTCTTGGCTCTGTTACAAAATTCCTTCCTCCTCTCAAAACCCTCTCTCTCACCTCAACAACAACCATTCAAATTATGTTTGCAGAATTTTAAGAAAAGGGGAGGTGGTTAGGTTTCCACCATCTAACTCATACAAGATTAAGAAAACTCTAGTGAGTTGTCACCTTGGTAAGGTTAGGTAAGTGAGTTCAACATATGACCACCTTATTACATCCATGTAAAGCCTAAACTAACATTTGAATGACTACATAATAAATTTTATGCCTACTAACTTACTAACACAACACAAAGACAATTTACATATTTAAATGAGTCATTTGGAGGGAAACTCCATTATGAGCCCTTATTACAACTACATGGGTCCAAATGGACTAAAATACCTCCTAATCATCCTAAAACACCCTATGAACCCTATTCAATCCAAAATTGAAATATCTACATGATGCTCCTACATCAAGATTCTCTATCTAGATAATTATACTTATAGTGACCATTTTATAACAATTGTAACATACATCTTTATACAAATTTATTTTGGACTCCTATCTCCTCCATGGAAATGTTGGGAACCAAAAGCCTTGACTTAAAGAAGATTAATAGTTAACTAACTCATTTTATTAATAAGATCCTCATACTCGTTTTATGTACTAGAAGGAAGAGATGTGCTCACCATAAATGGTTGTGGTGCTTGAACCAAAGGTCTTAGTGTAGGCTCAATATTAGCAATAAATCCCTTTGAATTTTCCTCCATTCTTTCCTCTCTCCTTCTAAAGCAATTTCCTTTTCTTTCAATGGTTTTTAGGAAGTCATAATGAATCCCAAATAATAGATAGGGCCCTTAGATAGAGAGATAGGGCTGATATAGATTCATTCTCTTAGCACACAAAGTACGTACTCATTGTCTAATTTATGGCATCATCCCAAGGATGAAGTGCTTGCAAAGATTTTTTTCCATTCCATTCATTAGTCCATCCACCAATATTCCTTCCTTTTGGATCTACATGTCCAACTTCCTCCTTAGTTCTAAAACTCATGCATGATAGTCTCGGGCTTCTCTTTCTCTATTTGGGATACCTTTGTGATCTCCATCATAAGATATGCATACTTTTCTTGTGATTCAAATTATGCATGAAATTATTTAGTCAATGAATCCCATATTTTTTTAACATTACCAATCAATGTTTCAAACCACCTAAGTGTTGAACCATGTAAAAATGTACGAAGAAATTCAACTCATTATTCTCATGTGATGAGCCCATTACAAATATAAGATATTTTAAACCCTTGTATGAAATAGAGAGCATCCTTATTAGATTGCACCAAGAAAACTTGAATCTTACCCATTGTTATTTATAAGATAAAAGTAACCATAATAAAATTCCAACCCAAAAGTACAAAGTCATATGACTATTTACATGAATTTTATATGGAAAATGTCCCTTTCCTTTCTTTCTCACCAATGTCCATTCCTTCGCCTATGGAATTATAGGAATGGCTACTTCCATGTCTCCCTCGGAAGAATCCCCTTTCAGTCCATGGGTCTAACTCCTTCTTCCACCATAGATATCACATTTTTTCCAATCCGATCACAAGATCTTGGTATCACCCTAATCGGATGTTGAAGATCCTTATACTCAATTTCCATAGACATATGAGGAGGTATTGATCCCATAAGCACAAGGGAAATCCCTTCCTATATTTCCTACATCTACGAACCCTTTGAAACCGCCTCCTCGTTTTCTTCCAACTTTGGATTTGAATGCAGAGCAATCTATATCACTCTCCACAATGAAATGACATGGAAGGGCTTCCTTCCACCATTTCCCTTTACATTCACCTTGTTATTCCCACTCGGAAATATGAAGCCAAGTGTCCAGGGAAATGCACCTTATGCATCTAAAAGGCAACCCTTTGTAGTCTAGGTTTTAAAAACATATTCTATCCTCGACACTCGGTTCCATGGTTGTAGGAAGGTCAAATGGGGTTTCTAGGCTAACCAAAATGTGTGCAAAAGTAGTATGGGTAGATAACTCGGTTTTAGAATCAATTACTAGACAATGTTCCAAAGCATTTCCAATAAAAATAAGGCTCTCCTCACCCAAAAATTGTACCAGGAGGTGAGACAATCTAATCGAAATAGGTTTAATGGAGAAGGTTTGGTGGTTAGGTTGAAAGAAGAAAGGAATGATTCTTTAGAAAATGATGATCCCTGGAAAGCCCACAACATGCAAAAGTTGTCATCTCTATCTTGAATAAGACCAAAGAGAACAATTAAAAAATCTTTTACACAGGGGTAGATGTCCACTTTATCTTCGATAAGAGACTTCAACTCGAAGAAATCTAAGAGTGAAGCTACGGAAATCTAGGTCATAACCCATTCAAGTGACTGATCAAACCATGGCTAATGAAATTTTTTTCAATGTGAATCACCTTCTCCCCAAAAGTGACAAACGTGATAAACTTTGAGTAGTTCATGGGCTTGACCCTTTGACGAGGCGAGGTAGAGTCCTTAGCTACTTGAGGAAAGATCAATTCTTGTCCCCAATAGTTGGACCGAATGAGCTTCTCTTGTGACCAAATGTCGTACAAAACCATATTTGTGTGGCCCGGAGAGTCCAAAATAGGTGAACACGACGAGGACAAACCTCTACCCATGAGGGGATAACAAAAAACCAGAGTCCTACCTACTCATGCATGCAGACATGTAGCCACCAATGACAAAAATAAGGAAGCACCATCTTACTTGATACAGTGAAACAAGGGCTAACTTAGGATCTAGCGAAACACCAAAACCTTCATCCACTCCTTTAAAAACGCTCCCACCCCCAACCGTATCGCCATCACTTAGCTTGAGTCAATTTTTTGTGTTGATTGTGTGAGTTGACAAAACCACATCCAATAAAAACATTTTTACCAATTAAGGACAATTATAATTCGCTAAAATTTATCACATTCATTCTAAATTTGGAATTATCGTGCAAACATTAATATGTAATGGCATTGGGCTTTATAAAATTTTAAATTATTGGGAAATAATTTAAAGGTTAGGTGATTTTCCCACACGAATTATTCTTTCTCTTGCCAAAGGAATGGTAGAGAGTGTGGCCAACATATTACGTGTGAGTGCTCATGGGGAGAATGTGGAATAATGTTTATAAGGGACGAATAATTTTTGTTCGAGGAGAGTTTGATATGCGATTACTATTTAAATAAATATATGAACACCGGAGTAGAAGAAGGGAAGAAAAGTCATCTGCCTTGTAGAAAAGTGTCTTCTTTGCATTCCTTTGACTCTTGTTTTACTGTGTCTACCTCGTGAGTAAATATTTCTATGAAGATTTTTAATGGCGTGAAGATTAGCTTTGAATTCAATGAATTAAATTTGTAGTGGTGTGGAAGATACCACTCGAGGAGAACTTAGTTTTTAGTATTTTGTAAAAATTGCAATCATTAATTGAGAAATGGGGTTTGTAATATTCAAAAATTAAGTATGGGCAGCATTTGCACGGAACTTTGCTATATAGATGCAATATTTGTTGATAATTTTATTACGAGTATAACAAGACCACCTCGGCCATAAAGTGGTTAGTTAGAGAAGTGCAACAAGACCACCTAGGCCATAAAGTGGTTATTTAGAGAAGTGCATTATTATTTGTGAACAACATTGGCTATATTATATAGTAGAAACTACAAAAATTGGAATGCATTACATTTATTTAAGTTAAAATATTTATTTAATTCTTAAAATGAAAACAAATGTATGTGTTGTATGAGGGATACATGTAAAAACTAGAAATAAAAATAATAATTTGTAAATTCATAAACAATATACTTGTGATTTCTTAAGTATTCGGTAATATTTTTTGAACTCTCTATTGTATTTGGTAGAGTTTGTCGTAATAATAATAATAATAATAACAACTAGCAATCGCATGTGTACAATGCAATGTGAACGCCGAACGGTATATGTTATTTGATTTAGAGGGATAGTTATTACTTTTGTAGTTGATGTTGATAAGGGGTGTGATTGATTTTGTAAGTGTAGAAATATAGATGAACTTATTCATTTAAAATTTCTATCTCTACATTTTAGATTTGTTACAAATTCACACATATACATTTGCAAATCTTATATCATGAGTGGTAGCATTTTGCGGAGTAGTTTATTTGAACTAAACATGAATACATGAAGACTTCGGTATATTTGCAGGGTTTGTGTCAATTTTCGTTGGTAGATGGCATACATTTGACATATCGGGCCACTCTTGCTTGACTGTTGCATATTAGCTAAACATTGCAACCATTAATATGCAAATGCTTTATGTAGTCTGCAACTATAGTTGTAAATAATATTATGAAAAATTGGTTACGTGAGTATTAATAAACATACCATAGGCATACACTCTTGTCTGAATTCAAAAGAGTAAACATAATATTATGAAAAACTTGTTTTGTGGCTCTTAATAACCATACCATAGGCATACACTCTTGTCTGAATTCAAAAGAATAACATAATTTCTATGGTTACCACACAAGTATTGCTTGAGAGATTACAACTTCAAATCAAATGTGAATTTCACATATTAAGTTTGTGGGAAAGCTTTAGATATTATGTATATCTTGAGACAAAAAAGATAGCCATTAAATTACTAAACATAATTATGAAAGAAAAGATGGAAGTCTAGCACATGATATCATTCATAATATAAATAACACAGAGGTTAGAAGCCTTTTTTGTTCTTTGCAAATTTTATATCAGGAGATCTGAACTAAACATGTATACATGAAGACCTTCGTACATTTGCAGATTTTATGTCATGAGTGGTAGCCTTTTGTGGCCAATTTTATTTGCACTAAACATGAATACATTTGATACCCCTTGAATGACCCTCCCAATTTGGATACAAGAAGTGTTGAGTAAAGTATTAGTGGAGGTGGTATCAAAGTAGAGGGTAGTATTTACTGACGGGTTGAGTGATAGTAGTCTTGACTTCTCCTTTCTTCTTGCTCCAAGTGTTGGTACATGTGCCATTTTGAGTACTTTTCGAATGAAAAAGGAGGGGAAATGTGCATATTTACAAATGAGGGAACTCGGAGAAAGTTGTGAATGTCAGACCTTGCCTTTCAGTGGTTCCAATGTCAACAGTTGCTCTATGCAAAGTAACTCCTTGGGATTTGTGGATAGTTAATTCCTAGGCCATTTTAATTGGCAATTGTCTTTGATTCCCTCTTGAAATAGGGGTATTGGAATATGTAATGGGTTGGAGGAATCCCAATGTGGGCAATTGTATCTATCAAATTTGACAACAACAAATAAAGGTAATGCTGGTGGTGGCATTGATGTGTTGTAGACAATGTCGGTGATTGTTCCTGTAGCACCATTTATGAGGCCTACATCAACCCATAAATTAGCAATAAACATGATTTTTTGTTGTTTGCATAGCATAACTTTGTGTTCCAACTGATCATCATCAGGATCTCCTATGCATCCAGTATGTTAATTTCAACAATGGATTGGGTGATTGGAATGTTCAATGCTTTCAACATTTGAAGGTTGTGGGAGTTCACGAGATCATTTTTTGCAAACAAATGTAGTGCATCCTTTAAAATGTTGAGCTCATGTTGCATTAGGTGTGTGTCTGTGCAAAAACTCCATGAACCATTCATGAACCTTATTCTCATCATAACATATAAGACTAACTTATTCTTTGATAAAAATGATGAAAATAATGGAAGATGCATATAAAAATTAATAAGCCTAATCCTGAAATTTACCCGTAGTTAAGACTCAAGAGTATCACCAAAAGTGAAACAAAACCCAAAGTAGAAAGAAATAAACATCATGTTACAAGGAAAACAATGTAAGTTACTAATGCAATTCCATTATGCCTCCCGCATACACAAAAATAAGCATAACAAATCCTATAGTTCTACGCAACCATGGAATGAGTGCATGCATAACACCCAACTATAAAATGACATGACTATATCTCGATTATCTATTCTAAAGCTCAATTCTAGCTATTCTATCTAAAGATAAGGGTGCAAAATCTGTAGACAAACTGATATGACTCTAATTTTGAGTTTATTTTTGAGTGTCTCCCCAAGAACGTGAAAAAGTCTAAAGACCATGCAATACAACATGAATCTACACAAGATCCATTGGTCTGTGTTGTAAAGGATGAGTTCTGCTAAGTATAGAGGACCATAACCATGGAAGATGATATCATAACCCACATGGAGTTTTGTGTGCAATTCAATGTTAATCTAGGGGTAAACATTGTAGAGGTTCTACATTGACCATGGCAAGATTGCAGGCTGACCTACATTGCACATGTTAGGGAGTGGTTTCATGGCTGATGTGTTTTCTATTTGTGCAAAAAAACTATCGATGGTGAGATCTGCCAAGTAGAGAGGAGTATAACCATGCAAGATGCTATCACAACCCACACACAATTTTGGACGCAATTCAAGGCTAATCCAAAGGTAAACATTATAGAGGTTCTATATTGACCAGTCATTGATATAAGAATCTTGAAGAAGGGTGCGATGTTTTAAAGAATGGGGATCATGAACAAAGTTGTAATGGGAATTCGCGGCTTCAGGGGTAGGTGCACATCGCATTCGAATGTATTTAAATACATTATAAGGTAGATGTATGGAAAGGACAATAAACAAGAACACAATTACCCCTGATTGTGATAGATCTAAACTACTGACACTGCCACTCTATCGGGTGTGAAGCCCCTAGTCGCGGATTTGTATTCAAAGCAAGAAAAATAGTCTTTGGAGCCTACGCTCTCGAGCTTGGTGTAGGTTTTGAAGGTATTCACAATACATTTTCCCTTGCATCCAGTATGTTAATTTCAACAATGGATTGGGTGATTGGAATGTTCAATGCTTTCAACATTTGAAGTTGTGGGAGTTCACGAGATCATTTTTTGCAAACAAATGTAGTGCATCCTTTAAAATGTTGAGCTCATGTTGCATTAGGTGTGTGTCTGTGCAAAAACTCCATGAACCATTCATGAACCTTATTCTCATCATAACATATAAGACTAACTTATTCTTTGATAAAAAATGATGAAAACAGTGGAAGATGCATATAAAAAATTAATAAGCCTAATCCTGAAATTTACCCGTAGTTAAGACTCAAGAGTATCACCAAAAGTGAAACAAAACCCAAAGTAGAAAGAAATAAACATCATGTTACAAGGAAAACAATGTAAGTTACTAATGCAATTCCATTATGCCTCCCCGCATACACAAAAAATAAGCATAACAAATCCATATAGTTCTATGCAACCATGGAATGAGTGCATGCATAACACCCAACTATAAAATGGCATGACTATATCTGATTCTCTATTCTAAAGCTCAATTCTAGCTATTCTATCTAAAGATAAGGGTACAAAATCTGTAGACAAACTGATATGACTCTAATTTTGAGTTTATTTTTGAGTGTCTCCCCAAGAATGTGAAAAAGTCTAAAGACCATGCAATACAACATGAATCTACACAAGATCCATTGGTCTGTGTTGTAAAGGATGAGTTCTGCTAAGTATAGAGGACCATAACCATGGAAGATGATGTCATAACCCACATGGAGTTTTGTGTGCAATTCAATGTTAATCTAGAGGTAAACATTGTAGAGGTTCTACATTGACCATGGCAAGATTATAGGCTGACCTACATTGCACGTGTTAGGGAGTGGTTTCATTGCCGATGTGTTTGCTATTTGTGCAACAAAACTATCGATGGTGAGATTTGCCAAGTAGAGAGGAGTATAACCATGCAAGATGCTATCACAACCCACACACAATTTTGGACGCAATTCAAGGCTAATCCAAAGGTAAACATTGTAGAGGTTCTACATTGACCAGTCTTTGATATAAGAATCTTGAAGAAGGGTGCGATGTTTTAAAGAATGGGGATCATGAACAAATTTGTAATGGGAATTCGCAGCTTCAGGGGTAGGTGCACATCACATTCGAATGTATTTAAATACATTATAAGGTAGATGTATGGAAAGGACAATAAACAAGAACACAATTACCCCTGATTGTGATAGATTTGAACTACTGACATCGCCACCCTATCAGGCGTGAAGCCCCCAGTCGCGGATTTGTATTCAAAGCAACAAAAATAGTCTTCAGAGCCTATGCTCTCGAGCTTGGTGTAGGTTTTGAAGGTATTCACAATACAGTTTCCCTCAATTGTGTCGTTTCTCTGATCATCTGAATGATCGGACAAAAATACCTCCTCCTTCAGTTCGGTAATACCTCCACACGCATACCCTAGCATGGTTGTGATTGTCAGACTTGATCTTCTCCACCTTTGCTATATACCATGGATTCCTGGATTCGTCGAGAATTGGTAAGAAACTCTAGGTCCTGAATATAGGAGTCAAAGAATAAATATTATCGCTCTACAATCCTACCTGTGGTCCAGATTCATATAATGAATGACCATGTAATCAACAACTAGGTAAAAAAACCAAGCAAATACAACAAATAGCAAATATACTTTTACAGTTGCCCCACAATTGAGCATACATGTTTTCCAATTAGTTTACTGCATAAATACTTTGGCTTCTTGAACTTATGGATCTGGGGATTCAATTTTCCAGACCATTTTGGAGATATGATAATTGACAAATGAAAGTGGAGTTCCACCAAAGGCTTCCCACAGTAGTCCTATCATCCATTACAATGATGCACTGTCCACTAACAATTATGATAACCTTCAAATATATGGATATTAAGCACAAAACAAAATTGAAGCATAGATTTGCTTTCTACCAAGATAATTGGGAAGATTCAAACACATATGCTAACAACTCAAAACTCCACTCAAGTGTCTCTTAGAATCCTCTTCCATCATAGTGACAGTTCACTCCACATATTTAGTTAAACCCTCCACATGAAATAGGAAGACAAATAAGGGGTTTTCAACTTTAATTCGATCAAATTAAGTTAGAATAAAACAATATGGAGAATATTTAACATGAAATGTCTACAAATTCCAAGGAAGTTTTCTTTTGCAGCATTTCCATTAGAGTAATGTGATGAACCAATTAAATCACTAAACTTATCGACACCTGCTAGAACAATCCGTCCATGTATCTACTATTTGTTGGATTTGCAAGTGGCCAGTGCTTTTTGTTAGGGCTGTGCCAATTCATCAGAACTATTTACAAATGCAATAAGCCCAATACTTTAGGTATATAATTTGGTTCTAGAAATATAATGTCATTTCATCACTAAACCCTCCAAATCCACCACCTACGCTAAGCTGCACTGTGCTTCATCCCTCTGTTCTTCCATTCCCAATCCCACCTGTGCGCCAGACTGTCAATACTTATACCAATACGTCGACGGTTCGAGGACCAGCGGCGTGTTATCTTCAGACACATTGACAATGTCAGACACAAGCGGGGGAGAAGAATCCATCCTAGGGGTGGTGTTTGGGTGCAGCCACGACACGCGAGGGAAAGGCTTCAACCAAACCGACAGTCTCATAGGCCTTGGACGGGTCGACTTATCGCTAATCTCGCTGTTCAGTTCCGCTTCCGTTGTAGAATCCAAATTCTCTTACTGTTTAATAAATGCATCTGCAAAAATGAGCCCTCTATTGTTGGGCACCGCGGCGGAGACCCTGGGCGAGGGAGCCGAGTCTACCCCTATTCTAACCAACTCGGTCATAGATGATCAGATGTATTACCTGTCTGTGGAAGGAAAGAGCGTGGGGAATTCGCGGGCAAATATTCCAGAGGGAATGTTCGATATTAAAGGAGATGGTAACAGGGGGTTCATCATCGAATCCAGAACCACGTATACGATCTTTCGCACGCCGCCTTCACTGCGGTGGCTCAACTTCTCAACTCCACCATTGGATTTCCCAAAGCCCAAGATTCAGACTTCAGTCTATGTTATCAACTTAAAAATGCAAAACGGCTAAAAACAGGAAAACGTCCGGGAGGACGTCAAATTTAACATCGCTGCAGAAACGTCCGGAGGTCCATTACCATAGGGGGAACACCTTCGGCGTAATAATAATAGTAATTATTTTTTAGTCCACGATGTCAGGTGGTTTGTTTTTGGTCATCAGACAGTTTTTGGTATGCGACATCGTATGCAAGAAACACCTAATTATGCTTCAAATAACAAGCGTACATATCCTACTCTCCACTAGATTTGAACTTGTGACCTCTCTTTCAAGAACACAAGTTATTCACCATTAGGCTAAGTCGGGTGTAAGGAACTTCATGTTTTTGTTTATAAATATATATATTTACATAGATTAAAATTTATTGACTATTGTTAAACTAATGCTTTTATGTTATCTCAAAATAATCACCATAGATATTTTTTGGACTATATTATGTACTTCACTATTATCTCTCATTATAATCCTTATTTGTTATATTTCATGATGCTATATTTATCATGGGAATTGAGTTATTAAATTGATCGATAATTTTAAATAGTAGCTTACCATCCTTAAATTTGAATGAACCTGACTTGTAAACATTAAAAAATTAGTGTTTAGAAAATGGGACTTTAAAGCTACCCCTACATGGAACTCGTAAGAAGTTATAAAACTATTTCAAATTATAGGCGAGTTGTGTGATTTGTGTGTTTGGATTTTCGAAAATGCTCTACTTCTAGTAAAAGGCATATTGAGCATAGTCTCATTGGTATATATATGGTACGGGAAGAATGTTACAATATTTTTATTGTATCATTGAAAAACTAAATATTACACACAAATAGCTTGTAAACACCAAAATGGACACCTATAAAGAACATTTTCACTAGCTTGTAGTTGTTAAACTACTTGAAATTTTGATGAAAGTTGATAAGTTGAAAATGGTTTTAATTTGTGAATTGTAAACTCTAACATTACTTAGAATCAAGTCTCTTCTTAAGAGATTTTATGTTTTCCAAATAATATTACACATTATTTTATCCTTATTATATGAATTTTGGAGCTTGACTAATCATGGTTTTGACATTTGTGGTTTTAGCTCATCCATGTGATGGGGTTTTGAGCTAGTTTTGAGCATGTTTGGTGGTTCTAGGCATGACCGGCCTATATGGGTCCAATGTGAATTTTTTAATGAATGTATTGGGATGTTTTTAAGATGTATTGGTCGAACTAAAGGAGGGAGACCAACTTGCTTTATGATTTTGAGTTGAGAATGGTATAAAGAAAAGGTTTGAGTTCAAATTTGAACTAGTTCTTTGAGAGGGAAAAAGTGCGACCCATGTGAGTGTTTGTAACATGTATGAAGGCATTGATTCAAAGCTGCAGAGGTGTGCAAGAAGTTAAGGAATGTTAGAGAGTGTGTGGGCAAGATTTTAAAGCCAAGACAAGTTGTGAAATTATGTGAAAAAGCAAGCTAGGTGTATGAGGGTTTGAAGGTGTGTGACCTAAATATGTGATATCAAATAGTTGTTGCAACAACAAGATATCGATATCTTCATCTAAAGGTGGTTGAGTGGGTGTTTGATCATCTTAGGGGGTTATAGCCTCCTTATGGAGTTGGTGCTTCACTAAACTAGGGGTTGGTGTTTCTTGTAGGGTTGGTGCTCTACTAAACTAGGGGTTAGTGCTCCTTATGAAGTTGGTGCTTCACTAAACACTTTTTATTTGAGTAATATAATCAGAATTTTCAATGGGTTTTCTTCCCCTTTAGGGTTTCCCACTTATATCTTGTGTTATGGTGTTCTCTCTCTTATTCATGGTTATTTGAATGTATGGTGTATGATGTTGTGCACACATTAATGAATGGTTGATTGGTTTATGGTTTAAGTAAGAAAATTTGAAATTGGTTAAAGTTTATAATGACTGATTCACCCCCCATTCCATTTTGCTTCCGACAATTGGTATCGAGTATTTCCTTTTGGAGAAAGTTTGATCACTTGTGTAGTGCCCACATTTTTATAGCTCAGTTACTTGTTGCTCATTAATCATAGACATGTTTTGAAAGAGATTTGATATATTCTGGACATTGCATTAGGAGATTTGATCTTATTAGGCATGTATGGACTTTTAGGCGTATAACACCAATTTAGCTTGATTATTATGTTGTCGCTTTATCTTATGATGTCATGGATACTAATTGATATGATATTGTTTTGGAATGTAATTATATGGATGGATACTCAGTTTGTTGCATGTTGGGATTCTATGGATGCATGCCATTTTATCATTATGACTAACTTATGGTGAATTATGTATAGTTGTGTACGTTGTCACATTTTTGATTCTAGAAAGATGATATGTTAGTATAGAATTCATTAATATCTTATTTAGTAGTTGATTCACATTTTATCAGACATGTACGTTTAATGTGTGCAATGAGTGTGCAGGTGACAGGTCACAGGAGAACGTGGGATTCAGGCCAGCTACACAACTTTACACAAGCAGCCCACGGGGCTAAGTCCTAGCCGTGTTTATTGCATGAGGCCTTAGCATTAGAATTATTGTTTTGGGCACCATGGGTGACCCTCACTTGTAATGTAATATGTCTTGTATTATTAATCTTGCTTAGGGTAATTAGTTTGTGTGGTAAACTTGTTTTGGGGAATTAATGACCCCACTTGCATTAAGTTTTGAATTAGTTTAATGATGTACTTAATCTAAAGGGTTTAGGGTCACATGTGAACCCTTGGGTGGGCCCCACACCCTCTAACCTTGTGCCAAATTTGCCAAACCCGAAATTGGGTTATTTTAGGCATTTTTAGGGACCCCTTTTAGTTTGGGAGTTCCCTTAACATGAAAATGGGCCCTTGGACCCTACCTAATAGGTAGGGGGCTTATTTCAAGGCTAGAGGGAGTTTTCCCTCCCTTTTGCCTCTCCTTTGGTCACATCCATGTAAGAGGTATGGATAAGTGTGCTTTGTTAAAAGTTGCACAAGATTTGTTTTGTTATGATTTTGAGTATTTTGGGAGAAGAGGGCTAAAAGTCATTTTATCCTTTCTCTCATTTATCTTTGGCATCTTTGACCTTGAAGGAAGAGAGGGGTGACACATGTCACCCCCTCATTTGTGAGGATTTTTTCTTGCTCCTCTTCAAATTCTCCCTCATGGGAAAAGAAGAGAACTTTTTTTGGAGCTTTTGCTTGGAGTCTTGTGGATTTGGAGCTAGAGTTTGCTTGGGTCAAGAAGTGGAAGAGATTGAATTTGGAGAGCTTTTTCTTGAGGTAGGCTTCTTGAGCTCTATTGTATGTGTTATATCATGCTAGATATTAGTTGTTTACTTGGAAATGTTTGTTGTTGCATGTAGAATTTATTTGTTGTCTTCTTGATTTTCTCCCTCCATCATATGGCATGATGGAGTTTTGGAGTTGTGGGGAAGAGAGGGAATTTTTCCCTCTCAATCCTTATAGGCTTGATGGGCAAGCCTTGTAGGATTTAGTTACTCCCCTCAAATGGTTGAGGTGGGGAAGGTGGGTCATTTGGCATGAACCTCCTTCCCCATTCTTGGTAAGGAAACCCCTTTGGGGTTTGAAAATCCTTCCAAGAAGGATTGGTGAAAGGGTGGAGGAATAAGGAGGGCTTGAATGAAATTGGAGAAATAAGGAGGGTATGAAGATCTTGTTTTGTACAAATAATGATGGTTACAACATCTGGAGAAATTTCTTTTCTCTTCCCCATTTTAGAGGTAGAACTTGGTTTCTCATCCTCTTCACTTTTACAAATTTGGAGCCTTGTTTTGATCTTTGCCTCGTTTTTGTGTGGATGTAATGTTGTTGTCACCCTCACTCTTGTGCATAGTTGTGGATAGTTGTCATCTTTCCCATGGGCTTGGGGGAGGCTAGCATGCATCCCAACCTTGGGAAAGACATGTAATGATGCCTATGGTTGGGTGGCAAAACAAACTTCTTCTCCTTGTATGGATTCCTTGAAGGCATTTAAAGTTGGGTCTCAAGTTGGATGTTGGTTGGAGTTGGTGGCATCTTGGTCTCTCATTGTTCTCTCTTTCCTTTGTGAAACAATACTTACATTGTAACCTCTAAGAGTATGACTATGTGGGAAGATCCTTTGGCATGTAATAAGTTTTCATCTTGTGAATTGAACCCACTTGTAAGATTTATATTCCATTTGAATTTGAAAGCATTCTTCCAATCTTGGGAAGGAGTTGTTAGTTTGTTTTCTTATGTATTTTAGCATGTTTTGAAATATGATGTATTGAGAAATTGTGCAAAAGAAGCCTTGTAAAATATTTGTATTCCTTTAAAATACATTTAGTAGGAATATATGTACATTCCTTTAACATGCTTTGTTTTGGAATATTATTTTGACAAAAAAAATTATTTATTGGAAAGGAAATCTATTGTTATATGAAGTTTGCTATTTAATATTGAAAGAAATTATTATCAATTTGAAATGTACATCCCTTTGTAAAATTATCATAGATTTAGAAACTAAGTGGAACTAGATTTAAAAGGGAAATATTGCTACAACTACATGACTTTAGAAACACGATTATTTGTGTTCAAGGAAAGCTGATTTATGGGGAATAAGGTTATTTGATAATTGTCAAAAGAATAATAAAATAAATTAAACTCACATTAATCATATCTCCTTTTTTATTATTGAAAGTAAGTATTGCAGATTTAAAGGTTTAAAACTATTTTTTCTAGTGCAATATCCTTAGTCTTATTATTCTTTTAGTATGAATAGTTAAATTTTTTTAGCTATTTTATGCATTAGAGTAACAAGATAAAATCTGTTATTATCATCTTGAATTAATTTGTTTCTATGTTGTAAATACTACATATATATCAAAATGAGGTTATAGTTTATAATAGAATTATATTATGCCTAAGCCTAGTTATGTACATTACTTAGAAATATTTTCCATTAAAATATAATAATGTATATTATCTTTTCTTTTATATTATAATCTAAATAAAGCTGTATTTTAAACATATGTATATATATATATATATATATATATATATATATATATATATATGCATATAATATAATTTAAAATATATTATAAAAAACAAATTGAATTTGTTAACAAAAAAGGGTTTTAAAAGTTTTTATAAACAAAAAAATAAAACAAATTTGTTTTGGGAGGCCAAACCCTCCCCCCGCCTATCGTCTGCCCCTACTGTCTGCTGCCACCCCCCGCCCCGCCGCGCGCCGCCGCTCACCCTCCACCGCCTGTCTCCCCTTCCCCTCCGCCGCTTTGTCCTCCCCCCTCCATCCGAACTACCTTGTGCTTGCGCCTCCGTCCACCCTTCCCCTACGCGGACCCCCTCCCTTCCGCCTTCGCCTGTCCACTCCAGCCTACCATCACCCCCACTTTGCGACCTCTCGCCTTTGCTTCGCCCCACGAACCGCCCTCCTTTTTCAAATCCACCAACCCTTAATATATATATATATATATATATATATATATATATATATATATATATATATATATATATATATATATATATATATATATATATATATATATATATATATATATATATATATATATATATATATATTTGTGTATCAAACAAAAAAACACATTTCTTGTTATGGTATGGATCCCTCAAATAAATTCTATACGGGTTTAAAAAAGAAGGAAAACTCCATAGATCCTCCATAACCTGCACATCCAAAAGCCAAAGCCAAAACAAAATGAGAAATAGAATGAAAAGAAAGAGAAGAAAATAACAAAGAGAGGATTAGGGCAAACTTTAGGGTATTTTCAAAACCAAGGGTCAAGATCAGATTTGATCCAAGGGCTCACAAACAACCCTACTCACTTTTAAGTCATGAGCATTTTAAATGGGTTTGGGAAAATAAATTAAAAGGGATGTGGGGGCAATTAAACTTAAAGAAGGGAAAATTAAATAAAAATTAATGAGGGGTGTATAGACCTCCTTTAGTGACCCTAGAAAACACTTAGTAGAAATAAATGATTAAAGATGAAATTTGACTAGTGGTTAATTAATTGGGCAAACTAAAATAGTGTAAAATAATTAATAATGGAAATCAGATATGTATTGTTAGTATTTAGTTAAAAAAAAATTTTACCGTCTTCTTGGTCCATTTTTCCCAGTGTCTCGAGGCGGGGCACGACATTTGGTATCAGAGTAGAGGTTCACACACGCGAACACTCTAGGTAATCATCAACTAGTCAATAATAATTGTAATGACATTAAAGTACATAAATGAATAAAATAATTGGTTAAAAACTTTTCGCAACCATTTAATAACCTCTTCGCTCACCTCGTGCACAGGATGGCACCCATGAGACGATGCTCGGTTAGGGGTTTGGGACGTGGCTCACCCACGCCCAAACCACCGACACCCGAGTTAGGGCCTCAGATCTTAGAGGCTCTCCAGTAGTTGATCAACGTTGTGCAAGTAGCATCTTCCACCACCGTAGGAGGTGAGAGAGGAGAACATTCAGCTGGGAGACGAGGAGCCAATAGGCGAGGACACGCATTCAGAGCCGCCAGAGCATGATACCCCGAGGCGGGAGAGGTCACGTAGCCCTTCGTACATCACAAGAGGGTAGCCTCGTACTGCCGTAGCTGCTCACACAGTCTCAAGGGACCATTTGGGGATAGGCAACCCCTTTCACCTGTTGGACTACATCGCAGGATCGGGATATAGGCAGTGTGATCAGGGATCTTCTTCGCTTATAGCTGCCTACCTACACCGGCTCTACAGATGGCTTTGGGGCTAAGTCATGGCTCCTTAGCTTGGATAGTTGCTTTGGCTTGCACTCTTACGAGAGAAATGTCAAGGCAAGGTTCGCCATACACCTCCTTCGAGACACAACAGGTGTTTGGTGGAGGAATGAGGAGCAGAAGCTCCATCTGACTCGAGAGACAAGACCTAGGAGATGTTCGAGGAGTGATTCAGGGCTCGCTATATGTCAGAGCATTTCGTGTAGAAGAGGATTGATGAGTTTCACGACTTACGACAGGGATCTGACATAGTAACTCAGTATGAGAGCAGGTTCCTGGATCTTCTACAGTATGTGGACTACTTGTAAGATGAGAAATTATAGGTTAACAAGTTTATTCGAGGCCTTAATGCAAATATAGCAAGAGCAGTTCAGATGTTATCTCCTCCCACGCTTGAGAAGGCCATTGAGAAGGCCTACTTAGCTGAGGAGAACAGGACCAAGGCATAGGAGCATCGAGATAGAAACAAGAACAAGTTTCAGGAAAGGATACAGGACTTTCGAGTCGAGGCCACGTGGTATAGAACCACCCCTAGGGGAGGATTCGGCCTCCACCGGCCAGCCACGAGGGCTCCACCACACTCATAAGAACGGATGTAGCATCATGGCGCAAACTGTAAACGAGAGGCTAGGCATGACTCGAGAGCTTTCAGAGAGGTGGCACTAGAGGAGGTTTTGGTGAAGCCAGGGATAGGAGGCATGGTACTCGGCAGTACGGCCGGCTCGCCGCACGCAACTCTGCTAGGGATGGACCGACAGGATCAATGCACCAGAGTACAGGAGGGACCCCATCTTAGAGGGGTACAGGAGATGTTTTATTTATGGGTCTTCTGATCACTATGTGTGCATGTGCCCGCACAAACCCAATACCATGGACACATAGAGGGCCTCTAGATCCAAGTAGATGGTGGGTGACATAGGACACACTCATCGTGTATTTGTAGTCGTTGACAACCGCCAGGCCGAGCATCGAGGCCATAATCATTGAGATGATAGTACTATCAAGGGTATTTTGTCACAAGACTTTTTGATTCAGGTGCTTGATTCCTTTATATCACCTTCTATGGACCGGTGTGGGCCGGTGGTGGCTAGGCAACCAGATAGTTGGTAGGTTGAGTTGGCCTCAGGGCTAAACTCACCGTGTACTCGTATGTGGAGAGTTACGTACTTGATTCAGGAGCCTTCTCCACTACACTTGACCTCCGAGTTATTCCTCTAGGATCATATCAGGTAGTGTTGGGTATGGATTGGCTCGAGGCTCATCGAGCTAAGGTGGATTACAGAAATAAGGTCATTGAGTGTCAGGATGATCTTGGGAGTGCAGTTGTGATTTCAGGGATGAAGAGACCTATCTCCTTGCGCATGATCTCGGCTAAGAAACTCAAGCGGAGCATGTGTAAGGGATGTCAGTTGTTTGCTATCACCATCAGTGATCAATTAGAGAGCACTCTAGAGCATTCACCCTTAGATGATCATGCATTTTTGAGGGAGTATGCAGATGTGTTTCTAGGCAAGCTTCCAGGGTTACCACCCCACAGAGAGGTGGATTTCACCATTGATTTAGTACCTAGATCTACACCAGTTTCTAGGGCACCCTATCGGATGACGAATACTAGATCTTCATGAGCTCAAGATTCAGCTTAGAGGAGGCTGTTAGAGAAGGGTCTCATTTGCCCTAGTGTATCTCCTTGGGAGCACCATTCATATTTTTGAAGAAGAAGGACGGTTCTCTCGGGATTTGTGTAGACTTGAGCAGCTCAACAAAGTCACAATAAAGAACCGTTATCCGCTCCTAGGATTGATGACTTGTTTTGGATCAAATGCGGGAGCGAGAGTATTCTCCAAAACGATCTTGAGTCGTGGTATCATCGGTTGCGCATATCGAGCGGCAGACATTCATAAGACAATGTTTCGTACATGTTATGGGCATTACGAGTTCACAGTCATTCCATTTGGTTTGATTAATGCCCTAGCTGTCTTCATGAGCCTCATGAATGGTGTATTCAGGACCTCTCTGGATCGGTTTGTCTTAGTGTTCCTTGATGATATATTGATATATTCTCGTTCTGAGGAGGAACGTGAGGAGCATTTGAGGTAGGTACTTCAGGTTTTGAGAGAGCAGAAGTTGTATGGGAATGTGGAAAATGTAGCTTCTTTCGACAAAGATTCAAAGACTTGGTTCATATGATATCAGGAGGGTATCTTAGTAGATCCCTCTAAGATACAGGTGATTATGGGTGGCCAACACCACATCGATTCATCGAGGTAAGGAGTTTTATGGGTTTAGCTTGTTATTACCACAGTTTGTACATGAATTTTCTAGGATTGTTCACCCCATTACTTCCCTTCAAAGAAAAGGGAAGAAGTTTGATTGGTCAGAAAAGTGTGAGCAGGCCTTTCAATTGCTTAAGGAAAGGTTAACCATGGCGCCCATCTTAGCAGTTCCGGACCCTACCAAGGATTTTGTTGTTTGTATCGATGCAACACTAGAGGATTTGGGAGTAGTTCTTATGCAGGAGCATCGAGTTATTACCTTTGAGTCTCATAAGCTAGAGTATTACGAGCTTAATTACCCTACTTATGACTTGGATCTCGCAGTTAGCGATTGTTCATGCGCTTGTGCGTTGTTGACATTTCCTTTTGGGTAGACCTTTCATTTTGAGGACAAGATCATCATAGCTTGCAACATATCTTCTCACAGCCAAACCTCAACGCTTGTCAACGGCGTTGGATGGAGTTCCTATGTGAGTATGACATGGAGGTGCAGTATATCAAAGGAAAGGAAAATGTTGTTGCAGATGCACTTAGTAGACGACGACATGTGCTTACTTCATTGACACTGCAGTCAGATTTGAGAGGTAGGATTCTTGAGCATCTTCTAGAGGACAGGTTTTATGAGGGAGCTAGACAGATGTTGGAGTCACAGGGTTCATTAGAGGGCAGATATTCAGGTGTATTTTAGAGATAGATGGTTTACTTCGGTTCCATAGGCGCATCTACATACCTAAGTCAGGTGATTTGCGTAGCTTCATCCTCGCAGAGGATCATCGAGCCCCATATGTGGCACATTCGGGAGTGAAGAAAATACATGCTGATTTGAGGGAGTTATATTATTGGCTAGGTCTTGACGGGACAATAGATTTTGTCACACGTTGCCTTGAGTGTAGAGGGTCAAGGTAGAGCATTCTCATCACGCAGTACTTTTACATCCTCATGATATTCCCGATTAGAAATGAGTTGTGATCTCCATGGATTTCATAGTCGGACTCCCTATGTCTTCTTATCATCATGATGCCATTATGGTCACCGTGGATAAGTTGACCAAGGTTGCACACTTCTCACCAACCAAGGTCACCTATAATGCATAGGCCATTGCCAAAGTATTTATGGAAGACATTGTTAGGTTGCATGCGATTCGAAGACCAATCATCAATGACAAGGATAATGTACGACGGAAAAGTGACAAGCGAGCTTGGGAATCTACAAGTAACTCTTCCTCGCACCCGACCTCCCGAGGTCGTGCCGAGACAACCGGTGGGGATGGAATATGCGTGGGATGTAGAAAAACTAGTTAGGCAATCTGATGTCTTCGACGCGCACTAGTGGAAATTGTGAATCTAAGGCAAAGAAGGCCCTCCTAACCTGAATTGGTGTGATAGATCGATCAGCAAGGATGACTGCTCGAAGGCTCCAATCAATATCGAGCTCTGGCGTGATTCGGTCTATAGGTTGTGGAATACGTGGAAAATGTCCTGGGATAGTTTCGTGTATGTCCCCCGATAAGGTCATAGGACGGATGATAAATATAATTGACTCTATGGGTGATTCTCTGGCCTAGTCCAGAACTCCTTAGCTTTGTTAGTTGTTATGTCTAATAAGGATAACTGTTCGATGATGATAGGTGGAAGTGGAGTAGATCTGAATACTAGTGTACGTAGGCCAGCATCTATGTCTGATTCACCTATAGGCTCGTTGGGCTGTGGGATTTGTGGGTCACACTCGTAGATTCGTATTTGTTGTGGTCCTGCTATGGTCATACACGGAATCAATCCCTAATCCCTAGTATCCAATAGTCATATGCCTTTTCAGCTTCTATATTCAGAATCAATAATTGTGCGATCTTCTCAGAGTATCTTACAGGTGTTTGTGCAACCTGAATTCTCAAGCTAGTATCTACGTCTGTGAGAGTATCTCCTGCGTCTGGTTGTGGGACCAAAGGATCACAACCAAAGGTCTTCTCTCTTTCAAACCATTCTAGAGTCATGTGGATATGAATCTAGGGTAATCTGTAGTTTGGTTGATTTGACCAAAATGTGTGTGCTTGGTCATCTTCTATGTTTAACCCGTGCAGTTGGAAACTGATTTGTTGTAAGTTTACCGTTGTTTGGAAGACTTGGATCCTGAGATTCTGATCTATATCAGTTATGGCTATGACGAGATTGGGTTGGGGCACGATTGGCTTGAATACGTATTCCCTGGGCTCTCTAGGTCCCGTGATTGTCATACAAAAGCAATAATGTAAACTGAATGCAGTAAAATAAAATTAACTATGCGAAGTATGTCTATAACATGTATAACTCCTATATTTTTGTTATTTTCTGATGAATTTTAAATGAATTTGAAAGAGCAGCTATTTTAATATATCTAGAAATTGACAATTTAGAATAACAAATTAAAACAAACAAGATAACCGAGTATAGCTATTTGTCTGTGCAACTGTAAATCTATTCTAAGAAATGAAATAACTGATCTAATCTATTTGCAAGACTCTCGATCCTACCTCAGAAGTGAGAAATGAATCATAGTTTCTCAGAAACTATCAATCCCCATAGCTTCCCTGGCAATATCAAAAGTAAAATTGACTGAAATAAAGTGATTGGCTACTCTATTTGATATGCTTCTAATTAGAACTTTGAAAGCTAGAACCTGGATTCTCGCAGAACAGTGGCGAATCCGATGGTGTGTGTGGCTATGTCCCCTCAGTGTGATCTCCTCGTTCCTTCGTGTTCACGTGGATCCAGAAAAGCGTGTAATGCTAGCATCAACAGAAGTAGATATTGGGATAAAGGCAACTTAGGATACAGACTGAATATAATGCGAGTAGGAGAGAGATAGCGCAAGAGTATAGAGCTTGGCTTATGTAATTCCTAGCGGGATTTATTGCGAGTCATGCAACATAAAACGTCCAGAACCTGAAACTATCCTGTTTGAAGAACAAAACCTGCAACTTTAATGGCTTCCTATTGAAAACAAACTATTCTACTCCAATGGATTGGATGAAATATCAACAACATTTGCACAAGATGGATATGTGGCTTCCTAACTGAAAAACAACACTAACTAGGCATGCAATAAAAGAAACTAAGAATTCTAAGCAACAATGAAAACTGATCTATTGTAAAGAGAAATTCATAGGAAAATTTGAGGGCCATTTGCTTGAGCACAAGCCATCTATTTATAGCATTTGCATTTACCCAAGGTAAAAACCAAATAGAACTCTTAAACTATAAACAATGGCAAAACACTATTACAGGGAACCAGAATCATTAATGCAATCCTATGGCGGTGAAAAAAAGATGGTGAATCATTGATTTTTACGTGAGTCGTGTTAAAAGAGAATTCTAGAAAACGCGTAAGGACCGTCGCCCGAGTAGGGCGGCGTTTCAGGACCGCCGCCCTGTTCAAGGCGGCGGTCACGAGACCACCGCCCAGGCAGGGCGGCGGTTTCATCCTTTGAAGAGAAAAAGGCCAAGAAAATAGGGAAAAAAAAAAACAAAGCACACAGGGGCTAAACGGGGCATGCGGGATGTTAACGCACACTTGGAGAGCTTTTCCGGATCCCGAACACCTTGCGAGGAGACCTGTATCATCATTGGGGTACGTGTTACGTTGTTCCGATGGTGTAGTACCCTACAATTTTGGGTACGTACAGATACCATCTACACTTTAATTTTCTAGACTTCCTTTCAGACTGCTCTGGGTACTCAGATTAATTTTAGCTCAGCTTATCATCCAGAGACAGATGGACAAACAAAGAGAGTTAATCAGGTACTAGAGGACATGTTGAGGATGTATGTGATGGACCAGCAGAAGAAGTGGGAAGATTATTTACATTTAGTTGAGTTTTCCTACAACAAAAACTATCATAGTTCCATTGGTATGGCTCCTTACCAGGCTTTGTATGGTCGACCTTGCAAGACACCTTTGAGTTGGGACAAACTAGATGACAGGATTATTTTGGGACCAACTTATCTTCAGGATTTAGAGCACTGTGTTGTTCGATTAGACATCATCTTGAGAAAGAGACTAGAGCATGCCAAAAGGCGTATGAAGACACCAAGAGGATTGATCATCACTTCTCAGTGGGTGATAAAGTCTTCTTGAGAGTTCGTCCGCATAAGAGCCCAATTCGCTATGGAAAGGGTTCTAAGCTATCACCTCGTTTTGTGGGGCATTTTGATATTTTAGAGGTCATCGGTCCAGTTGCCTATCGCCTAGCTTTGCCACCATGCCTTGCACGGGCCCACAATGTATTTCATGTTTTTGTACTATGTAGATATGTACCAGATGTTTCTCATGTTTTGGATTGGTCGGCATTACAGGTAGAGGACAAAGGATAGTGGAGACTGGAGCCCGTATGCATACTGGAGCACCGGAGGTTGGCCCTTCGGGGTCAAGACTTGGACTAGGTTAGAGTGTAGTGGGACCGATATGATGAGACAACAGCTACCTAGGAGGATGCGACACCTTTGAGGGCTAGATATCCCTATCTCTTTCAGTGACTTCCAGGAGGAAGTCTAATTTTAGTAGAGGGGGATGTAGTGCCCACATTTTTATAGCTCAGTTACTTGTTGCTCATTACTCATAGACATGTTTTGTGCAGATATTTCATATATTATGTACATTGCATTAGGAGATTTGATCTTATTAGGCATGTATGGACATTTAGGCGTATAGCGCCAATTTAGCTTGATTACTATGTTGTCGCTTTATCTTATGATGTCATGGATACTAATTGATATGATGTTGTTTTGGAACATAATTATATTGATGGATACTTAGTTTGTTGCATGTTGGGATTATGGATGCATGCCATTTTATCATTATGACTAATGTATGGTGAATTATGTATAGTTGTGCACGTTGTCACATTTTTATTCCAGAAAGATGATATGTTAGTCTAGAATTCATTGATATCTTATTTAGTAGTTGATTCACATTTTATCGGACATGTACGTTTAATGTGTGCAATGAGTGTGCAGGTGACAGGTCACAAGAGAATGTGGGATTCAGGCCAGCTACACAACTTTGCACAAGCAGCCCACGGGGCTAAGTCCTAGTTGTGTTTATTGCATGAGGCCTTAGCATTAGAATTATTGTTTTGGGCACCATGGGTGACCCTCACTTGTAATGTAATATGTCTTGTATTATTAATCTTGCTTAGGGTAATTAGTTTGTGTGGTAAACTTGTTTTGGGGAATTAATGACCCCACTTTCATTAAGTTTTGAATTAGTTTAATGATGTACTTAATCTAGAGGGTTTAGGGTCACATGTGAACCCTTAGGTGGGCCCCACACCCTCTAACCTTGTGCCAAATTTGCCAAACCCGAAATTGGGTTATTTTAGGCATTTTTAGGGACCCCTTTTAGTTTGGGAGTTCCCTTAACATGAAAATGGGCCCTTGGACCCTACCTAATAGGTAGGGGGCTTATTTCCAAGGCTAGAGGGAGTTTTCCTCCCTTTTTGCCTCTTCTTTGGTCACATCCATGTAAGAGGTATAGATTAGTGTGCTTTGTTAAAAGTTGCACAAGATTTGTTTTGTTATGATTTTGAGTAATTTGGGAGAAGAGGGCTAAAAGTCATTTTATCCTTTCTCTCATTTATCTTTGGCATCTTTGACCTTGAAGGAAGAGAGGGGTGACACATGTCACCCCCTCATTTGTGAGGATTTTTTCTTGCTCCTCTTCAAATTCTCCTCATGGGAAAAGAAGAGAACTTTTTTTTTGGAGTTTTGCTTGGAGTCTTGTGGATTTGGAGCTAGAGTTTGCTTGGGTCAAGAAGTGGAAGAGATTGAATTTGGAGAGCTTTTTCTTGAGGTAGGCTTCTTGAACTCTATTGTATGTGTTATATCATGCTAAATATTAGTTGTTTACTTGGAAATGTATGTTGTTGCTTGTAGAATTTATTTGTTGTTTTTTTGATTTTTCTCCCTCCATCATATGGCATGATGGAGTTTTGGAGTTGTGGGGGAAGAGAGGGGAATTTTTCCCTCTCAATCCTTATAGGTTTGATGGTCAAGCCTTGTAGGATTTAGTTACTCCCCTCAAATGGTTGAGGTGGGGAAGGTGGGTCATTTGGCATGAACCTCCTTCCCCATTCTTGGTAAGGAAACCCCTTTGGGGTTTGAAAATCCTTCCAAGAAGGATTGGTGAAAGGGTTGAGGAATAAGGAGGGTTTGAATGAAATTGGAGAAATAAGGAGGGTATGAAGATCTTTTTTTGTACAAATAATGATGGTTACAACATTTAGAGAACTTTCTTTTCTCTTCCCCATTTTTAGAGGTAGAACTTGGTTTCTCCTCCTCTTCACTTTTACAAATTTGGAGTCTTGTTTTGATCTTTGCCTTGTTTTTGTGTGGATGTAATGTTGTTGTCACCCTCACTCTTGTGCATAGTTGTGGATAGTTGTCATCTTTAGCATGGGCTTGGGGGAGGCTAGCATGCATCCCAACCTTGGGAAAGACATGTAATGATGCCTATGGTTGGGTGGCAAAACAAGCTTCTTCTCCTTGTATGGATTCCTGAAGGCATTTAAAGTTGGGTCTCAAGTTGGATGTTGGTTGGAGTTGGTGGCATCTTGGTCTCTCATTGTTCTCTCTTTCCTTTGTGAAACAATACTTACATTGTAACCTCTAAGAGTATGACTATGTGGGAAGATCCTTTGGCATGTAAAAAGTTTTCATCTTGTGAATTGAACCCACTTGTAAGATTTGTATTCCATTTGTATTTGAAAGCCTTCTTTCAATCTTGGGAAGGAGTTGTTAGTTTGTTTTCTTATGTATTTTAGTATGTTTTTGAAATATGATGTATTGAGAGATTGGGAAAAAGAAGCCTTGTAAAATATTGTATTCCTTTAAAATACATTTAGTAGGAATATATGTACATTCCTTTAACATGCTTTGTTTTTGGAATATTATTTGGACAAAAAAAGATTATTTATTGGAAATGAAATCTATTTTGTTATATGAAGTTTGCTATTTAATATTGAAAGAAACTATTATCATTTTGAAATGTACATCTCTTTGTAAAATTATCATGGATTTAGAAACTAAGTGGAACTAGATTTAAAAGGGAAATATTGCTACCACTACATGACTTTAGAAACCGATTATTTGTGTTCAAGGAAAGCTGATTTATGGGGAATAAGGTTATTTGATAATTATCAAAAGAATAATAAAATAAATTAAACTCACATTAATCATATTTCCTTGTTTTATTATTGAAAGTAAGTATTGCAGATTTAAAGGTTTAAAACTTTTTTTTTTAGTACAATATCCTTAGTGTTATTATTCTTTTAGTATGAATAGATAAAAAAATTTAGCCCTTTTTTGCATTAAAGTAACAAGATAAAATATGTTATTATCATCTTGAATTAATTTGTTCCTATGTTGTAAATAATACATATATATCAAAATGAGGTTATAGTTTATAATAGAATTATATTATGCCTAAGCCTAGTTATGTATATTACCTAGGTAATATTTTCCATTAAAATATAATAATGTATATTATCTTTTCTTTTATATTATAATCTAAATAAATCGTATTTTATACATATGTATATGTATATGTATATGTGAATGTGTGTGTGTATATATATATATATATATATATATATATATATACATATAATATAATTAAAATATATTACAAAAAAAAAAAAAGAATTGAATTTGTTAACAAAAAATGGTTTTAAAAGTTTTTATAAACAAAAAAATATAAAACAAATTTGTTTGGGGAGGTCGAACCCTCCCTCGGCCCACCATTCGCCCCCACCTGCTCTACCGCCACCCCGGTGCCCTGCCGCGGCCGCCGCTCACCCTCCACCGCCGTCGCCCCTTCCCCTCCTTGTTGTCCCCACCCCCATTTGCGCAGTTCCTGTCTCTCGCGCCTTCATCCACCCTTCCCCACACGGACCCCCTCCCTTCTGTCTTCGATGTCCACTCCAGCCTAGCATCACCCCCTCCGCGACCTCTCGCCACTGTTCTTCCCCATGAATCGCCCTCCTTTTTCAAATCCATCGACCCCCTTAATTTTTTTTTTTATGTATCAAACAACAAAAACACATTTCTTGTTATGGTATGGACCCTCAAGCAAATTCTATACGGGTTTAAAAAAAAAAAAAAAAACTCCATAGATCCTCCATAACCCTGCACATCCAAAAGCCAAAGCCAAAAAAAAATGAGAAATAGAATGAAAAGAAAGAGAAGAAACTAACATAGAGAGGATTAGGGCAAACTTTAGGGTATTTTCAAAACCAAGGGTCAGGATCAGATTTGATCAAAGGGCTCACAAACAACCCTACTCACTTTTAAGTCATGAGCATTTTAAATGGGTTTGGGAAAATAAATTAAAGGGAATGTGGGGCAATTAAACTTAAAGAAGGGAAAATTAAATAAAAATTAAGGAGGGTTGATAGACCCCTTTAGTGACCCTAGAAAATACTTAGTAGAAATAAATGATTAAAGATGAAATTTGACTAGTGGTTAATTAATTGGGCAAATTGAAATAGTGTAAAATAAATTAATAATGGAAATCAGATATGTATTGTTAGTATTTAGTTAAAAAAATTACCGTCTTCTTGGTCAATTTTTCCGTGTCCCAAGGTGGGGCACGACAAGTCAAAGGAGATCCTGAAGCATAAAAATGGCGAGTCAACAAAGTTGTTCTTTTACTAGCAAGACACCGTTGTTTGATGGAGTGAATTATTATTTTTGGAGTCTAAGGATGAGGACTCACATTATGTCCTTAGGGTTTGATATTTGGAAAGTTGTGGAAGATGGTTATAGTGTTCCTGTTACTCCACAAGCTAGTAATGAAAACAAGAAGCTATGTAGTGATAATTCAAAGGCTATGAATGTTATCATATGTGGTCTAGGTGAATTTGAGCTTGTAAAGGTGATGCATTACAAATCATCCAAGGCTATGTGGGATAAGATTCAAGTCTTGTATGAAGGTGACTCCAAGGTAAGAATTGCCAAGCTCCAAACTTTCAGAAATCAAAGTGTAAAAGTCTTAAGATGAGTGATGATGAATTCATTGCAACAAACTTACTTAAGGTTGACAAATTTCTCAACACCATGAAAGCTACTGGGTGAATATATGAAGGACAAAGTTGTTGTTCAAAAGGTTTTGAGATCTCTAACTCCTAAGTTTGATTCCAAAGTGTCTGCCATTGAAGAAGCCAAGGATTTGACTCTCTTAAAGATGGATGATTTGTATGGAACCCTAATTGCATATGAGATGAGAGTTCTAGTGACAAACCAAGTCAAGAAGGAGATAGCCTTCAAGGTTGAGAAGAAGACAAAGGACAAGAAGACTAAGGTTGATGATGTTGCTCATGAGTTGGATGATGATGAGTTATTTTTCATGGTTGCTAGAAGATTGAATGTTGGAACTGGTAAGTACAAAGGTAAACTTCCTTTTAAATGTTTCATTTGTGGTAAAGTAGGTCACTTTGTTGTTAAGTGTCCTCATAGACATGAAAAGAAAGGTGATGATGATCATGAAGGTGGTCATGAGAAGAAAAATCAGAAGTATAATAATGACAAGAAGGATTTCAAGAAGTTTGACCACAAGAAGAAGGGAAAGAAGAGTTTTTACACAAAGGGGAGGTTTTATCTTCTAAAGCAAGCGATGCGAGTGATGTTTCTGATTCTGAGTCTGAATCTGATCATGGATATGTAGGTGATGAGGTATTGTTTATGAAAAAATATGCCATGAGATCTACTTGTGGTGGTTCTACATTGTTAGGAGATTTCATATCATATTATTGCAAAGATTTTGAAGAAGTAGAAGATGACTATGAAATTGAATTAGTATGTGTCCAAGTTGAGCTAAAACATGCTGAGAAGAATGTCAACAAGTTAAGGATTTAGGTTAAATAATATGAAGACAAAATCCAAGAGATTGAATAAAAATACTTTGGTTTGTAACTAAAAATATAGATGAAACTGTGAGAAGGCTAGAGATGCAAATTAGTACTATGACTCTAAACTTGTAATCTAAGGAACAACCAATATTTACCTATCATGTTATAGATCACCCAAGAACACCTCAACTATGTCATGTAACCACTCATTAGAAATCCATTGACTTGTAGAACACATCCATTCTTTATATAGCTCATGAAACATCCATAGATGCAAACCAAACTTACTTTCCTCTTCACCAAACTGAGCTTCCCAGTAAAGTAGTTTTGGAAATTTACCTGGTTTGCACCGTTTTTGCCACATTTAATACCTTCAAATGCATTCAATAGGGACAAAATTAATTCCTATTCAATCTCCAATATATAGAAAGTATCAACAAATTCAAAACATGAGGCTTATACCTTCATTTTCTAGTCGAGCAATCATGTCCTAAAAACAAACTTGTTCTTCACAAACTGAGATGGTTTACCTATCAAATATCCTCATCAAGAGAAAAATAATATACCATTTGAAATCTCTTTGAATCTAATTTCCATGACACATTACATTTCCTTCCAATTCCAAGTGGAAGGCCTTCAACCAGGTCCATTATTGAATCGCTCATTTAGGTATCAAGGACTCAAGAACTAGTCTTGGACGTCAACTTGGTCCAACATCTCCAAAGTCATTTCCAAGCTTAACCAAATCATGGAAAACCATCAAAATAGTTTTTCTAAGCACTCATAAACCTTCAATCAGCATGAATAAACTCAGAACAATCACCAATCTCATGAAGCTACTCAAGACCATGCTTAAAAAACATCTTCCAGATTTGGCCTTCAAAGAATAGATCATAAATTTCCCATATATTATTAAAAAAATAAAGTTTGACATGTCATTGAAAATATCTTAGAATCAGGATCACAACAAAACTTTAACCAAATATTAACTCCAACTCGTAGCTCATTCAAATCCACTTTTACCATCGACTTCTCCAAAGCGCCCCACAATTTAGTCTTCATAAATAGGGCACACTTTGTACTACTTTAACATCTCAACCATGATCTAAAACTATCATAGAAATATAGAAAAACTCTTAGGCTAAAAAAATTTCAATTTATTTCATACCTTCTTTGAGAAACATTTCCATAAACCGAACTTCTACAATGCTCATTTAGGTATCTAGGACTTAAGAACTAGTCTTGAAGTCAACTTGGTCCAACATCTCTAAAGTAATTTCCAAGCTTAACAAAATAATGGAACACCATCATAATTTTTTTTCTAAGCACTCATAAACCTTCAATCAACATGAATAAACTCAGAACAATCACCAACCTCATGAAGCTACTCAAGACCATGCTTAACAAAACATCTACCAGATTTGGCCTTCAAAGAATAGATCATAAATTGCCCATATATTATTAAAAACTTAATTTTGATATGTCATTGGAAATATATTGGAACCAGGATCACAACAAAACTTTAACCAAGTATTAACTCCACATGTAGCTCATACAAATCCACTTTTACCACAGCATCGCTCCAAAGTGCCCCAAAATCCAATTTTCATAAATAGGGAACACTTTATACTTTAACACCTGAACCATGATCTAAAAATATCATATAAATATATAAACACTCCTAGGATAAAAACAATGTCAATTTATTTCATACCTTCTTTGAGAAACATTTCCACAAACTGAACTTCTTTAGAAATAAGCCATTTTGAGTGGTGCCCACATATTGTCACAAACTCTATCTTAACTTTTGGAAATATGGAGGAGTACTATACAACCTAAAATCATCAATTTTTCAAAACCAATCAACACATATGTGATACACTCATTTTCTCTAAGTCACTTTGAGCTAGGGTCTAATTAGGGTTTCAAAGATGCTTATCTTCTTAACAATTGTTCATAAAAACGTGACAATCAAACCACCTCATTATTTTTTCTAAACCTCCTTAGTTCCATAGAAAAAAATTCCTAAAAATATTTGGGTCCCATGTAAAGCATATAGTTCACAACTTGAGCATCAAAAGGTCCACTTTTAGCTTAAAACCACATTCTAGAAAATCTGGTTTTACCAAAAACCTCATATATTGCAATTCCTTAGCCTGAAAATTCTCATGAAGCATAATGAAAACATATTTTAATTGTAAATACTCATCACATAGCTCAAGTTCTTCTAAATCTCTTCAGCCACAACGAATTACCGTGCTTACTTAACATGTTTCCACCTTCTTGCTAACTAAGGACCATGAAATACTATCCAACCATTGAGAAATAACTTGAAACTCGTTAGGAATGCATTTGTTTAGTGCTCACATGATTATTATAATATTATTAGTGAAGTTGTTTATGGGGTTATAACAACCCACGTAGATAGGTTGTGGGAGAAATTTATGGGATGAATAGTTAGAGCTACCTCCTTGTTTATAGGAGAAGCTTAAGCTATAAATATGTAACCATATCCCCGAATGAATTTAATAAAGAAAAAATCAATTGTTTGATTGTGTAAATATGATAATGTACCATTAAAATCATCATACATGTCATGTACCTCATCACCATGTTGCCACCATTCTCTAACAAGACTTATCAACTCCAAATATCAAGTCACCATACCATTACGCAAGTTCCAAGACTAAGACTAGGCCTAGAAAGACTACTAAAACACCATGACAAACCATGAACTAACCTTGATGACTTCTTACAGACACTTAGATACATGTTTTTAGGAAATAAGAGATAAAATATGTAAAATAATCCCTCACAGAATCACAACAGTAGAACTAATATGCATAAAATTATTACAGACCTCAAATAAAAGTGCAAAATAAAATAACACAACACAAAGAGACAATATTTAACGTGGTTCACCCAATTTGGGCTACATCCACAAAGAATCACTTGCTTAGATTTTATTACAAGCCACCACTCTCTCAATACAATACCCAGATCTGTTTGGAGCTATGCTCAACAAACTCTACAGAATTCACACCCGAATTCAAAGCACATCTGTAATGTTTTTCATCCTTCTATCATATGCATAAAACCATATAAATAGACAACTGCTTAAGCAGATTTTAAAAAACCATGGGTATCAAAACCATGGGCAAAAACGTCCCATAAACCTATGGGTCAAAATCCCACCCATATGAGAAAATCATGTTTCCCAATATATCGGGCACGTTTTAAGGCCCAATTTTTTTTTCGTAGGCCCTCAGGCCTCAAACTCAAGCAATGGGGCTACCGCCCCGGATCCCCACTCGGGCTTGGCCCGGCCCGAACCCTAGCGAGGATACATGAAAAGTGTATAGTCTTCAACACTTTCACACATGAAAATAGGCTCCACAACCTAACACCTATATCACATCATATGAACCATTCTTGATCTTATGACATCCTTAATTCAACTTGGGAGGACTCATACTATGACCATGCACATTGAATCATGCTCCAAGACCTCATAGAAAATCACTAAACTCAATCACTACACATAAACCTTCATGTTAGATCTTTGGAAGACACCTCATGGAGACCGATATGACACCATGCCACTCTTTTCCATAAATGTATTATACATAAATGATAACACTAAGAACACAATGGCTCACTTTCTCATAAATAATCATGTACCTTCTTGACCACCGTGATTTATACCGCTAACTTGGCTTGTTCTCAAGAACATGCCTTCAAGTGACTTGAATTTTCCTTTCCCAGCCTGAATAATGAAATGAAACACATTCCACATCCTCTCTACCATGTCTTAACACACTCCTCTTGCTTGGATTGGCTTGCTATAGTTTGTTTTTCTTCATACACCCATCCAAGCTTGCACTAGGTCCTTGAACTAGGCCTAAATGAGCTTGTTTGAGCCATGATTCATAATGCATGTCTTGTTCACTAAGGAGTATCCCAAAACTATTCCTTCATGATCCTTGGGAAGTGACAATGACTCTCTCAAAAATCTCTTGTTTATTCTAAGAAAAATCAAGTGGTCACAAATAATGTGATGGAGTCGGTTTCCACATAGCTCAAGCAAGCATAAATAAGACACTCCCCCAATTTGACTCAACTCAAATCCCTTGGTAAGGACTAGTCTTAAGATACTTGTAAATACCAAGTCATGGGAACAATGTATGTTGGAAAACACAAGCACCGAGAGGAGGCCTCTCAAAAATTTGAAAACTCTTCATAAACTCAGTAAGTTATTCAATCTAGATCACCATTAACCATGAGGGAATAATGACATTCAAACATGAGAAAGGAGTAAGCAAACACACATGAACACAAGGTTTAATATGGGAAACCCTTTAAGGAGAGAAAAACATTGAAATAAATGCACTAGCTTGGAAAAATTTTCCTATAAAGGTTACAAATATTTCAATTGTTGAGCATCCACTCAACTTGAAGCTACAACTCCAAAATTTATCCAAGCAACAACTTGACCTTCAACAAGCTACTACTTGCATGAAAGCTACAACTCCCAAGTAATTTAGCCAAACTACTAATTGACCTTATGGAAGTTATAACTTACAAGGAATCTTCAACTCCCTATTTTCTAAGCCACAACTAAGTCTTCTATAATATTGTTTTGATCACCCTTAGTTAGTTGTCTTAACACAACAAATTGTGATCTTTAAATCAACTCTTTTATCCTCTCTCTTCACCTCCTAATTAACCTCTATTTTCTTCACTTCATCTCTGCTGCTGCAATAACAAACTTCAATTGCCTCTTTAAAATAATAATTTTTATGTCTCTCTCCTTGAATGAATTCCTCAAACAACTACCCTTCCATGCATAAAAACTGCTGCAAAAATTGCATTCATGAGTTCAATAGACATACACCTTGATTTCCAGATTTTTACATGCCCTACTACTACTTCAATGATATTTTCGTCAAAAACACATTCACACATGCACTATAAATCATTCAAATACATGAGCATTACATGCTCTTACACTTCATTAAATTCCAAAGATTCTTCACCTCCTTCATCCTTCAACTCATACAAGTGACATGAAATGAAATCAACAAAAATTCCCATATGTAATCATTACATCTAAAATAGTGTTAGTTACAACTACACATATTCCTTGAGTTTTCAAAACACTCCTAATACCTTCAAGGGACTATAAGAAACTCTTGAACTCGTTCAACACCTGAACCAACTAAAAATACTCTTCTTATAATCTGAAAATTGACATGTTCTTATGTAATTGCCATACTTTTTGTCTTCTTCCTTTCAATGTATGTTTCTTTGTCTTCTAGCTTATTCTCGAATCATGTCAATTGTTATAAACATGAATGTAAAGTTTAAAATTCTCTCTTCTTGTCTTTTATCACTTTTAAGTGCTCTTGTAACTCACCATTTCTCCTTAAGACTCCATTGGAGCTTGCATGCACACCTAGAAATATGAACTTTACAGACAATATTCTTCTTGGTGAAGTAGAAAAATTTCATATTCATTTCACACACCAATATCATGATTGAGGATACTTCAAGAAGTGTAAAACAACACCATGCACTTGGGGTAGCAATATCATTCACCATTCACATCATACATCACTGATTGGAATGAGGTCTTGATGGCTTTATATGCATTCAAAACCAATATTCACCTAATGAGAAAGATATTCATACAAAACCATGTCCATCTCTCATATGCCAATTTTTGGAAGGCTCGCATCATTGGGCATCTCATCAGGTCCATAGTTTGCATCATTTCAAGGTTTTTAGCTAGAATGTACTTACATCTCTGGGACTGCTAACTCTAGTATTTAAGACACAAAAACTAGTCTTGGTTTGCATGGATTCAAACACTAAAAAATTCACTTTCATGATGAACCAATGCATTTAAAACTTCATATGGCACCTATAATCCATCTACAAATACTCACATGCATGATTTAAGAGGAGAAAAACACTTTTACTCTCTTGTTTCTCTGACCTACTTGATGGGCCTAGAATGAAAAATTAGACCATTTGAACTTAGATCAAAACACACTTCACTTGATCACTTCTTGGGCTTGAACATTTCATATATGACTTGTATCAACTGTCAACAATCACCTTTCACCTCCACAACATGCATTCAATTCATAACTCCCTCAACCAAACTTAGCTAGTTTTGTATTATTAGGATTTTAACGGTAGGATACTTACATTGATCTGGTTCATCAAAATTTTGCACACAACATTCCTATATATTTTTCATGAGAATTTGAGGCATCTCCCATTCTTTCTCCCACACCAAACTTTCTACCATGAAGCTTACTATATAGGACTATACAAGCAATTTATTTCAAAATAGAGCTGAAATTGTACCTTACCAGCTGCCCTAGAGCTAAAAAATACTACCAAGAGGAAGTACAATGAGTCCTTTACATGATCATATCATCAAATTAGCTCACCCAAGCCATTTCATGATCAAACAACTCATATTTTTCCTATCGCTCTCAAAGGAGGGTTTTGAGAGGGTTTGGAGTGACTTGACTTGTTAAGATTCATTCATAAATGATAGGCCTTCATTATTCCTCATTCCAACTCTAAAATGTTATATATTCCATGCCCTAACTATGATGAAATATCTAGGTCACCATGTAGAGGTTTTACATACCAATGAGCTCTTCAAAGTTGACCCATGAGCTAGAAATGACCATTTTGGGAGCTCGGTAGCACTAAAAACTTCATAACTTCAAAATTATTCTTCATTTTGTCCTAAAATTTGATCCAAAATACTATAAAAACCACATTTGCATTTCCTAAGGATTATTTTCTCATAAATAGTCATCTACCTTCTTAACCAATACCATTTTTTCCTGTTAATCTTGTTTTTCCTTAAGGATAGTCACGAATAGGTCCCCAAACACACCTCCAATAGATGAGACATGACTTGTAGGATCATTTTAAACCTCTCTATAATGTCCCTACACAATTATCTTTCTTTTGTTGGCCTTCCATGGATTGTTTTGCTTCATACACCCATCCAAGCTTGCTGGGTTCAGGTCCTCGAACTAGGCCTAATTGAGCTAGTTCCAACTCATACTTCATGAATATGCCATGTTTTCATCATGTAGACCCTTAAACATGTCATATTCATGTTTCTAATAGTTATACCATGCTTCTCTATCATCCTACTTCATTCTATCCACTAATTCATGTCATATTGTTGACTAGGCTTGAGGATTAGACCTACTAGACTGAGCTAGTCACATCGATTCCACTCATGCATCCTTGTATCCATCATTATGACCTTATTTCCTCATCAGATACCAGCTCAACCTTTTATGACATCATCCTTTCATTCTTTCACATCACCATTATGCCTCTTCCATTCATTATCTACTCAAGAAGCTACATCTCCATCAGGTGTTCTTATACAATGCCTTCAGACTTTGCCTTGTCACGGACGCATTACAAGCTTTTTCTGCTCTCCTTCATCCTAATTTTTCATTGATGTTCTTTTTACATAAATGAAAATTCAACATCCACATGCCAAAAATATCCCACTTTTTCATTAATGAAAAAACCTTGGATATTCACCCCCTTTTACATTAATGATAAAGTGCATATCTATATTCATTACCTTCTTCTTCATTAGCTTATTTGGGCCACATATTGGTTAGAAACATCAACCATACTCATCATTCAAGCTCATCCTCTTATCTCTCCTTCTTTAACTATGTTTTTCTCTTCACCATTCATTAAGGTCGATGTTGCTCCCCTAAGTAGATTCCTTCATAGAAATTACACATGCCAACAAACTAATACTTGAGTAATAACTTACTCCGACTCAAAATAATTCCTATCTTAGCTTAAAATGTTCAAAACAAGCTTCATCCTACCATATATTGGTTACACATACTATTTAGGACTTAGTTCCCTAAACCATAATGTCGAGCAAATTAGACCAACTTTATCTTGTTGCAACCACCTATAAAGCACATGGACTAACCCTTTATGGGCCCCCTAATGTTTTACTATCCTTCTCTATCTGTCTATGCAAGAATTTTACTTTATACCTTGTCCTTGAGTCATCTAGGTGGGTCCACATTATTTCCTTTGCCATATGTTACTCTTTGCAGTGTTTACAACCTTCTTTGTGTGTTATTGCACCTATTTGTGCTCATGACTAGCCCTCCCTTGAATAAATTATGCTATCATCAACTAATTCTTTCACTCTAGCCTCCTTATCATCAAAACATCAATTTGAATGACATAGATAGTTCCCCATGCCTTAAGCTGGTATTCTCGATTCTAGGTCCATCTTTTTGTAGAATACAATTTTAGAGTTTCATCCACCATCAACACTTTCAAATTGTGGTGTCTTTGTGCAAGCTTATATTCATGCTTAAAGTCTCATTCTTCACTCTGGGCACCTAAAACTCAACAAACCCTTCTTTTCATACTGACCTCTTTCTTAAGACAATATTATACATTCTTTGTATCCACGTACATGTTTGATACATAGTGTACTATTTGGAGGACTCCTCATTAACATTTCTATTTTTGACAGTGCCCTACACTCCTTTTCCAACCTTCATGAGGTCTCATCATACTTGATATACCTTCTTAGATACTCTATTCTCGTTTGTGAGACAATTTTAAACCTACCTTGTAACCTCATACATACATTGTAACTCTGTAACTACACTTTCTATGCTCTAATATTTTTACAACTACTCCAAGAGTTGACTTATATTCATATCAAGTCATTTAATTATTCTTTCTCAAACTTTATGGATCAAAACATGATTAAAGTCTTTAATCCATTCCTATAGATTATCTAAATACTACTCAAAAACATGTTGGTGACATTACTTAAAGCTCGAGTGATCATTTATAGTCTTGAAAACATGTTTACAATAGACACTCTCATCCTTTCTTCCCTCACATATTAATGACCACTTTCATGATATATAATTCTTCTAGAGACCTCACAACCTTGACTCAGGGGCTAATGAACCAACATGTAGAACCACTCACCTAACTTCACTGATTTGCAATGAAGAGTACTTGCTAAGAGACTCATTTTTGTTCTCACAGATTTGAAAATGCCTAACCTTTCTTCATACTCTTTCCAAGATGCAGTTTCATGCTCGATGCACCATAAGTCGAAGTAAAATACTAATGACATATAATATATAATTCCAACAACTCATACTCATGCCAGGATGCACCTATGAGCTCTGTCTCGATGGATTGATTTAGTCAATCACATAGAATAACCATTTCCTTCATGAATATTCCATTCTAGTCAATGTCAACATCTAACCAAGATATTTAATAGATTCAATTATATTTATGTCATGTAACTTCTTTGGTGTGATCTTTCTCGGACCCCTCCAACTCTCATGTTTAGGATATGGCAGAGTTCATAACTCTTTCAAGCATTTTAACCATGAGAACTTTGAAGATACACATGAACAATTTAACACCACCTTTTCAATACCACATACTTTATGGATGATTGACCATGGTGACAACACAATCTTCATCTTTCACAGGAATGTAACCACATTCTACACTCTCTTGCAGACTTGAGAAATGAATTACATGGATTATGACAAAGACAAAATTATGGGTTTGAATTTTGCACCTAGCTTAGAATTACAGAGTTGACATGAATGATTAACCAAAAACACTTAAGGTTCACTCATTTAGACATTATTTTTCACCTTACTAGTTTTTATAAGCTTGACAAAGCATTGTTACATAGATTCGACTCAAAGCATTACCATCTTCTTCATAGGATGATACGAGACTATGATTGGAAAGACCATACCTCATGATGATTAGAATTGTCTTGCATAGACTCTAGAGGATTTAGAGAACCTTGAATGATATCATGACCTTATCATACTTCGTTCTTGCATCTAGGCTTGAAAAACTAACCACTCATCTAACTAAGCTTCACTTCATCTATTATAGAGATTTGACTATGTACTTATCTCTTCATAAGGCTTGATAACTTAGATGAAATTTGATGAGTTTTCATGTGAACCTTCTTGATTAGACTCCAAATTTTCCACCGATCTCCTAAGAGCCTTTATCTATGCTTCATCGATGGCTTTACAACCACCTTATAGAGCATATGGCACACTTAGAGTATTTACACCTTAATCTCACTCCTTTAGCACTCAACATTGAAATTTGCTTCATGGACCACTCATTCTTGAAGGCTACTACATCTTATGTACATTGAAAAATTCACATACTCACCATGACTAGGACCAACAATTGACTCATGTCCAACTTGTTATTTATAGATTGACAAACCTCGTGATCTTAATTACTTCTTTCATGATTCAATACTTTAGAACTCGAGATAGACACCCTAGACCAACAATACACACTTAACACCTTGTAAAAAGGCATGATCATAAGTCTTCTTTTCATAACCTTACATTTTCTTTAGGAGCTCTATGCACACTTCAAGAGATGTCTCTTTAGAAACATTAGCTAGATATGGCAACACAAACCCGATGACAAACATCACACTCTTTATTTTTCTTGGACACTCAAGTAAGACCTCCAAACACTCTATACAGACTAAATATGTCTGATATTAGAACTTGAAAAGTTATCCAAGGGCATGGAAACATTATTCTGTACATGTATGAATAACCATGACCTTCAAGAACCTTACAGAGATCAAACTTGCATATATACCTTAAGAAAGGGATTGAAAAAACATACCTTTTAACTAATCATACATTCACAACATGAGAATTATTTAATCAGATACTACTAATATTGATAGTGTACTTCCAAGGACACACCATTCTTCCTTCAAATGATACATGTCATCTACAATCCTATAGAAGGAACACAATGCATGTTTAATCACTTAAAACTCGTATAAAGTCATAAAAAGAGCTTGATGACTCAATCTTATCTCTCTTTGTCTTTGATAATTTCTCATTCTTATTTAATATCACCTTAGGTGTGATAATTTCATCTCCTATATCTTATTCTTCTGATTGGATACTTGAAAAACATACATGATGCATCTCATACACTTGTTCTATCATAACTAGGGGTAAAAGTTCTTCTTGGATTTCATTAGGCTTGTCTTCTTTCTTCTTGGCTTGATCATCACCTTTTGATGCCTTTCTTGAACTTGCTTCTCCTATGATAATCATTGATTTATTCTCCTTTCCATCATCAAAACATACTATCTATTTGTCAAACTCTACATATTTAGACCTAGAATTAAGTTCCTTGACCTTGTATGTGTACTTCACATCCTTATTTCTAGTGGCTCTTTCAGATATGGTTGACTTGGTCTAAATTTTGAATACCTTCTTACATTTTCATTTGAATACATGAAGTTTGTTACTGTCCCTAGAATGTTCATTTAGATGACAATGTCTTGCAAAATTTCCTTATTATACAACTATAAAAATAACACCACTCTTTCTTCTAGATTGATGTGGACTGATATTCCACCCAAAATTTGTAGCCTTATGATCATGACACTTCCTAAAAAAGTGTCCAAACTTGTTGCAATTATAACATACTATCTTGTTCATACCTCTTAAGTCTTCTTCTCTCCAAGACCGACTAGATGGTTCATAGAGACAATACTTAGTAGTATGAATCTTATCTTGAAAATTGAAACATGTGATATTATTTGAGTACTCATCTTTGTAATCTCTCCATGGATGGTCATATATGACATGCTTCCTACACTCCTTAGCTCTATGTCCAAAATTGTGACAGAAAAGCAATAGCCATTGAAGGTTCTTTCATACCTGGATGCATTTGGTTGTCTAATTGATTTAGACCTTCTCGATATTATTTCCTTGGCCTTCTTCATAGTTTCTTTTCTACTAGGACCGATTTTCTCATCTTCACACTTCTTCATATGCTCTCCTTTGAAGCCTAGTTTTATTTTGTCTCCTTCTTCTCTTTGATTCTCCAAGATTCCATCAAGAAGCTTTCCTTAGACATGAAGAAGAATTGAGAACCTTGAAGGTTGAAATAAAAGAAGAAAAAAATAGATTGAAGATGTATTTGTTGCTTCTACAAAGAATTGACATGATTGTGTGGTCCATATGTCTATTAATCTTAATACATAGTGGTTTGGTCCAATCTGAGTGACATTGTGTTAGCTTATTATTTTATCATATGAAAACTATTATGCTTTGACAATAATATGTGGGTTGAATTCCCTCCACTATTGTGAGGGAATTCACTATTTATTAAAATAAAAATGAGCAAGAAAAAAATATGTACTATATTTATACTAACTTATGAAGATGATATTTTACTCCCATAGAAAGGAATATAAGGTGAAAAGAGACAAGAAAAAAATGGAGATGTGTAAAGGAAAGGAAATCTTGCATTTGAAACAAGTAAAAAAATTCTTATTTTACTTTATAAATAAATAATTTAATGTAAGAAACACTTTTGATAAGAATTTTACATGCATGGAAAGAATGAAGAAGGATAAACACATGACATAAGAACACATGCTTTTACTAAAAAGATCATGGCACAAAGTTTAGAAAATATCCTTTATTTTCTTCACAATAATGAACACAAAGTATCATACACTTTCCTCTCATATAATATATTTAACAAAATCACGGGCAACACAAAGTTTGGAAAAAAATCTCTCCAAGTGTATAATAATTCAAATGCTCTTATTCCTTTTACAATATCATCGAAAACCCAAAGTCTCTTCATATATCTCTAAAGAAATATCCTATGAAAGTCTCACAAAGTATCCTTTCCAAGTAATAAGTCTCCAGTTGGTAAAAATACCTCAAAATGATTCAGAAACAAATATTTGAAAGGAAATCCTCCCTATTTTATAGCCACATGCAAGCTTGAACGAGTCAATTTTCCTAAAATAGAAACGTGCAAATTGACAAAAGTTAATTTGCACAATATTGAAACTTACAAATTGACAAAGTCAATTTGTGCAACCTACAAATTTGACTAAGTCAATTTGGACAAGGTGAGAGCTACAAATTTAATGTGCACTTTATATAATAATAAGGTGTCATTTTACATACATGAAAATGCACATATGAAGAAATGTACAATTAATTTAGATAATTTACAGTTGCTTACTAAGTATTTTACTCTAACACATCTTCTTCATGATCAAATCATTTCTTAAATTTTTGACCCTCTCGTATCAACGCAACTCCCCTAACAAATGTATTTTTCATTTTTGGCTCCTAGAGTGGGGTTTGAGGATGAAACAACTTTATATTCTCATGGAATTTGGAACACCTTTATTTTTGCATCTTCATCCTAAAAAATTAGTTTTTAATATTCAGGATTCGGAGCACACTTGCATTTTGCATGCAAATTGCTAATATACAATAGAGGATTGAAAGTGTAATCAACACTAGCGGAAATATCATTTCACAAATCAAGGTTAGGGAATTTTTCTACTTGCATTCCAAAAGTTTGATTAATACTAATAGGTGTTTTTGGAATATAGGGTTTTGGGAGCATTTTACAACTAGCTTGCTAATGTGATCAAGAAGTCCCAAACTTTGACAAACTCGTTTTTTAAAATACTTAGACAATTTTTTATTGAATTTTATTGATTGTGATTGAATTTGCTTAGTGGACTCATTTTTTGCATAAATTTAAATTTGGGGACAACACACTACCGAGGGTGAGGGATATCAAATGCAATGTTGAGTCACATAGGATAATGAAGGGTGATTTAGTATTACAAGGGTTTATAGGAGAGTTGGCTCGTGGTAGAGTCTTATCGGGAAATTTTTAAGACCCCATACCAAAATCCAACTTGAATTTTTTTAAAAAATTGTAAAAATGGATTTCTTGTAAATGGCGAATAAGATAAAAATGTGTATAGTGACACAGAAAACAATTTTTTGGGAAAAAGGTGCGTCGGGAAGTAATCAAGCTATAGATGAAAGTCTCGTATGGAAATATGTTGCAGATGGGTGTCTTTATGGAGGCCATATACAAGTGGTGTCTATAGCCATATTTCTTCTAGAGAAATCAGGTTGCATACACTTGCTCGCATATAAACTTCATACGAGATGGGCGTATGGACTCTACAATCGGGTGTCTATAATTTGTAGTCGAGCATCTAGACTCTGTAGTTGGGCACTTGGACTTTCAGAGTCGGGCATCTAGGGTATGTGGTGGGCATCCTAGATTAGTGGATGATGTTGGTGGGCTGCCAAGAATTTTTAGTATTTTGTCGGCGTATGGAACATATGGGGTTGTCTGCAGGCTACTGCAGATTAGACATCGGCTTATGTAGTCATGCATGTGGACTATTTAGTCGATGTCGGGCATATTTTATGCAATTAACTAATGTCATTGGCGCGAGATGCTTAGATTTTTATTAGTATATATTGGTGAATGTACCGAGTTTTTGTTTCGAGGCAACAACGATTGCATAGGTATTATTTTAAACACTAGGTGATCTCGACCCACAAAAGTAACATACATCCATAAATTTTAGGAAAAATGCTACTCTGTAGGACTCCTCAAAATCACCAAATATAAATTTCAAATATGTAAATATTCGCGAATTAGCAAAAATTCACCACTAAATTTTTCCCAGAGTCTTATATTTGTGTTGTATGGATGATTTTGAATGGTCGGGTAAGTTTAACAAACTACGGTAGATTAGTCTTCCAATTATGGAAAATGGGCTGAGTTGGCTCAGAAGTAATGCAGAACCAAGCTATCATAAGGTAAGGTCCAAAGTAGTGATGCAAGGAGGGATCTTGGATAGGAACTCGATGTCAAAGGACAAGTTGCAGAGGAAATTTTTAATGAGTAGAGATTTGTAGAGCATGGAATACCAAAATATGCAACTTGACCAAAAATGGCCCAACAACTATTTTGAAACGCCCAAAGACTAGATCGACTTACAAACACAAAATGATGGGTTGTGGAGTGGGAGTGATCGATGTTCCTCCTCCACTAATTTTTTCCCTCACAAATACTTTTGCATAACAATGTCATAAATTCATTTTTGGCTATCACACCCTTTCTCTCTCCTTTCTCTCACATGATCAACAACATGCATTACCGTAGTCACAAAATCATGCACTTTAGAAATTTATTTATCTCGGTCTTGTACTACTATTTAGAAGGTTATTAAGTGAAGAAAGTACTAATTAACCCCTATTCTTTGGCCATCTTGTTTATTTTATTTTGTAATTTGTGACCTATTGAACCCACATGCCTAGCCTTTTTCCGAGATTTCACATTAATTTAGCCTCTTGGGCACCTAGATTTAATCGGGTGCCCATGGGCACCCTGGTCCTACTTGGGGTGCCCCGGTCCCTTTTACACTTTCTTGCCACTTTTTGGGCCTCTTCTAGCCATTTTACATCTTTATCTTTCTTGTGGTTAGCCTTTTCAGGGTTAATTATGAAATTAGAGAAAGAGAAACCTATAAATATAAAGTTATGAGACCATAATGAGGGACCTAACATCATCTACTACTATCACTCCATCTATAGTTGCATCCATCTATTGCATTGGAATCCACATAGCTCCATCATCAAGGCAGAAGTTAGGACATTTGCATCACACTTCATAGGGGGATGGATTCTATTATATTTCATGCACATATGCTATTACATTTTCTACATTTATTTATCACTCGCTATTTCACAAAATGCGTCTAACACAAGATCACCTAGGGCATGACATGCACACACACACACCATAACTACATCTAGGTATGAAATGTAGTGCATCACTAAGTTAGTAAGCCCACAGTTGTGGCATCTAAGGTCAGTCTAACCCATTCATATGCATATTTCTTTTTTTAGGGTTTTGATACTAATTTTGGGTCTTTTGCAAGTCTTCACAACATATTGGATTATTGGTGGCATTTAGCACAGACAACAAATCTTATGTGACACATAACAAGGGTTTCAGACCACCTTGACCTTGTAAGAACCGGTTGTAGAGATTTTGCATGAGACTAGGGTGCATATTCTACTTACCAGAGTGCCCATGGGCACCCTAGTCCTCTCCCAGATGCTCCAGTCTAGGCACATCACCCAGATATGTCCCTGTGGGACCCTAACATAGTCTCTCCTACTTTTTGATTTTTTTGCATCACCGCAACATTGTTCGACAAGTGTTCATTATTAGTTGAGTTCTTTCCTCTTCTCTCTTACATATTAGGGTGTCAAATTTCATTAGTTTTATTTACTTATTTCATATACATATCGTCTTATTGCATTTACTTTTGTGTTATATGTCCTCCAAGATTAGATTAACTATGCCCATACTACTTGGTTAGTCCATTTTTAGTTAATCATTTTGGTGAACCCGACGTCTTATCATGGCTAAAGATACTTCTTCTCCACCTCCAATCATTTTGCAATTTGATAGTTTTGGTCATGCCTTTGTTAACACTCCAATGGATTTTTTTGGTTATCAACCTTGTCCTTTGCTTATTCATCTTCCATCTTCAGACATAGACCATGCCACTCTAGATGACGTTATTGTTGCTTATATGTGTACTATTGATCCTAATACTTTAGCGAGAGTTCTAGAGGAGGCATAGGCTCCTCAACCTGGTCACATAGCTACACCTCCTACCATTTCCAAACCACATGATGTTCTCCATTTGCATTTGCCCATTAATCCTCCTTCCTTATATTATCATGATACAATATTTTCTCCTACCTCTCCATCTTATGCTCTTAAACCACAATCTACTGAAGCCCCACATAACTCTACCGATACTATTTGTATGGTTGATGTGGTTCCTCCTACTTTGTCACCAACTCCCGCTATTACGGATGCTATGATAATTTATACGGGGTCTACTCCAAAATTCTCCCTTGCTTTACCTACCCTTCCATGCCTCAACTTGTGGATGAATCACTTCACTTATCACCACTTGATGGTGTCATTTGTATGATAGATGTAGTTCCCTCTATGCCTCATGTTACTACTACTATCATTCCATATCGAGGCCTATTAATCCATGGACGTTGCTCTATCATCCACACATTCACCAACTCTATTAACCTCAAAGTACAATCACTATTTGTGTGCACTTTCTTCATGAATGATTCTTATTGGGAGCACATACCACTTAACACTTCTGCAAAGCCATTGTATGTTCACATGATAGTCTCTTTCAGCTTGGTTTCCTTTGAGGACCTTCATTCCCCCTTATACGATCCAAATTTGTATCATGGATATGTTATTCTCACTACTGCATATGGACTCAGATTTTCCATCTTTTTGTTCACCTTGCGCGTTATCATGCCTCTTCTCTGTTTACTCTCGTCCAATCCTAGTTATATTATATTAGAGGCACACTTGACCCTAGTCATACTGATATAGATTTTCCTATGCCATTTGGTATTGTGTATATTTGCAATAGCTCCTTTCTTTGTTACTCACCCAATTTTACTATTTGGTACACTCAGGGATGTCCATTTCCTCCCTTTATTGATGAACAATACGCCATGGCAATGTATAACTTGCGTGTGTTCACGGTTATTTTAATGACCAACCAGAGACTATTGCTTATCAAGTTTCCCACATTGTTTCATATGATTTGATAATGACCATGACGATATTTTAGATGATCTTAATTGACCACTATTTCCATGTGCATCCTGGGGGCATACCACTTAATACAATCCCCCTCATTTCTTCATAACATCTATCATATTTGTATTTTCAACTAGGCACACTTTCATCACATGTTTTAGCATTGTCACTACCCGATGAAACACTCTTGTGCTTCGGTTCACACTTGACTATTGAGGGATTACTACTACATTGAACCCCACACACTGCACCATAGGAATTACACATTACACTTCATTATACATTACACGTCATTCACCCTACACTCTACTACAACATTTTGACATTCACGTATTCATACATCCTACATTATGATAGTCATCATTAGGCATGCATCATTATCTACGCGTCTTACATCCTACACTACTTATCCTACACAATACATTATTCATTTATCTACATACCATACATATTACACCACGCATCTTCACACATATTCTACATGTCTACTAGTCTTCATTATATAGGAGTCTAGCCTTACATACACACACACACACACACATATATATATATACATATATATACACATATATATATATATATATATATATATTACACACATTACACACACACACACACACACACACACACATATTAATATTACATGTCGTCTTAAGAACTACATTTTACACATTTCTACACACATTGCATTGCATTCTACACACCACGTATTTACATATACCTTATCTTCTATGTGTTGCACTCACTACCTAATGACACACTTTAGTTCATCGGTCCATACTGACTTGTTGAGGGTTTACAAATCAAATGGACCTTACACATTTACTACTCAACCTTTCACCATGCGACATTTCTAGGCTAGTGACATATGATTTAGGTAAATCATCACCCATTCCATCCTTTTGTAGTGGTATACACCTTAGGTTACATCACCACTCCCTACTATTCATCTTGTAGTGACATACGCTTTAGGCTACATCGTCACCTATTCTATCATTTTATAGTGGTCTACACCTTAGGTTATATCACCACACCCTCCTTTTATTTTATAGTGATATACGCTTAGGACTAAATAATCACTCATTCATTCATATTATAGTGATATATGCGTAGGCTAAATCATCACTTAAACATTCATTTTATTGTGATATACTCTTTGGCTATAGGATTCACACACACACCTGTCACAAGATCACATCTCATTACTATGCATACACATTCATCACAACGTGTTAGATACACCACACACTACTCAACCATTTCCCAATGATGCACTCTTGTTTACGGTTCATTCTTAAATGTTGAGGGGGAAAACCAAATGAACCTCATTTCATACATTTTTCATCCACTCATGGTGCACACAACTCCTATCATTCCATTTTGCATTCCATTACATCCATCCACAACATACTACATATATGGTTACTTATATTATTGCTTACTTTTGTTTGTTTATAATCACTTTATTACACATGCTAGTTAGCTCGCTTGTATGTCGATTATTTATACAATCCACACATGCGTGTTCATGCCTTTTTTAGTTGTGATCGCAGATATAAGTCTCTTACATGCAACATGAATGCTTGCTTTCTACCCTTCCTATGCCTGTCGCAGGGGGCATCCACACATTCGTCTCTTTTAGGTGTTTTTGTTTCATTTTGTCCTTATAAATTTACATTACTTGCTTATACACACTTTTGACATACTGGTTATCTTTCTAACATGCTAACGAGTGCTTCATGTGCAACATTTGTTATGCAGGGATGCTGATTTCCATACTTGTTTGTTACATTATCATCGCTTCTTGTTTGTTATTGTTTGTGGGCATTGCCCTATGTCTACTGTGTGTACACTTTTTTTTATTTGCGGCCATGATGACCTTGTGTGTCTTGAGACATCGTGAGTGATGTCTCATGTTTCCACCCCGATTTGTGCAGATTACTTTGTCTTCTTGCGTGTTTACTACATTTCTTGGTAGCTTTTATCATTGTTTGTGTAGATTACACATTGTTTTCCATATGCATGCATATTTGTTTACACTTGTGTTTGGCTAGCCTTCTTGTTTGTGCATGCCTTGGTTTCTACCAAAAAATTTATAGGGTTACAATATACATAGGTTTAGTCCTCTTTTGGGGCCGCATGTCTCATATCAGCGACGTCACATGCATCCCCAAAGAGGGGGAATCATTTGGGGGTTTTACATACTAACACAACACATTTACACCGGTTCATTTCAGTGCACTTTCTACCTTTGGCATTGTGGGTTACATATGGTGAGTGGGTTTAGACCAGTCTATAAACCCCATACACAATGTCTTTTACAAGACATGGTGTCCTTAGCATTTCTGGGAAGCAGTTACAAGATTGGAGGTTACAGTGGGTGTGTCTCTCTACACTACTTTGGCCAGTGGCGTCGGATCACCCAAAAACTAGGACAATACAAAGATCTCTACACACATTTGAGGGAATCAGTTGGAGCTTGGAGGACATAGAGCATTTCCTCCCTACACTTCTTCAGGCCATGATGTGAGATCACCCCAAAACTCCCAATACTGGGATATCCTTCTACACTTTCTCTCTCGACATGGATCAGGTGTAAATGTTCCATTTACATTTACATTTGTGTATTTTTATCACACATGCATCTTTTACATGGTGTTTTTACACTTACGTACATACATATTTGACTACTTGATCGTTTTCTCCTTGCAGGTCTAGCCGTATGAGAAATAAGTAGTCAAATGGGGGTAACAACAATGACAACGAAAACAACACTATGCGGTAGTACACTATAACACACATGATAGAATTTTATGTAGGTACACTACACTATGCGGTAGCTACACAAACACGTCCGCCCTAGGTTCACTCTCATCACTTTTCTTTGCACATTTTTAATCTATAATTTCCACGATCCTCCATCTTTTTTTTTCATTCCACACTTTTGTCCAGTCCTTCGGCACGTTTCTACTACATTCTTCATAGACATTAGGTGTGCATCTCTATCTAATTTATGTTACTGAGCTTTCCACTCACCAACATATAGTGGGGGAAAAATGTAGTCAAAAAATCATGGACTTTAGACATTTATTTATCCCGGTCTCGTACTACTATTTAGAAGGTACTTGAGTGAAGAAATTACTAATTAACCCCCATCCTTTGGCCATCTTATTTATTTTATTTAGTAATTTGTGACCTATTACACCCACATGCCTAGCCATTTTCAGACATTCCGTGTTATTTTAAACTCGGTTGGGGCACCCATATTTAGTACTAGGGCACCCATGTGTGCCTTGGTTCTACCTAGGGGTGCCCTGGTCCCTTTTACACTTTCACATCACTTTTGGGCCTCTTCTATCTATTTTACATCTTTATCTTTCTTGTGGTCGTCATTTTTGAGGTTAATTACAAAATTAGAGCAAGAGAACCCTATAAATATAAAGTTATGAGACCATAATGAGGGACCTAACATCATCTACTACTATCACTCCATCTAGAGTTGCATCCATCTATTGCATTGACATCCACATAGCTCCATCATCAAGGCACAAGCTAGGAAATCTACATCACACTTCATAGGGGGATGGATTCTATTCTATTCCATGCACACATGCTATTACATTTTCTACATTTAGTTATTTCTCAATATTTCACAAAGTGTGACTGGCACAAGAGCACATAGGGCACACGACATGCACACACACACCGTAACTACATCTCGGGTCTGAAATGTAGTTCATCGCTCAATTAGTAATCCCACTATTGTGGCAGCTAAGGTTAGTCTGACCCATTCATCTACATCTTTCTTTTTGATACTTCTTTTGGGTCTTCACAACATCTTGATTATTATTGGAAACATTTAGCGCAGAAAATGAATCGATGAGACACATAGCAAGGTTTTGGGACAACCTTTGACCTTGTGAGAACCAGTTCTAGAGTTTTTTCATAGACCAAGGTTCCTATTCTACTTACTAGAGTTCCCGTGGGCACCCCACTCCTCTCCCATGCACGCCAATCCAGCCACATCACCCAGTTTTGTCCTATGTGGGACCTCGACACGATCGCTCATGCTTTTTGATTTTCTATACATCACTACGACATTGCATGACAAGTGTCCATCATCACCTGAGTTCTTTCCTCTTCTCTTTTGCATATTAGGGTGTCTAATTTCATTAGTTTTATTTACTTATTTCATTTACATATTGTCTTAGTGCATTTACTTACTGTGTTATATGTCCTCCTAGATTAGATTAATTATCCCCACACTACTTAGTTAGTCCATTTTTAGTTAATCAATTACATACTTTGATAGAAAATGATAAAATATAGAAAACAATATGCAAGATTTAAAATTGATCATTTTATTAATTGAAACTAATTTTAGTTCTTATAGCATTAAATAAATGTATTACATTGAGTTACAATAGGTGATTATTCATGACCAACTCCCTAAAACGAGGAGTTGAAAAGTGAACTATATTGATCTTTCAATACACACTAATTAATTGAACACTTAACAAAAGAGATAATAAGGAGAACTAACTTTAGCACTTATTACAATAACACTTTGGGAGGTGCATCATTATACGCACAAATAAAAAAACAGTTCTAAATCAAACCCGAATTATTCATTCTACCATACTTCTTCCATCAAAACATCAAGAGGACAAGATAAACATGAAGTTTGAGTGTACATGCTCTTAAAGTTCTTTGTATTTACCCATTTCATCAAGGAAGATCAAGAAGATGTGTAATTGCTACTTCCAATTATTTTTCCTATATTTGGGTTTTATAAGTCAAAATATACGTGTTTTGTGTTTGTCTCCATTATTTCTTATTGTTCATGATTTATAATTATTATGTTCTTTCTAAATTCATGTTCTACCACTTTAAAGCATTAAAAATGTCATTTTGAAGCAAATTTAAAGTAGAACAACATTAACTATTATTGATGACATCTTAATCTTCAATGAAACATGAAATTCACATTTGTGTCATAATCAACAAGTGCTTCACACTTTGTGTCATTGGAAATTGTATGTGAACATAGAGAAATGTTGGTTTTCCCTATAGAGATGCAATATCTAAGGCACATAGTAGATGAATTAGGGTTTAAGTGAACATGTCCAAGACCCACATTATCTAGGAATGGCCTACACTAAATAATTTAATAGAGATTTGAAACTTAGAATTAGAAATTTTCTTTATGATGTTTGTATTTGGTTTTTATCACATAACTTGGATTTTAAATCGGATTACCATAGATGAAATCAAAATAATCTTAATCGAATAGTGCACAACATAAATCATTTTAAGAATTGCAAAATAAAATCTATTATGTGCCAATAGTTTTACTACCTAATCTTTAACAAATATTTGAGATGAAGAACAACATAATTTGGACATTGGTTGTTTATATAAATTCCACTTATAGACCCATTACAACTTCTTTGTGCTCATGAACATTGTCTACATCCTGGACCACTTCTTGGATTGTTATTTTGTGTGTTAATATATATATATATATATATATATATATATATATATATATATATATATATATATATATACAACGTTGATCATACAAAAACTAGGTGGAGAAAGTCACACCCCAGAATACCAATCACATCGAGCCGACATGCCTTGAGAAGAGGTCGATTACATCAAAACCAAAATAAAATTTTGAACAACAATAAAAAGGAAAAAACAAGGAGCTAGAAAACTAGGTCAGAATCGAAAACACAGAGGACAAAGGAGGATTCAGAGGGTTGTTAGGTTTGTCACCCCTGCTAGAACTAGATGGGTGAGATGATTCCAGGATGGGCTCCCACCCACTTTATTCTTGTTGTTGTTGTTGTTTCTATTGCTCAGATTCTCAAAAGACAACCGATAAGGAGAAATAGTAAGAGTCATCCATGGGAATTTTCCACTGCTGAGGGGCATTCCAACTCCCCACAAAAATCACCAAGTTGGCCAAAGAACCCTACATGAGTAGGGAAAGGGGGTGAGAGTGAGGAGATCTGTCAAAAAGGAGAAGGGATCTGTCGCCTATGAGAGCCTCATTGTGAAACCCCGGCCCTAGGGTAGAGGTGTTAGGAATTTTGGGAACCGAGAGGGGGTTGAATCGGTCTTGATAAAAACTTACACAATGAATTTCCACTTCTTTAATATGTTAGTATTATACTTAATTGATTGTCATAAGCATGCATATTCAATCGTGAGATATAGAATAAGAAGCATACACATATACACATGAGAAGACCATATATAATGTGGGAAACCCTTTCAGGACAAAAACCCATGAAAACCAAATCACTAGCTTAGACAATTGTATAGTTACGAGGATTTCTTAATTGAGCTACAACTCAATATGGAGCTATAAATCTAAAATTTAACCAAGCCACCACCCAGTCTTTGACAAGATACAACATGCCTGGAAGCCAAAACTCCCAAATTTAGTCCAACAACCATCAGAACCTTTAGTAAGCAACCAATTATAACGAGGCTTCAACCCCATGTATTTTAAGTAGCCAATAGTGATCTTATGCAGGACACTACCCACAAGGAGGCTGCAACCCCCTGAATATGCTAAGCTACAACTTAGAATTTTCACAAATGAGTTTGATCATATAGATTCTATTGTTGCTCATACAACTGATTATGATCACTCTTCGCTTTCACTTTAAAATCTCGATATTCTCGGATTCTTCTTTTCTTATCTCTTTTTGGCCTCTCCTTATACACTCATTGACTAGTTTTATGATTAATGGCTATGTCCATTATCTCTCTTTGAATCATATATTCATTTAGTAACATTGTCTCCTCTCTTTCTCTACAACAATTTCTTCAAAATGTATCTCTCCTCTTCTTCAATAATGAATTTGCATTATGCACTAATTGCTCCTTTAAAACATGGATCTCATTTCACACTCTTCAAGTTCAAACATTCAACACTCTCCTTGTCTTTGTATCAGACGTCCTTCAAGCATTCATGGGTTTGGACTTCTCCTGGATGAATTTGACACCTTCTCTCTCTACAATAGATCTTGTCTTTTATCGCATCTTCTTGTTCTTTTAGTAACATATATTCATTGATGGTTTTGTCTCCTTCCTCTCGCAACCCTTGACTTCATTGCACCATCTCTATCTCTCCATCATCAACATCATATATTCGTTAATGGCTCGTGTCACTTATCTCTCTCGGAAAACCCCTATGCTTGGCTATGCCTCTATCTCTTTTCTCTATTTCTCCAGCAACATATTACACTTATAATTTGGGATTTTATAAACAAGCATACTTCTCCATCTCTATCTCTTGGAGTTCCATACATTTCATCTTCTTTGCATGCATTGTAAAAATCAAAGGTTGTTTTCAAAACTAACTTCTAATAGTGTGCCACCTATTATCTTGTTACTCATTCTATTTTTGACTTTAGATCGTGATTTTTATTGTTTTAAGGCATAGGAAATCGAATCACCTTTCCAACGAGACTAAAAAAATGAAAATCTAACATCTGGGTCAAGAGATATCTCAATGAAGATATTGGGAGCCCGTGAGGAAATAGAGATAAAACTTTACCAGTCCATATTAAAAATTCACATTAAACTTTATAATATCTCATTATATCATTTAAATCATTTACCCTTTGTAAATTCGGAATGCAGATCATTTGGGAACATATATAACTCATGCCTCATGGGTGATGTTCTTTCGTACCTCCATTTACCGACACTTAACTCTCTCTCCTTTGTCTCCCCTTTTTCTTTATATTTTGGGTCAACCGGGTATTCGGGAACACAAGGTACTCAGTACTTGTTCTACCGGGCCTTCGGTGCTGTATCCTTCTTCCCATCTGTAATACTCTATCTCCTCTTCCTCTTCCATTCCTCCTTTGTGCTTTGTTATGTGGAACTAAATTTCTTGCAAGTGGGAACTTCCTCTCATTGGGAAGGCTGTGCCTTGGGTCATTACTACCGAAACACCCACTTCGTCCGCAATACACACATCCATTTGACTTTCAAGTAAACCTTATATACGCAGGGAACTCTTACTCACTTGGCCCTTGTTCCTTTAACTAACTCTATGCCTCGAAACCTTGTCCGCTCCACAATACACTAACCTTCATCCAATCCTTTGTCCTATGGACCAAGATGGGTTGCGGGGAACCAAGACACATTTAGCATTGTTCGATCGGGGCCTTAGTGCCTGATTTTTACACCAAACCCACATTACCAAGGATCCATTGGCGTGCGGCTTTGCTAACCATGTGGGGAACTATTGTCCCATGGGTACTGGTCCATCTGCACTCAACATATTTGCTTTGCTCCAAAAACTCAAAATACTCATTTTTCCACAAATTTTTCTAAGTACTAATTTTTTTGCTTTCACCATAGGATTCTTATGAGAACTTAGATCATATATAAATAAAATTTAGCCCTCAAAATAAACTCATTAATTTGTACCAACCTTTTCACTCTCTTCAAGAACCCATACCTCACTGTTTAAACTCTGCAATGACACGAATCACTCTCGAATCATTCTAAAACCACTTTAAAGGCTCAATAAACTTGCCAGACACCATTATATATCATTGAAACATATCACACACATTAGAGACACTTGTTTCACATATGATCGATCCTCTTTGACATGATTCTGACTGAGCTTCACCATATCCACCTTTTGTTTTACCATGCATAAAATGACTGAATCCATGAAACATACCGAACATCAATTCTCTTTGTAGCACTTAGAAGACACCTTTCAATCACAAGTCATCATTTTTACCATATTTTGTATCTTCTGAACCATGCACACCACTTGGAACCACAATGTGAGTTGGCAGTACCAATCAACATTCAACTGCTCCATTTACAACTTTTTCCTATTGACTTTATTCTAATTGCTCACCCCACCATTCACCATTTTTTCCATCAATGCCACTTGACATAAATGACAACATCAATGAAAATGACCAAAGTTCAACAAGAGGAAGAGAGCGATGCAAATGAGGTGAGGGGAAGGAGCATCTATAGCACATGATTTTCTTTGCACAAGGGGTGGCAACCCGGTGGTCAAACAAGTGTTGGAGGTGCTCAACCTCCATTTGAATTTTCTAGGTCTAGTTACGGATATGAAGCATCATAGTGGAAATAATAGCCACATTATTAAGTAACTAAAAAATTCTATCCATAGGAAAATTATTAAAAATGGAATTATTTCTCTCTTTCTAAAAATGAAAAAGAATATCATTTCTAAAGATGTGCCAATTTTTTTAAATGGTACGTAATAAGGCCAAGTACCCCAAAAGAGCCATTTTCTAGGTAAATAACTCTAGATAAAAAGGTTAAAAATGGTATGAATCCATGCTTCTATGCTAAGTGAACTTGAGGAAAAAAACAAAAATGTGCTTGATAGACTTTGGTTGATGGAAGACTAGGAAAGTGGGGTTAAGACCCATATGCTTGAGTTGATCCTAGCTGGGAGCCCCTGGTGTAAAATACAAAACAAAAAAATGATCTTTTTTGGGTTCAACAAGAACATTCCAAACCCTATGAAACAAACATTTCTAGATAGAATATTGGGAGTCAATATTCCAATGATGATTAAAAGTTTTAATGTACACCGAATGAGGGTCCAATAACGGATACCCCAAAAGTGGTTTATAGTGTTGGAAAGGCGCAACAATAGGTCAATTCCAATCTCACTACCACGGAACACCAGAGGTGATACCAACCTTGTGCACATATTCATCAGGTATGCAAGTAATGATTTTTGTAATTGGTTTTACATTTTGATGTTGAAGATTGAATTTAGTAATAAGAGAACCCTATAAAAACTAGGATCTGGAGTGTTTGTAAAATAAATCACCCACCTAATTGATACCTTATCTGAAAATTTGAATGGATTTAAACCATGGATCCAACACAAAAGGTCCATCATGAAAAGTGAGAATAGAAGACCACCAAAGAGAGTGGGATTTAATAGACATACCATATTTGAATCCATCTCCCTTCCAAATTAGGTGTGGCTTAAGCAACTCCCAAGATTTCCAAATGATTTGGGCAATGAAAGTGCCCCCAATTTTAACTGAAACATGGAATAGAAGAAGGGATTGGAAGTTTATACCTTTCAAGCTTTCCTACACAAAGAATATCCTTGGAAATGTAATGCCGGACAAAAATATTACAAGCCTCATCACACGCAAGGCTACGAATTAATCGCTTGACACAAATATCACATCCTTGGGGATCGATGTCAAGAAAACCAAGGCCCCCAACTTCTTTATGCCTACTGATAGATGTCCCACGTAACCCCTGTAGAACCCCTTCGACCTTTAGAATTAGCCCACATAAAGTATCGCAACAACTTTTCAAGTTTGGCATAAACAACATTAGATGGAGCCCAATAAGAGGAATAATAGACATGAGTAGCAATTAATACCTCGGAATAAATTTGAAACTTTCCTGCCAAAGAAAGAGGCTTGGTTATCCAAAAGTAAATCTTATGTTCAACCCTTTGAATCACATAAGTTCAAAGTTGCATAGAAGTGGCCACGAAAGGCAAAGGGAATGCTAAGAAACTTGAACCGAACACTCGGTTGAATCCAAATCTACCGCAAGCCTTCCAACCAGTGGAGTTATAGGAGATTGGAAAAATGATAACTTTGGGGTTTTTCCCATTGAATGGAGGATCCATAAGCCAAATAGAAAGTATCAAGACAATACAAATAATTTTTAATAGATTGATCCTCCTTAAGTGTGAGAAAAGATTCATCTCAGTAAAGTTTCCATTGATGAGCTATTGATCCAATGACGGAAAAGATATTCCTTTAGTCAAATCTTAAGAAGTATTGTGGGTTAGTAGGTAACTAAACCCTTCAGCTGTAAGCACATAAAGTGAGGGGGCTAAAGGACACCCTTGTTGAATGGATATGAACAAACCAAACCTGGAAGATTGAGCCCCATTGATAGAGATGCAAGCCCCAACATTGTTAAAGAGCATCGCACAGTGTGAACAAATCTCATCCCAAATCCAAGAGCTTGAAGCATAGCTAGAATGAAATACCATTCAATTCAATCATAATATTTGGCATGGTCAATTTTGATAAATAAATATTTTTAGTTAGAGAGACGATCCCATTCCATTACTTTTGAAATAACAATAATATTATCTAAGATGTACCTATATTTGATGAAACTATTATGGTCGCTTCTAACAATAAGACCTTAGCAATAATTTTGTAAGACATATTAAGCAAAGTGATGGGTCTCTAGTTTGAAATTTTTTTAGGGTCTCCAGACTTGGGATAAACTTGATGTTTCCTTGGTTAATCAGCTCACCCAAAGAATTGGAATCTAAAGCTTCAAGGTACACATTATGCAGATCAGCTCCCAAAGTGTCCCATAAGGAATGATAGAATTCAAAGGGGAAGCCATCAATACTGGAGCTTTGTCAGGATCCATTTGAAAGGTTGTTTCCTTAAGGTCTGCGTAATGGACAAAGGCCTATCATATGTTACCCATGCGGGGTGTGTGATTTTGCAAGGCATAACTTGCAAGAATTTTAAAAGAGCATCTTATCTAGCAGGAGTGGTAGGTTGAGAGGAAAAAACCCCATGGTAGTGATGGAAAAAATCTTAGAGGATATACGAAAAAGTAGTGTTAGACATTCCCTTGAAAAATGGATTTGATTTGATTAGAATAATGTTTGGCGTGAAGCATGGAAAATAACTCTTTAGAGGATTTGTCATCGACTTAGAGCCAATATAAGTGAGCAAGCAAAAAGTACCATGTGCTTTGTAAGCTTCTTCCACCTTAAGTTTGTGCCTCTAATGGGTATCTTGGAGTTGTAGGGTTTGATTAAAAGGAAAGACATTAAGATCTTGTGAGACACGTTGAAACTCATGATATGAAGTCTCATGCATATTCATTGAAAGAGAGAAATTTGTTTTTCATAGATGCAAAGGAAGGTCTGGTTCTTTTGATGACGTCATTCATCCAAGAAATCTAGGCCTCCCTAAAGTGCAAGGTGAGGAACCAAGTTCCAAATGCGTTGGATATGTGACACAATATAGGCATGCTTTAGGTTCACAATGTTTAAATAAAATTGAGAGCTAACCTTGCATTTTTGTAGGTTTAACCCAGGTAATGTCAAAGAAAATGGGGGAATGATCAAATAAGAGAGCATTTTCAGCAATTGCAATAAACCTACCTATGATGAGGGAAAGATGGAAGAAATATTGATTTGACATAAGTGTATGATCCGGACATTGCACAAGTATGATCTTGACCCTGTCAAAAATTGTACCAAGTGAACCAGGAAGAATTGGAGCTCTCCTTAAGGGGATGTTGGGGTCAAAAAGTTTGAGCTTGTGCCTTAGATAAAACTAGGCCTCTCGCTCTCCGTGCACCAACGCATAGGAAAACAACCAACCTTTTCTTTTAGGTACTCAACCATATTAAAATCACTATAAATAATCCAAAGAGCATTAGGTAAGGAGTGAGCAAGCCACCGATAGAAAAAATCTCACACAACTATGTCATTGGAGACATAAATATTGGCTAAACCCAAGATATGCCCGTCAAAATCGAAGAGAGTCCAAACCACTCAATGAATGGGATCATATCCCCATGAGAGTACATGTTGGGTAAGTGTTATCCAAAATTCACCCCCCAGGGTAATTTTGATAACATGCATCAGAAGGAATCCCAACAGGTTGATAAAATGGAAGAAATGCAAAAATACGGTTGCAGGACTGTTTTGAGGGATTTCGGGTCTAAAGGGCTCGGGTCGTACCAGTTCGGGTTGAGCTAAGGTTCATCGTATCAAATCTTGGAGGCCAGGAAAAATCGTGAAAATCGGCTAAGTCCCAAGTCCAGGAAGTAGGGACAGTTGGGACATTGGGGCGCGAACCGGCCGAAAGGCCGCCAGCAGTCCGCGCAGCAATTGGGACGTCTGGGCCGTAGGTACGCGAGGGACGCGGAATGCCCGAATCGGCCGAAAGAAAGAAAATTTGCCTAAGTCTTTGACCGGGACAAGCAAGACAAGAGTACGTGGCGGGCGCGAACCAGCCGGTTCGGCCGGTGGAGGTCTTTCGATCGGGACATCCGGCCGGCCAAGTACGCGTGGGAGCAAAAAGCCGAAAGAGCGAGAGCGAATGAAATCCCGCCACGTGTCTTCACTTCGAACAGGAACAAGGAAGCCCGAATCGGCCGAAGGAGAGAGTTTTGTCCTGGGACAGTTGGGACAAAGGTACGCGCGGGACGCGAGGGACGCGAAAAGCCGAAGCGGCCGAAGGAAAAGAAGAAAAGTCAACGTTTGACCCGTGAAACTTCAAACGGCCATAACTTTTGACTCTGAGCTCCGATTTTCATAAAATTGGACTTTCTGGAATGAGCACGATGTCCTCTACGTCACAAAAACTGGATTTCTTATTTTTAATGAGGGTAGATATATTTAAATGAAGGAAACGTGTTCGGCTCCGATCGCTTAATGCTCATTCTGTCAAATGATAGAAATCACCGCTAGACCCAAAATAGTTACCCGCACCTTAAGGTCATAACTTTTGTATTTCTCAACGAAATCACACAAAATTGGTACCATTGGAATCATGGCTCCGAGCGACGCACAACAATCAAGAAATTCAGGATTTGATGAGAGATCGATCAATTTTTTTAAGAAAACGTGGCGAGTTCATAACAAGTTGTTTTATTTGGTAGTTGGGAGTGCAATTAAGAGGCATGATCATCATTCTTTTCTCTGTTGTAGCACCTGGGACAGTATGGGGATCCTTTTGCAAGTAATATACAATCATTTCACTCCATTTAATACCTCTTACAGGTGGTTGAAGGACATATTTTGGGATTTCCATTTTCCCTCTCTCTCTCTTCTCATTTTTCTATAAATTGGAGTGTTGGGCTCATTGTAAAGAGAGGTAGTTTTTGTAGCAAAGCTCGACAAAATTGCTTTGTGAAGCCAATGTGTTGCAGGCCCTTGTAGTGGACTCCTTGCATGGTGATCCAGGCCCTTATCTTGTAATAGATTGAACTGTGCATATCATGAAGCAATAAAATATCAGTTTGTGGATGTATCTTCCCCTGCTGTGTTTTCTTGCATTCTTCTTGCCCCTTTAATCTTTCTACAAGAATATTGTGTCTATTATTATGTTCTTGCAGGGATCCATTATCATTGTGTATGCTTGGAATATTGTTGTGAATGCATTTTGCTAGATTATGGAGAACTGTCATCACCTCTTCTAGTGTGCACTTTGCCTCTGTATTTCACGCATTTGGAGACTACTCTCACACCCTCCTTTTCTGGTGTATCACCGCTTTAGTGTAGGCTTTCATTTTATGCATTCTCTCTCCCTGGTCCCTTGGAAATTTAGATTAGAATAGTTAGTTTCCCCTGCATTAGAGTAGATTGTGGCAGGTAGTTTAGGAGCAAGAACCAACTTTCTTTGGAGGTCTATCTCAAGTAGCAAGTCCCACAACTTGGAGATAGTACCCATGTTATCCAATCACACCGTGAGTTCAAGTATATGCACTTGTATAAGCACAGGGGTGCTGTGATTTGGTGATAACAAAGAAGGTCATGGGAAATCAAGGTCATGATCCCTCCACGTCCATGGTCATGATTAGGCACATGGAAAATATCATTGGGCTCAGAAGGTATGAGCAAAAATGATGTAAAAATCTTGTGAGTTAAATTTCTTGCAAAACACATAACACACATATGCTTAAAGTGTAGAAAATGCTCCGACCAAATATATCCAAGTGGGTTCAATAAGTCCATGTATATTCAGAGAGTACATAATCATTGGATTGAATTGAGGTACATAGATCCCTCATCATCAAGATTGGAGAGGGTAGAAAATTGGTTGTGAGACAAAGTGACATGAGCAACATTTTCCACGACTATGGTCTCGCATTTTTCTTGCATAAATTTGTCATCTTCCATTGGTGTAGGGCTATAGGAATGACTTAGGTGAGCTTTACAGTGAAAAAAATTTGATTTTCTTGCATGAATTGTGTTTCGGAACCGGAGAGGAAAGAGACCGATGGAGAAAGATATTTCAAGGGAATGACCATGAGGCAACCAATGGAGAATGGGAGAGAGATGGAGTGGCCATGGATGGATGAGGCACAACTTTTTTGATAAAAGAAACTGAGGATTTGACTCCATTAATAACTGTTAGTGCAAATTCACAGCACCCCCAAAATGACCTATGGATCTGCTTTTCTAAGGTAATGTCATTTGGTGTGAATGCACAACATTGAGCTTTCCCAAAGTGTGGGACCTTTGCAAATGGGGAAAGCTCTCCAGAGAAGGTTGGTTCCTCTTCCTAAACTACCTGCCACAAGCTATTCCAGTGCAAGCAAGCTAATCTAATCCTAATCTAACTATGCCAAGGAGACACAGAGAGAGAGAGAAAAGAGGGAAAAATAGATCCTACACTAAAACAATGATACACTAGAGAAGGAAAATGTTGAACATCTATCAAAACTACCATGGAACAAGAAGAGGTGAGCAATGGGAAGGATGGACAAGTGCATCACAAAACCAAGGATGGATTTCACACAAAAAATGTTCCAAAACTCCATGAACACAACTCCAAAACCTGTAATGAACATTCAAACATGCACAAATACCTGCAATGAAGAGAGGCAAGAAGAAAACACGTAAAATGAGCAAGGATGGACAAATGCATCACGGAACACGTTTTTATTGCTCCAGAAGTTTACACAAAACATCATTTCACGGGTAACAGGAAAAAATGCCATTACAGAGTACGGGAAGAGGTTCAAACTCCATTTTTGACCCTGGGGAAGAAAAGAAGGGAGAGGAAAAGAAGAATGATGAACAACTTGTTACAAATGAGCCAAATTTGGCTTTTAACAATGAAAACCCGAGTTCAGGAAGGAGAAACATGGGAAAAATGGAATGAATGATTCAACCACCAACCAAATCCATCAAAATAGCATGGGTACCCTTAAAAGTTCATTCCCAAGATTTTTGACCATGCTAGAGGAGAATGGAAGCCATACTGCATTAAAAATGGTGGTTGAATGTCGGTTCTACTCTTTTCCCCATGCCAGAAGCGTTTTCTCATTTTTCTCTCACTAAACTCCACCAAAAATAAAATTGAAGGTTTCATCGTGAGAGAACTTCAATAGCTTTCCAATGACACCAAAATCGAGAAAAACTGAGCTTTGGATCAAAAGATATGCCCTCTGAATATTTAGGGCAAAACAGGGGCAAAAATCGGGTCGGCGGGCCAAAACCCTAAAATTTTCCCTTTTTTGAATTTGGGAAAAATTTCCCAAAAAGCTCCACACCCCACCGCTCCGCTACCACGTGGTGCATTCCCATTGGTCTATGGGCTTGAATGGCCATTCTATGCCTTTTTGAATTTTGGAAAAAATCTAAAATTCCTTCGTGCCCCACCGCTCGCCGCCACGTGTCATCATTTGATTTGGTGTGGGCACGAATAAATTCTCTTTCCTCTGCGGGCCCATGGGAAAAAACATTCCTTTGTGCCATTTTCATTACTTTGGAAAAATTTCCAAATTCTCCCCGCGCCCCCGACCTCCATTGGGAATAGGACACGTGGCATCCTCCCATTAGTCCGCGGGGTTTAAACAAAATTTCCATTTTCTCCTTGGCAGGTCTGCGGGCCAATTTTTTCCCTTTCGCCCTTTGCTATTTTGGCAAAAAACCAAAATTTACTCCACCCTTCCGACTCCCGCTGACCAAATGGACACGTGTCACACTCTCATTCGTGCGGGATCTTGGGCCAAATTTTCATTGCGCCATTTTTGGAATTTCTTAACTTGCCTCCACCGGTCAGACCTCACGCCACGTGGCGTATTCCTATTGGTTGTGGACCTTCCCAGGGAAAATTTCCCTCAAAAACTCCGTTGAGCCATAACTTGCAAAATACAAGGAGTTAGAAGGAAAACTTTACCTTTCTGGAAAGGTGAGAAAATTATCTATCTGATGAAGCCATTTCTAGATAATTTTGAGTGCCTGAAAAGTGGAAAAAAATTGACTGAGGCACAAGGAAGGAAGGAATGAAAGAAAGTTAGCCAAAAATAAGCAAGGGGATTATTTTAGATAACAATTTTGGCGACTCAAAGGGGTCATCTACCTACTGGATGAAGTGACCAGTGCTGAAGCAATTCATTGGGCATGGAGTCATCAACTTAACTGCTTGGTACTCTCAACTCATTAGAAAATTTCTAGGAAGAAGATTGTGAGAGTAGAACATCACTTGATCTAGAGCATGGCCTGTAAAGATGCATCCTTGGGACAACAAAGCTTGTGCTAAAGCATTGAGGAAATGTAAAACTAAGCTACAACAAAACAATGTGCACAAGCACTTGGAGGAATGAAAATCTAAGCTAATATGTACAAGGTGAGGAGTTTCCCTTCTAGTAGCAATGCTTTAGATGGATTCCATTAACTAGAATTTGTAGTTCTTCACCATCCAATGTAGATAATTGGAAGGCATTGTTGTTCTTACATTTTGTGACCATGTAGGGGCCACTCCAAATGGCATCAAACTTTGAATGCCTTCTTGGCTTTGCTCAGTCTGCATCCCATTTCAACACTAAATCTCCAACTTGGAAGGTTCTAGCCTTAGCTTTCCTATCAAAGGTTCTCTTGATTAAGGCTTGGTCCTTCTCTATTGTTTGGGCTGCATGCTTTCTGATTTCTTAGAGTTCCATCAATTTTGCATATCTAACCTCCATGGGTTCAAACTCCAACAATTCCAATTACTTCATGAGTTCCAACGTTGGCAACTCAAGTGACATAGGCAAGATTTCCTCTCTTCCATAAACAAGTCTGAATGGAGAGTTACCGGTGGATCTCTTGGGAGTTATCCTATCAGCCCATAAGGCTGATTTAAGTTTAGTGTGTCAAGTCCTCTGATTTTCATCAAGAGTCCTCTTGATGATCTTTAATATGTTCTTGTTGGTAGACTCAGCTTGGCCATTACCTTGAGGGTAATAATTTGATGAAGTGCTCAGATAGATCCCATTCTTAATAGCCCATTCAGTTACCTTTGATCCTATGAATGCCAATGCATTATTTGATATTATAGTGGCAGGTATACCAAATCTGGTTACTATCCCCTCATAGAAGTCTAGAATGCTAGATTCATTTGCCTCTTTGAGTGCCACCGCCTCAGTCCATTTGGTGAAGTAGTTTGTTGCTGTTAGAATCCACTTATGCCCTTGGCTTGATTTTGGGTTAATGACTCCAATGAAGTCCAAACCCCATTGCATGAATGGCTGGTCAATCAAATTGGGTGCAATGGAAGGGATCCTAATCTTTCCTTGCCCGTGAAGAATGCACAATTTTTCACCTCTTGATCCATGTATAACAATCACTAAACACCTTGGGCCAATAATAACCAGCCTTCATAATCTTGAGGGTTGTTACTCTTGGAGCAAAATGACCCCAACTGATCCACCATGGAACTCTTCTAACATTCTCTTAATTTGATTTGTCCTAATGCATCTCAAAGCAAAGACTCCATTTATATCCTTTTGAACAAGACACCATCAACAAGTGCATATGGGATAGCCTACAATATGAAGTTATTTCTCTTGGTTTTGTTCATCTCTGGAGGGCATAGGCCTGTTTGTAAGAAGTTCACTATGTCTTGGGTCCAACAAGGAGTGAGCATACCACCATTCTCTTCTTGAACACCTCTTTGTTCTTGGTTGTCTTGCAATGCCAAAACAACATCCTTCCCATTACTTGCTTCCATTGATTTGCTCAAGACCAGCTGCTCACACAATCCCTTTCCTCGGACCAACTTGGTGACTTTGATCTCAATGTCATACTCCATGACACGAGTAATCCACCCTACATGTTTTTCATTTAGGTCTTTGTTGAGGAGGAAGTCCTTAACTCCCACATGAGAAACCAACAGTTGAACCTTGTTGTTTGAAACTAGATGCTTAAATTTCTTCAAGCTCCTAATCACTGCAAGAACATGCTTCTCAATGAAGGAATACCTCACCTCATAGTCCTCCAAGCTTTGGCTAAAGAAGGCAATTGGCTGCTCTGCATTTTCTTTGTTCTGTTGTACTAAAATTGCAGAAATTGTATCATCACCGCCAAATGCATAAAGGATAAAATCTTTAGAGAAATATGGGTTAATGAGAGTTGGAGCTTGTGAGATAGCCTCCTTGATTGCCTCAAAACTTGCCTTACCTTTAATGTTCCTTTTGAAAGCCATACTTTTCTTCAACATCATAGTTATTGGCTTGACAAGGGCTGCAAAGTCTAGAACAAACCTTCAAACAAAATTGATTCTTCCCAAGAAACTTTGAAGGGCCTTCTTGTGACTTGGTAATGGCAGTGCTTTTATTGCTTCAACCCTCTCTGGATCAATTGTTAATCCCTCTTTGGAAATAATGTGGCTTAGGATATTTTCTTCATGAGCTAGGAAAATACATTTTTGGGATTCAAGGATACCCCAAATCTTCTACATCTTTGGAACACTTGTCTCAAATGAAAGAGATGATCTACTACACTTCTAGAAAATACAATAATATCATCTAAGTATATCAACACTATTTTGTTGATTAATCCCTTGAACGCCATATCCATTGCCCTTTGGAAGGTAGCTTTGGTGTTAGATAAACCCAAATGGCATTTTCCTATATGCATAGGTTCCCCATTTGGTGGTGAAGGCTATTTTGAACTGATCATCCTCCTTTAGCATGATCTGATTATACCCTGAATAACCATCTAGCAATGAAAACCTCTCAGAGCCAACAATAACTTGCAAAATCTGCTCCATAGAAGGAAGTGGGTAATGATCCTTGAGGGATTCTCTATTCAAATCTCTAAAGTCTACACACAATATGATTTCTCCACTCTTCTTTCTAATTGGAACCAAGTTTGCAACCCAAACTTGAATGCTTGATGGGAAATATGATACTTGCCTCTATTAACTTATTCAATTCCTTCTTCATGAGAGGCTCCATGTGTGGATTGACCGGTCTTTGTTTTTGCTTGATGGGTTTAGCACTTGGATCTAATTCAATTGTGTGTTGAGCTAGCTTAGGATTGAAACCTCTCAAGTATTCATAGCTCCAAGAAAATATATCCAGGAAACTCTTGGCAAAGTTGCATGAACTCATACCTTTCTTGCTTGGTTGCCACTTTACCAATTTGAAGTGATTTTCCTTCTCCCACCGAGATGGGCACTGAATCTTCTCCCTTGACTTGGATGTTTGCTTTCTCCTTCCTAAATTGATCATTAGGATTAAAGATGGACTCCAAAGTGACAAGTCCTTTTGGCAGTTTGTTGGTTCTCAGTTGTACCACTTGATCACCATCTTTGTTGTTTTTACTTTTCCCGATTTTTGGTGAGAACTTAGCTTCTTCTTGCAAGAAATTGATGATTTGTTGGTCACTTTCAAACACTTGCCATCTTAAATTATTTTTAAAGCACCGATGGCCTTACAATCACATGAATGTTTCGCTACAATTTATCTTCCTTGATACTCTCCACAACATCAAAGGCTGCTCTAAGCCGCCGCAAGCCTATCAACAAATGACTTGGTTTTCTTTCCTAGGGATGGAGTTGATGCCAAAGCCCTCAAAATCATCAATGAGGTCCCACACCCTATTCCTATAACTCTTGAGCAGGTCATTTTTGGTAGCGTGCTGCCCTTTAACTTGATTAACAATCAACTCACTATCACCAAAGACTTGTAATTTTTTGATACCTCTCTTTCTTGACCAATACAATCCTTGTATCAAAGCTTCATATTTAGCAGTGTTGTTAGAACATGCAAACTAAAATCTAAAAGCTGAATAATAATTAATGCCTTGAGGTGAAACAAGTATAGCTCCCCTTGCACCTTGTCTACTTCTTGATCCATTAAAGAACAACTGCCATACCTCATTGTCATCTTTATGGTCTGGCTTGGTGATGCTAGGAATAGGTTGATTTTCTTCATGCATGCAATAAACTCCTAGTTCGATTCCTCTAATTCTTTGTAGGGATCAAAATAATGTACCTTTTTGCCCATTCATCAAGAGTCAAATATGGGATGCTTCCAAATTTGGTGTCACTTCATCTCGTGCCGGGATAATCCTCTTGATCAAATGTTGAATAGTTGGCATTGATTGGGCTTGGAATATGAGGCTCAATGTGAAAGTTTGCAATAGGTTCGAACCTGATTGTGGCCTTAGTTCCATATCTGGTCCGAAACAACATGTGTGACCAATCAATAGATAAATAACCTCTAATTCTAGATGGGAAATCCTTGACAAACATAGGAAAAAAGTGGTGGTAAATCTATCACCGACACATCTTGCAAAACAATGACATTGGGGCATACATGCAAGGTGAGGCTCAAATATTTAATTACCCCTATCTGTTGTTACTACTATCCCATCCATTCTGCAACACCCCTTTGGATATGACTTCATATTGGAGGCCACAGGCCGATCACCTATTTGCTTGGGCATCACGGAACTACTTACCCCTTAATCAACCATACAATTATGTACTAGTTTATCCCCAATGATCAATGAAACATAGAATGAAGGGGACTTCAAAACTTTACCTTGCTATCCTTCAAGCTTCCCTCGGGATGAGTAGCATTTGTGAGTACCTTCTCTTGCATATGAGCTTGCTAATTTGAAGTTGACCAATTCTTCATGGCAGCTTGTAGTAGATCCCTTTGGCTCCGGGATGGATAGTGATTCCCACATAGATATATTCACATTTGTCTTCTTCAGTTTTTCAATGATGTTAAATGGTGATGAAACATCTCTTTATTACCCTTTAGCCTGCACACTCTTTTCTTATACATGGGCTGTAATAGTGGCATTTGAGCTGGTCTAGAAGGTGGCTTGGGCTGTCCTTGCACATTTGGAACTGCATTTTGCTTGCCAACACTTTGTGGAGCGATGGAAGGTTGTGGATCACTTGGAGCTAATGACTGCTCTTCACCAATATTCCTCTTCTTTGACCGTGTGTTAGCTACTACATTTTGAGAAATTGTTTGATTCATACCACAAAAATCTTCATCCTGTCAATTCACAAGTGTAGTCTCATTTGGAGTTGTATTTTTTTGAGATGCTCCTTGTTGTTGGTTTGTTTCTTGACTCACCTCACTCTCTACGCCGGTTGTTGTCACCATCAAAGCTTAGCTCAAAGAACCATTGAAGCACATAGACTGGTTGTGAGGTTCATTGTATGGGAAACACCAATCATACTCTTGAGCTATATTATTTTGCACTGGCACTAAGGCTTTAGAGGTAGATGCAACATTGGGGTTATAGGGTTGAAATGGTCTATTGGTAGGAGGCCTTACTTGATTTTGATTTACAACTGGATTGGGTGGCCTATTAGGCTGATATGGTTGCCTATTAGGCTGAGTTTAAGACTGATAAGAAGGTCTAAAACTTTGGGCTTGTTGCCTCTTGAGTGTAACCAGCTCATTGCCTAAATTTTGTAATTGTTTCATGACTTCTTGAAGTTCATTTGAGGCACTAGAGGATGAAGTAGAAGTTTCATTTGAACTCTGATTTCTAGGAGTGGGAATAGGAGCTAAAGTAGGTGCTTGACTAGTGCTTGGGCTTTCCAAGTTTGGGTATAAGGGCATGAGAGGCCTAGGAGCTAGTTTACCAGCTTGGATCAAACAATTCTTAGCCCTAATGGCAATGTTATAAGCTGCAGGTATATTTTCACCTCCCATGGATTGGATTAACATAGAAATATCATAATTTAAAGCTTTGAGATAGTATAAGAAAGCACCTTCAGTTGTTGGCCTTATTGTCACTAGGATTCTATCCCATGTCCTTTGAAATCTGAAATTGAAGTCTATTAGCTGCTCATTGGGAGCTCTCTTGATAGTTGTCAGTTGTTCCAATAGAGACAAATTATCTCCCTTTTCTCCAAACTGCTCATGGAGAGCAATGCACAACTGGTTCCAATTTTGGATAGAGCCTGCCCCAAGGCTCTTGAACCATTGCAAGGCTTTCCCTTTGAATGAAGATGCCAACAATTTGATAGCATTTTGCATCTCAACAATCTCATGGATTGCACAAACATTAACAATATATTTGACACGATCACCGAGGAGTGGTCTGATTTTCTCCGATAAAGTATGGGATGTTCTTCAATGCCGCAATTCGAACCGGGTTTGTGCATTGAGAGAATGTGGGCTTCGCCAATGAAGTTGACATAAGGGTTGTGTTGTGCCATTCGATTGGCACGAGAACCCTTGTTGATTGGGTGAAAGGTCTACTAGGTGGAGAACCTTTGAATTCTTCTTCCTCTCTCTCTTCTTCCGGGATAATTGCATATACTCAAATAATCCCTCTTCTCTAGCCCTTGAGCTTGTTTGGATCCTTCTCATGAATCTTGGACTTGGATTTGCTGAAACCACTTGATTTTATCTCTTTGGAGTCACCGGATGTGCAAATCAAGGCTCTTTTTAAACAAGAAACTTACAAAAATGCACATAAAATTTGTTGTAATGAAGATGAAGACCTCTAAGGTCCCACGGCATGCATTATGCCAAAACTGTTAGTGCAAATTCACAACACCCCCAAAATGACCTATGGATCGGCTTTTCTAAGGCAATGTCATTTGGTGTGAATGCACAACATTGAGCTTTCCCAAAGTGTGGGACCTTTGCAAATGGGGAAAGCTCTCCAGAGAAGGCTGGTTCCTCTTCATAAAATACATGCCACAAGCTATTCTAGTGCAGACAAGCTAATCTAATCCTAATCTAACTATGCCAAGGAGACATAGAGAGAGAGAAAAGAGGGAAAAACAGAGCTCGCACTAAAACGGTGATACACTAGAGAAGGAAAAAGCTGAACATCTATCAAAATTGCCATGGAACAAGAAGAGGTGAGCAATGGGAAGGATGGACAAGTGAATCACAAAACCAAGGATGGATTTCACACAAAAATGTTCCAAAACTCAATGAACACAACTCCAAAACACGTAATGAACATTCACACATGCACAAATACTGTGATGAGAGAGAGACAAGAAGAAAACAAGCAAAAACAAGCAAGGATGGACAAATGCATCACGAAACATGTTTTTATTGCTCCAGAAGTTTGCACAAAACATCATTTCACGGGTAACAGGAAAAAAATGCCATTATAGAGCACGGGAAGAGGTTCAAACTCCATTTTTGACCCTGGGGAAGAAAATAAGGGAGAGGCAAAGAAGAATGATGAACAACTTGTTACAAATGAGCCAAATTTGGCTTTTAACAATGAAAACCTGAGTTCAGGAAGGAGAAATGTGGGAAAAATGAAATGAATGATTCAACCACCAACCAAATCCATCAAAATAGAATGGGTACCCTTAAAAGTTCATTCCCCAAGATTTTTGACCATGCTGGAGGAGAATGGAAGCTATATTGCATTAAAAATGGTGGTTGAATGTCGGTTATGCTCTTTTCCCACGCAGAGGTGTTTTCTCATTTTCTCTCACTAAAATCCACCAAAAAACAAAATTGAAGGTTCCATTGTGTAGAGGACTTAAATAGCTTTCCAATGACACCAAAATCGAGAAAATCGAGCTCTGATCGAAAGATATGCCCCTCGAAGATTTAGGGCAAAACCAGGGCAAAAATTGGGTGGTGGGCGAAACCCTAAAATTTTCCCTTTTTCGAATTTGGGAAAAATTTCCCAAAAAGCTCTGCACCCCACCGCTCTGCTGCCACGTGGCACATTCCCATTGGTCCGCGGGCCTGAATGGCCATTCTACACCTTTTTGAGTTTTGGAAAAAATTCCAAAATTCCTCTGCACCCCACCACTCCGCTGCCACATGTCATCATTTGATTTGGCATGGGCCTGAATGAATTCTCTTTCCTTTGCAGGCCGCAGGGAAAAAATATTCCTTTGCGCCATTTTTAACACTTTGGAAAAATTACCAAATTATCTCTGCGCCCCCGACCTCCACCGGGAATATGACATGTGGCATCCTCACATTAATTTGCGGGGTTTAAACAAAATTTCCATTTTCTCCTTGGCGGGCCTGTGGGCCAATTTTTTTCCCTTTCACGCTTTGCTAATTTGATAAAAAACCAAAATTTACTATGCGCTTCCGACTCACGCTGACCAAATGGACACGTGTCACACTCTCATTCGCACGGGGTCCTGGGCCAAAATTTTCATTACGCCATTTTTGGAAATTTTCTTAACTTGCCTCCGCCGGTCCAACCTTCACCTCCACATGGCACATTCTATTGGTTGCGAACCTTCCCATGGAAAATTTCCCTCAAAAACTCCGCCGAGCCATAACTTGCAAAATACAAGGAGTTAGAAGGAAAACTTTACCTTTCTAGAAAGGTGAGAAAATTCTCTATCTGATGAAGCCATTTCTAGATAATTTTGAGTGCCTGAAAAGTGGAAAAATTTGACTGAGGCACAAGGAAGGAAGGAATGAAAGAAAGTTAGCCAAAAATAAGCAAGGGGCTTATTTTGGATAATAATAACTCTTGCTCGATAGGAAGAAGCCGAGGGTTTTACGGGACTAAAAATTTCAGCCTTTTTATTAGTTATTATGGTCCACCCATCTCGAAGATGGGGAGATTTAGACTCCATTTGTACCTTCTCTTGTGACACATGGAGGGATTTTACCATTAGAGGACATTCGTGAATCATGTGGTTAGAAGCTTGGAAACAAAACAAGTATTAGGCAAGTTAATATAAAGCACATGTTGAGAAAAACAGGTATCTCCAACTTGAATATCAATGGTGTCTTTAAGGTCTTTGGATAAATCCACCTCAATGCAAACACATTTTTGAGGGTGAGCATTGAAAAACTTAGGTTGTTCTAGAAAAATAAGTCGACCCAAGGGTTTGATTAAGTGTTCAAAAAATACCCACAAGGGGAGAGGAAACCCTCGAAAATTCCACCCATACTAGGATTTTAAGCTTGGATTGTTTGGAGACATGGAAATCTCGGGTCCAGTTAAAAAACACCACTAGTGTGTTTTGAATGAACCGAGGCCGTGGTTGACAATGGATTTGCAATGTTCAACATTGTTGAAACAAAAAGAAACCAGGTGAGGTTTTACACTCCCTTGAGCTTGACACCATGGTGTTCTTTGAATGGTTGTGAATCCATTTCTTCAACATGGTTTTAGGGGGGACTCGACCAATAAAATACCCAACAAGGGTGAATGATTCAATCTAGTTACAAACCTTATCAAATTTAGGAAAATTAAGCACAACATCAGGTAAAGGAGTCTCAGACTCAGAATGGTTACCTCGTCAAAGACCTTCGGGATGAATTTCCTCACCTTCTTTGGAGCCATCGAGAGCCAAGCGTTCCATCAATCAAACTTGCATCAATAGATGAATGTGGTGAAAGAGAAGCCATTAATATTGGTGTGACGCTACCCAAAGGCGAGTAAATATCCCACTCATTAAAATAACTATGCATGCAAAGAAAAAATAATGCCAATATACCAAGGAAACGCGGTGTGATAACAAACTAGTACAAGAAACTTGATAAACACGAGAGGACCTAAAACCTAGACACTAGAAAAGTTGTTGCATTGAAACCCTAACAAAGCTCCAAGTTTGTAAGTGCTTCTTTCAAAACAAAACACCATCATTTTTGTGTGTATTTTGATATTGAATATATTGGCCTCTAAATCAAGTTAACAAATTAGGTGGCACTAAAGGAATCTTAATTAATGTCGATAGGAATTTCTTATAGTGGGAAGTCACGTACTACGATACACATCCATGGCCCACGTTTCATTTGCGCGTCATGCTAGACCATCAAATTGATGATAGTCATTGATCGGGGCATTCACTATTCAAAAAGGGGCATGAATATTCATTCTTGTTTTGCACATTGTACAGAAGGGTCTTGAATGGAAGTTCTCGCAATGAGCCGATCCACCATTAAGTACAGTTTGTGCATTTCATTTTACTTTTGGACAGTGAGATAGGGTATTCACATGTATAGTTGGTAAACAAGAGTGGTGATGGGTATTTTGTTGAGGAAAAACATGATTTTTTTGTTCCTCCTTGTCTCAGGGGATACAAGCGGAGTCTTGCTTGTAATAGCAACATGTATGGGAGAGTGTGTTCTAAATGATGCAATGAAAATTTCTCTGCACATGACAGTGTTATTGGTTCATAAAAATACATCAACAAATCATGGCTTATTCATTATATCATGGATATTTCTTGAAACATTTTTTGGTTCAATGTCCATAGGGATTATAGTGGTGGTTTGTTTTTCTTTAGTGTGTAGAAATTGACATTGACAATCTTCAAAATCTTGAGTGTTGCTTATTCATGCTCTTCCCTTATTTATCAAAATGTTTTGCCTCTATGGAATTGTTTCTATATTATTCTATGGAATCGTTATGAAACATCACACATTTTCCAATTTATTAAACAAGTCTCAAATTTTGACAACTAGAGTAAAGACATTTGTGTCTTTACATGGCTGAAAAAAAAGTTGGTCATATTTTGATGAAGTTTTGACAGGTTTTGTCTAGTCAAGGAAGAAACCAATATTCTGTAAAGAAATATTTTAGTTCGTAAATGTAAATCTAAAAATCCAAAAATGGCATGTACATAGAATTCACACGAAGTATTTAACAAAATCTTGAGTGAAAATACTCTTTTTATTGGGATTTGGGAAATATCATGATAAAAAATAATGAATTACACTGGAAATAGACAAATGCAAAATAAACCTCATCTCGTATTGGTTAAGATGTGCAACTGGGGATCGGGCTTGATAAAGTATTCGAGGTCCTAGAATTTGGAGAAGGAGAAGGAAGAACTTGGAAAGAAGAGAAAGGATCTAAAACAAGAAGAAATGATCAACGCATAACTAAGGTGCACATTAAGGTAGGAGAAGGTGATCATACATGAGGTGTATAAGAAGATAGAGATGATCACAGACACCATCATCTTGAAATACCTGGACCTAGCACCGTCTCGAGAAAAAATATGAGTCAACCTTGCAATGCTTGGAAGACTTAACATGCATCCTTACAATGGAAAGGAAACCACTCACATTAGAGTCGTAGAAGAGATATTGGAGTGATGGATCTATGGACTCCTAAAATCATTACCAATGGTCTATCTCTCGATATGGAGACTCACATGTGCCACATAGATACAACAAAATTACCATACTTCTTCGGGATCCCTTTGAAGATGATAGTGCGAAACTTTCGATGGTGCTCTGTGCAAGTCCAGATCGCCGAGACATACACAAGACCGTTGGGAAACTTGGATATGGGGCCAAGGCAAAGTGCATTGTAAGATTACTTAGTTCCTCTCCATTCAATATTAAAACTAAGTCCATGAGATTGGAATTTGTAATACTCAGGACTTGATTCTTGGCCATGGATGAGTATATTGTAAAGCAGAGAATAATTTGAAAGAGTAAGAAAGGAAAATAATACAACAAAAATGGGAACAAAAATGTGAAGAGTATGATGTTGCATATGCAAATGGCTTTACAAATCTTGAGAACTTAAGGATGGATTTTTTTTTTTATGAAGGTTGAATTGTTATGAAAAAGTGGAGGAAACTCGATCTTTAGTCCAAAATATTAAAAAAATCCCCATGAAAATTCTAAAGAAAAAGAATTCAGAATGTTAATAATGAAATTAAGATGATTCCTAAAACTTTCTTGGTCATATGCTTGAAGATAGAGAGGTGCAACCACATCAATGGTATTAAAAAATGTGTAACCTTGTGACATGCCCTTGATGTCTAATCATAGACCACAATAAATTATAACATCTCTGAAGGAAGAGATGGATTGAATGAATTCCATAGATTGGTCTCAAATAATGAAAACAACTCATCTGAATTACTCACAAGGAGGGACTCATATGAAAATGATGTAGATGAAGAGAATATTCACATGAAGAGAGAGAAAGAACAAGTAAAGTAAGAAGTTCGAACCCATCTAGCAGGGGCCGACTCATTTAGTTTATTCTTCATGAAATCCAGTTTGAAAATCATTAATTTTCCAAGTGTACTTTATTTAATGAATCAAAGTTATAATAGGTTTGAAGACACCCACATCAAGTTTTCCCCATATTTGGGCCCATTCATGTTGCAATCCTCGTTAGTAACCCCAATAAGCTATCCTTTCTTGAAAGAGCACCATTCCATTATGAATAAAATAGTAAAGTGGGGATCATTTCATTGAGTTTGAAAACCTTGTTTATGCTAGCACTCAATTGTGTAAAGAATCAAGAGAGTATTAGTCTTGATTCCTAATGTTCCATGGCCTTTCACCTCAATAAATGATAATTGATTTTCTAGATGAATCGTGAGCGTAGTTGTGTACAACTTTCCTATCAAGTATGAATATGAGTTTCTAGATGAATAGATGAGTGGTAAACTCAATTTAGTAAATTAAAAGCCACCAAATAATTGAAATATTAGTACTTTTGTAGCTTCTATAGATATGACCATAAAAGTGATAACAGTGGCGTGGGTATTAAGAGAGATAGTAAGTCGTCCCCTCCATGGTTGAACTTGTTGGAGAAGCCGAATCTTTTAGCTTGCAAAACTAATGTCAACGAGATCGTGGGCACCATCTACAATTGCCTCAACACACATAGTTAGAAGATGTACAAGGCATGTTCCCTTGTATTCAGGTAAATTAGTACTAGGTGGAAGGAATCCAGTTGTTGCATCCTAAATAGGAATTATAGTTTGCCACTTCCTAACCCGCATGAAAACTATGCTAAACATCTATAAATTGCATATAATTCTCTTCAATTGAATTAATATTGATTTCTGAGGTGTACGAGCAATCATGTATTATTTTTTCTTTGAATAAATAGCTCCAAGAAGGCCATTGGGTGTTAATTAAATAAGAATCTAGATCTAAGAAATCATCATTAAAATATATGATATTCACATACCCATGTACAATTCCATTACACACTTATAGTGCAATTGCTAATATAGTCATTGGCATACCACATTCCCATAAATGTTAATATAGTCAATGGCATACCACGCCCCCAAGATGAGGTTGCTTGTTTGGGGAAGAGATTATAGGCCCTACCCTCGCGTTACACTCAACTATTGGGCCCACTCCTAGCGTGAACTCTTCCTCACTCTTTTTCAAAGTTATATATCTTTTGAACGTTAGTGGATAGCATTATTTTAACCACCGTACCGTTTTTATTAAAAATAAATTTATGGAGGAGACACGCTGTCCTTTTAATTTCACGGGCAAATTATAATGATGGATCAACATACAGAGCACGTTAATAATGGTTGGTTGGTTACACTTAGAGACCACGTTACCCATGACCTATACCTAATATGTTGTAACATTTATTCCCCACTTTCTTTGTACGGTGTTTGTGGGTTGAGTGGGGTTTCTTAAATATTAATTTGATTCCATTTTTCCCCTTTTTGTTTTGTTTTTTTAAAATTGGTGATAGATAAGTTTTATTTAGTTATATTATTGAAAGCAAAATTGTCTTATGTAGATTTAAGTTAGAGTGCTTTACCACCTTTTAAATACCTTTCGAGTATGAAATTTGAAAAACTATTATTCAAGTAATAGAAACACACAAATAAAAGTCTATTTAAATCTTTCAAGTATTTAATTAAAATCAATAAATTTAATTGTAATTGTTATTTGTGTATTTTTGATATAATCACAAAATAAAAGGACTCATTTAATATATTAGCAATCACATGGGGGGTGCAATGTATATGTCGATAGGGAAGTGCAGAGGTGAAAATTTGTAGGAGGAAGTGGGGTGATGAAAAGCGAGATAGGTGGCGAGAGAACAAAGGGAAAAGAAGTCCCCATTAACTCGAATCCCTCCTTTGTCCTCAACGATCCTCTTATTTCTTCTAGTAAGTCACATATGGTCTACGTGATATTTTTTTAAACCGTGTGAAGAGAAAAGAGGTGCGAATTATGTGAAGGAAATATGGAAAAAGATGTTGGTGTTGATATCAATGGTCCATATCCTATATACTGAGACATTTTTACTTCTAACCATCAACGATAAAAATGGATTCATTATTATTATGGGTATTCATGATGCCAATATTATTCAAACATTAGATTTGTAATTGTTTGGGGTAATTTTTGACAAGGGACTTGAATTTGTATGGAGTTGACATTTTGGTGTGGGACCTCAAGTACTAATAAAAATACAAAAAAGGATAAATTTAAACATGTATCACAGGTGCAGAGGCGGACTCAATGATAGAAAGGGATTAGGTGGATGCATTTAATGAAAGTAGAAAATTAGAGAGAATAAATAAAGAATATGTTATGTTCTAAAAATTATATTGACCTTGAGATTAATGGTGCATATCCTATATGTTGTTTTTCTTCCTTCTAACAACAAATGATAAACATGGATTTTGTGTTACTATGGATTTTCATGAGAGCAATTGTCATTTGCAAATCCTTTTGGTTCGCATGAAAACACAAGCATTTTGGGGCCCATCTTCGGCCTCACACAATTTCATCAAATTTGGTGCGAGAAAGAAGTGACAACTTATTGAGACATTCATCATTTAAAGGTGACAAGTTTTTAGCAAAAAGCTTGAGATTTTTTTTTCCTTGGATATAATTATATGGAAAATTTCTATCCTCTATTATATTTCTAACGAAGCCTCACACATAGGCTATAATGTGCACACAATGCGGGTGGAAATGATGTAATTGTTTGCATTAGAACATGATTGGTAAGTCGGTGGAAATGATGCAAAGAGTTTGCAAAGGAATATTGTGTCGTATAGAGGCTCATATACATGATATAGTAATTTGGGTACTCACCTTCTTGGTGTAAATCTAGATCTATGGTGAACTTGAGATAATCGTAAGCCGTAGTGATGCAGAGCAATTACTACCCATGAATGTCATTGAAACTATTGGTAAACATGGTGAAAATGGCGAACCCCAATATGAGCCTATGTCATGACAATGAGATCCACCGGTGTGGTCGATATGTCATCATGATTTCTCGAGATATCATTTCTTACGTCCCATTAACGATGAAACAATCCGTGCACATGAATAAATTCTTGACTAAGAACAAACAAAATAGAAATAGAATGAGTTAATCATTAACAAACTTTGAAGATGAAATCTAACAACATATTGATTTTAGTGATTAGGGTTTTGAACAAGAAAGAACCAAACAACAACAATAAATGATTCAATGGGGATACAACCATTGAAGATGGGAGAATATCAACCCAATTGAGAGGCATTAACAACTAAAATCCATCTTCCGCCATTAATGATCATCTTCTTTCTTCTAGTAAGTCACATATGGACCGCTTGTCATTTTTGTGAACCACATGAAGAGAAAATGGGTATGGACAATGTGAAGGATGTGGAAAACTATGTTGGCATTGAGATCAATAGTCCATATCCTATATACCAACATGTTTCCTTCTAACCATTAATGAAAAAAATGGATTCATTATTATTGTGGCTATTTATGATACCATATAATATCCAACCATTGGAATTGTAATCATTTGGAACAAATTTTGAAAAGGGAGCTGGTTTTTATGGAGCTAACATTTTGGTGTGGGACTTCAAATAATAACGAAAATGCAAAAAAAGATAACTTTAACCATTTATCTTAGGTGTAGAGGTGGGCCTACGAGAAGAGGGACCGGTGGACGTATTCAATGAAAGTATTAAACTATAGAGAAAAAATAAAGAATATGTCATGTTTTGAAAAACCTATTGACTCGAGATCAATGGTCGATATCCTAGATATGTCACCTTTCTTCCTTATAAAAATAAATAATAAAAATGAACTGAGTATTCTGTGTTTTTTCATGAGAGAAGTTTTCATTTGCAAACCATTTTGGTTGCACAAAAACACAAGCAACAACTGGGGCACCTCTTTATCCTCACATAATTTCATCAAAATTTGTGAAGAAAGAAGGGACAACTTATCAAGACATTCCTCGAGATATCATTTCTTGCGTGCCATTAATAGTAATCCTTAAGATATCATTTTCTATGTGTCATCAAAAATAAAAATATATGGACACGAATGAATTATCGACCAAGAATAAATAAAATATAAATAAAATAAATGACTTATAAACAAACTTGAAGATGAAATCCAATGGTAGATTGATTTTAGTGATCGGGGTTATGAAACAATTGTGTAACAAACAACAAAAAAGTGGATTCAAAGGGGATAAACCAATGGAGACAAGGAGAAGGTCAACCCAATTGAAAATCCCCAAAGAACTCAAATCCCTCTACCATTAACAATCCTCTTCTTTCTTACGGTAAGTCACATACAATCTACAAGTCATTTTTTTGAACCGCGTGTAGAGAAAAGGGGTGTGGATTGTGTGAAGGACATTTGGAAAAATATATTGACATTGATATCAATGGTCAATATCCTATATACCAAAATTTTTCCTTCTGACCATCAATGAAAAAAATGAATTCATTATTATTGTGGTTATTATGATACCATATGTTATTCAACCATTGGAATTGTAATCATTTAGAGTGGTTTTTGATAAGGGACTTGAATTTTTATGGAGTTGGAATTCTAGCGCTGTTCCTCAAATGTTAACAAAAATGCAAAATAAACGATGATTTTTAACATATATCCTAGGTGTATATGCATGTTTGCGAGAGGAGGGGACCAAGTGGATACATTCAATTAAACTAGAAAAATAAAGAAAAATAAAGAATGTGTCATGCTCTGAAAAATCTATTGGTCTTAAGATCAATGGTCCATATCCTATATGGCACATTTCTTCCTTATAACAATAAATAATAAGCATGGATTGAATATTATTGTGTCTTTTCAAGAGACCAAGCTGTCATTTTCAAACCCTCGGGGTTGCATGAAAACACAAGCAGTCTCGGGGTCCATCTTGACCTCACATAATTTCACTTAATTTGGCGAAGAAAAAGTGACAACTTAACAAGCCATTTGGAATCTAAAGGTGATAGGTTCATTGGAAAAAGGATTGAGAATATTTACCTTTGATTATATTTGTATGGAGAATTTTGACTATTCATTATAATTCTAACGAAGCCTCACACATAGGAAACAATGTGCACATAATGTGAGGAGAAACGATGCAATTGTTTACATTAGAACATGAATGGTAAGTAATGGAAATCATGCAATAGTTTATAGAGGACACATTATGTGGCATAAATGCTAGTGCATGTAAATGATGTAGCAATTTAGACACTGCCGCCTTCTTAGTGCAAACCCCGATTTGTGGTGAACTCGAGAAAATACAAGCCATCGTGGCATTGAGCAACTACCGCCCTTGAAGGCCACCATAATTGTTGGCACCCATGGTGAAAATGACGAAAAACACGAAAACGAGCCAACACCGTGTCAACAAGCTCCATTTGGCTTGGTTTGACGCGTCGCCACGGTTCCTCAAGATTTCATTTCCTACATGCATGAATTATCAACCAACAACAAAGAAAATAGAAATAAAATGATTGACTCATAAAGAAAGTTCAAAGTTAAAAGGCAACGATGGATTGATTTTAGTAATTAGGGTTTCAAAACATGTAAAAACAAAAACAATGGCAAGGATAAAACCATAAGTGGTTCGTTGTTGGCGATTAAGGTGTGAGGACACATGGTTGGCGTATATTCTCCCATATATCAACGAAACAAGCCTTCTCAAGAATTGATCTTTTGTGATATTAGTAGTAGGCACCCATTGTCGCATTTGAAGAAATGCTTATCGGTGTAATAAAAAATAGTCTATACATTGATATCATTTATACATAATTACAAGTACTCAAAAATTGCATTCATTAAAATAATCAAATTTAGAAATTAGATATTAACATTAGAAACAAAACATCAATAGGGATAGTTAGGGCATTGTCAAGGGATGAGATGGGAAGATGACAAATTTTATCATAGGCATTTTGGAATCATAAAAGGAAAGTATGACGATAAAATGCTAAACGTGCATAAATTGTTGTACAAAGATCTCAACCCGTCGATTTGGCTTGGAAAAAAATGGAGAGTGATCAAATCCTTCAATTTTATATACCACTTGTGGACGATTGTTTGTGATTATCTTCCTCTAAAACTCCACAATACACGTGTAATACACATATCCTCTTTAGCCACAAGTGCAATGTATGCCTTGAAAATGCTTCCATAGTTTTTGATGTTCTACGCAATAACTTCTTGCCATAGAGGAATTGTTTTTAAGAGTGATTACATCAACATTTTATCCCGAATTTACAACCATATCATGTTAGTACTAACGCTCAATTAATTAGAATATCAAGTTTTATTTGAGTCGGTGAATTACCCAAGAGGAATTGTTTTGTAACAAATTATGCTATGAAAATTGGTGGCCAAACTTAAAGGATGTTGGTGATTTGTCTTCCCCATTTGCATAGTAAAATGTGGCGTCTTTCTTGTTTCCAATTCTCAACTAAACCTACACAATTGTATGGAGACACCTTATGTTACAAAAATGGTATTACAAATTTGTACATCTAATTGCTCCATGAAGATAAAAGATAGAAAACAACACAAAGTTTGAACCTCATTGTAAGTATCATAAAGAGTTATTCCACCAAGAGGCATTAATTCAATAACAAATATAATAATGTAATTTTATGTCCGAAAGCACAATTTTATGGTGAAACTCAAATTGAACCCACCAATGTTGTGACAACTAATATCACATGTACTTATACATAACCGAAATTATTTCTTATTATTTGTTGTTGTGAGCTACAAATTCACCGAAAATTGTGAACTTCCATCCAAATAAATGGATACATTGTCCTATGAAGGAAAAACAATAAAGAAGTGAGTGGGATTGGTTATAATCCTTCAATGTTTGTAATCATGTATGTATCTCTGGCGTCTTTTCTTGCATTGGCCATGTTAAGGGAAGAGAATGTGTGGACCGACATGGGTAAGAAGATATCGAGCTCTATACCAATATCAAGCCATAAAGCGAGGCTACATGTACCAACACACAATGGACGTTTCTTTCATCTTCCAATACACGTGGTACATCAACGATGGTACAATCATTGACGAAAGCCTTCTCCACCGTTGATGTAGTGACAATGTCGGTGACAATAGGCACCTTTGTATCATGTAGAAAACATCCCAAAAATTTCCACCATTGAGATGGTTGTTGATGTAGAGATTATGCACCATAGGATGCTCCTGAATTGCAATCCAATTCTCATTTAAACAATGCCTATCAATGTAACAAACATCCCTAACATTTCTTAATAGAGCTAACCTCTTTTTCATTAGATTTTTTTAGAGTTACACGGTGTCTCATAATTATTATCAATGTGGGATTAATACAATTACAACCTATCATGTTTTTATGTTAAGTTAAAATGTTTTTACAAAGAATTTAATTATCTAAATAATTTGTGAAAGTCTTCAACTTAGTATAGATACATGATGGGATTGTGATTGTATTAGTCATGTGTTGATAATCATTGTGAGACGAGGATCATCATGACGCTTTATAAATACATAAATTTAACAAATCTATTCTAATTTACAAGACACTACACATTCTAAATTTTTTGTCAATTAAAAAAAGACTAACAAGTGAGAACCTTAAAGGAATAGATGATTACAATCAAGACTTTCTCCCTCTACTAACAAATGCTTATAATACTTGTGTCTTTGGATGGGGTTGTGTCTTGTAACATTTTTTTGTGATCTAGGCGGGTCTGTGTTATGTAACATATGCTTGTATGCTAGGTGGGTTTGCGTTATGCAAAGCATATACTTGTGTGCTAAATGGTTCATTGCCGTTATATAAAATGTACTTGTGTGTTTGGTGGATCTGCGTCAATATATAACATATACTTGTGTGCTAGGTGAATCCATATTGTTATGTAACATATACATGTGGGTTAGGTGGGACAGAGCCACTATGTAACATATGCTTGTGCGTTAGGTGGGTCGCAATCACTATGTAACATATACTTATGTGTTAGGGGGGACAACACAACTATGCAACATACAAGTAACTTAGTTTATAAGAAATACAAATCAGCAAGAGCATATTAAATCCCCAAAAAAATGCCAAACCCCATTCGAAAAGATTATACGAATTTCACTTTTAGGGTTCACGGTAATGACATGAGCATCGACCCCGCAACCCTAAAGTTGCTCTGCACATTATCCATGTAGTTTGCATTTTCCCCATTATGTACGTAAGGGTGTTCCACACATAAGCCAGCGAATCGAGCCGTTATAAGCTCAATTATTAGCGAAATTACTGAACTCCAACTTTCCTTGTGCCACATATATTACATCCTACTTTACTGCCGGGGCCACTGAATTTATATATATTGTACTCAGCTCTGAGATTTCCATAAGTTGTTCAGCAGTCTGTTCCATTTCTTTGCATTAAATTTCACTCTTTCCTCGGCCTGAATCGGCATTTCGAACGCGGTTTTAACCAATCTGATCTTTGGAATGGAGGAATGAGACATACCCAACAGCAGAAATCGAGTCTCTCAGGGTACAGAAGACCTGGTAACTTTGTTTAGGGCTGTGTTCGGTGAAGAATAAGAAACACGGGTTGTAAGTAAGGACAGGGCTTTTACTCTGCAAAAATGTGTTGTGGAACTCTCTGCAAGGTGTGTTCCTTCCTTATTCTTGTTGTGGTTCTCATTGGGCTGCTTTTTGGCTTTGGTGTTTTTAAGAGAGCATTTCATCATGCAGAGAACTGTCTGCATGACTGCAATGACAAATATGAGGCGGCACTTGCTCCCACTGGTAGACCATTCTTCGTTTATGGGTCGCCCATGCCTCACTGATTCAATTTCATATATTGTGTGTTAGACCAGAAGCAATTTAAACAATGCTGTAATTTTTCTTCTTGTGATGATCTATACTCTGTGTATATCTGAATAAAGTGAAGAGCACTGCAAGGGCCAAACATTGTTTAATTATGGCCCTGCTGTACTTCAATGGTATTTTTTTCAATTGTTTTATGGGTTTGATTTATCTCCTACTCCAAAGGCTATGTGGGATTTGTTATTGTATATTTTCAAGTCAGCTTAGGGCATACATAATAACAGATCCACCATGTTCGTATCACCTGGATCCATTTTATTCATATTCACATTTGATATCTTGTTGGGTATTGTAGCATGCCATTAAGTATAATGACAGAGAGCACTATTTTTTTAAATGATTACCTTCATTTGGGTTGTATATTGACAATGGACATTTGTCCTTTTTGTAAATATGAACCAGAGAATGGGAAACTGGTTATTGGTTTCATATATTCAAGGATTCTTTTGAAACATTTCAGTAGTACTTGTAATGTTTATAATTAATTAAAAAATTGATAACCCTTCATTTGGGCTTAACTTATATTGATAATGGGCATTTGACCTCTTTGTAAATATGAATGATTATCCATGCTGTCTTCATTGAGAATGGGAAAATTGGTTATTGTTTTCATATATTCAAGGATTGGGTTGAAACATATTAGTGGTACGGGTACTTACAATCTTTTTAGAACCGTTGAATTCTAAATGAGGGTATGCGCGTTTTCTTCATCCGCATTTACTAATTGTCATAGCAGAGTATGTTTATATTGGGGTCTGTTTGCCTTCTTCATTTTGTTGATGTTCTCAGAATACTTCAAAATGTATTAGTACTTTTTTGGCTTATGGATTCTCACTGTAGAAACTTGACAGTAGTCTTTTATGTTGAGTGGAAGCTTTTATTAAGAGTATTGTCTGTACTACCCTGTATAAATTTGCTCTTTGTTGTAAAAATGAGCTGAAGCTTTAAAAGGAAAGGGAGTTGTGTCTTTGGTTAAGTATGTGAAGGAATTGGAAATCTTAGCTGCTGAACTTTATAATATGTCAAATGAAAATCAGGGTTAATAATCTGACTGCATATATTTCTATGCATAGTAGCAAGTCCCCTGTAAACCAAGATCCAAAATACTTACCCTGTCTTCCTCTGCAATGGGGTCCGTAATCCCACGGCAAAGCTTTTATGTAGTAAATAATCAGAACTCAAGGCATGAAATGCTTTTGCTAAATGTAGAAATGAAATATCTATTAGGGATTTTGTAAATTGGGATCCTCTTGTATACTGAAACTTCCCAAAACCTGTCAAAGGTCCAGTAAAGGAAATTCTCTAAGCTTTCGCCATATAGCTTAGAAAAAGTTCAGAATGTGTATTTTCTTTTTAATTATCGAAGTAAAAGGATTCATACTTTCAGTTTGCCTTTTAAAGTGAAAAGCGAAACCACTTTGTATTATTTGTTTTTTTAGCATTATTGTTTCTGCTTTGGGTAACTAGAGTTTATTCAATTAGTATGTTAGTTTGGTAATAATTAGATTTTACAGCAAAAGAGAAAGCAAACATTGAATTACATGGATGCCCAGTGGTGGTTAGAGTGCATAGTTACTCTATGAATGAGTTCATTATAAAGACACCTCACCTACAATCAACACAGCAATGGAGCTCCCGTGCTAAGGGATATTACTACAGGCATAGTAAGGGGCAAAGCACAAGATATACTAGAATATCTAAAATGAGATTTAGAAGTTCTCAAAGCAAACATCAAAAGCATATTAAATGATATCTAAAAAGCTATTCAACATTCCTAGAGGCAAACTTTTGAGTAAAATGGAGGAATATGGAGTGTATGGGTATAGAACAACAATTCATAAGCTTTAAAGTCGGGACAAAATTAAAACAAGTGTAGGAATGCCATAATGCTTTGGAAGTGACATTGGTGTTAAGTAAAAAATATTTGCTATTCTCCACTTTTTTTTTGGCACAATACCTAGAGGCAAACTTTGGAGTAGAATGGAGGAACATGGAGTCTTACACGAGTATGAAACAACAATTCATATACTTTAAAGTCGGCAAAAATTAAAACAAGTGAAGAAATGCCATAATGCTTTGGAAGTGACATTGGTGTCAAATAAGGATGTTCTTTATCCCCGGTTTTTTTGGGTTGTGCATCGATAAATTAAGGGCAAATAAAAAAGGTTTGTAGGTGGGAGGGTGTTCACCTAGCCAAACATTTGATGAAGTTGCTCTTATGTGTAGAGGACCTTATACTATTTGCAAAAATAGTTCATAGCTTGAGAGAACATGTGAGGGGTCTAGAGCTCTTCTGACAAGAAGTTGGAATTCAAGTGAATACCAACAAAACCGAAGTCATGATCTTTTCACTATGGGGGAAAAAATCCTTTTTCAAAGGAAGCCCTTTTGGAAGTAGTGGAAGAATGCAAGTACCTCATGATTGATTTTCACAATAAACTTAGTTGGGAGCGTTTCCACCCTTTTAAAAATTTGGGATAGATTTATACCTATAATCAAAAAGCAATGAAATAGGAACTTCAAGGGGTTATTCCAATTAATTAACTTCCAACATTAATCATTCAATATCATAATAATGCATTATTACTTGCAACAAATGTTTACGATACAATATAAGTTCACGAGATACAAGAGATTGAATGCATTTAGTTGATTATAGATGATTTTGGACTGATCTCGAGTGATTTGAATGAAGGAACAAATATATTTGGACCTAAGAATGCCTCGAAATTGAAACTATGACCTGAAGATGCTCTTGGGTAGGACCTTACACAGTAGGGGCGGGAACGTCTATGGTTTTGACTCGGCTCATAATTGTGAATTGGAACTTTTGGGTTTGTCACTTGTCTAAATATCTTTGTCACTCTCTATCGGTCATCGTTGGTCACCTGCTGGGGCCTCTAAATGCTTTGCTCAATCTTTCAAACCCTAACCATGGATAAAGAGTCTGCAAAACAAACATTAGTTGGGTTGTGGGCACCTCCATGCACCGCCGACGTTGGCACTACTTTGAAGAGGTCTCTAACCACACATCATTCTCTACCTAGCATGTGATATCTAGTTGTAGTGCAATTAGATTTGACATCCTTCCTTTGACAAAGCTTGACTTGAGTTTCTCTCTTGCAAATCTACTTGAGTGAGTGACTTTGAGTGCTTGCAAATGTGGGAAGCAATTCCCTAGACCTAGTGGGAAGCTTCAGACTTGTAGATGGTGTTGCATTAATGAATGTGCAAAGGTATTTTCAGAGTGTAGGGAGCTTTGGGTGCCTTTTATGCTAGCTTTTGCAATAGGAGTCCATAAGAGTGTTAAGTACTAAATGAGGTGAGTTTTACTTATATATGTTTTCGAAAGTGATTTAAGTTACAAGGTTGGACCGAGGAGAAGTAAATAACACAAAGAATAATATGCGATTGAAAGTTTGAGATCAAAGTTGACAAGGTCAAAATTGTATGATGGGGTCAGACGTATGGCATAAATTGACCCTATTACGTTTTTACCCTTGAGGAAAAATATGAGGTGTGAAGTTTGGAACCCGACAAGTAGAGTTTCTAAATGGTTTTCTACATTCAATTCTAAAAAATTGTTGACATATGAGTGTGTATGACCAAGCAAGCTAGATAAGAGACATGGGGATGTACCGTATGAGAATGGGTAAAATACACTTGTTTGAACAAGAGAGCAATGTTAAGACTAGAAGTGTCAAAGAGTAGAATTACCAAATTTGAGTGTCTACATTTGCCTCCCCTTTAATTATGAAATGAACTTACATGCTTAAAAGAAAAAGACACATGAGTGTGTAGACACACTTTGTCTTCACTCAATGTTTGTTTTACAAGATCTGTTGTGTTGGTGTTGGCATGCTTCATGATGAAACTTGCAACACGAGTGTAGTCAATGTCCATGATAAAGAATTGAACTTTAACTCAAATGAAAATATGTAATGTAAATGAAATATGAAATTGTAAATAGTGAAATAAAGAGATACAAAACGTGGAAGGAATACACATATTTGTTTTGCGAGAGGGAATAGTTTCCCGTACTTTACTTATACTTGGATATTTGGATTACTGAACTTTGTCAAAGGATTGGGGTGATCAGTCTCTAATTGTGCCAAGGAGATGTTAGAGTATTGGGTGTATGAAACCCAACACTCGAATGCCGAAGAGAGAAGAAGATTGAGGAGCCAAAGAAGCACCTCGTGAAGGAAGAAGACCATGTATCAAATTCATTCAACAATTCGTGATATCTTCCCCTTTAGGTGTAAGAGGAGAGGAAGGACTACCTACGAAGAACTTAGCCGTTTCAATACCTTTCATAACCCCACACACCACACTGTTGTAGATGGATTCACGCCCAATTTTGTAAATTAGAACACACAATATAAAAGAGAACGAATTGCCCCCATACTCTTAACAACTAACTAGAAACTGAATAAGGATGAAATGTGTTGAAATGTAGTTGGAGAAAGGAGATCCGTGCCCCCAATATCCTTGAAACTGAAATTGAAATTGAGTGTTGTGGAGAAGAAGGAATGAAAACATTTCATGCACCTTCAAACCGATCCGAACTAAGTCATCGAGGTTGAAATTGTGCCAAAACTTGTGTTTGTAGGTGAAAATCTGAAATTGCTAAGAAAGTTGTTGTAACTACCCCTAGGGAAAAATCGTAGAAATGGGTCATGAACGTTTGTACGGTCTGGCCATATTGTATTTTTTTGACCTTATGCTTTCTTTTTGAGTTTCTATGTTTGATGTTGTTTCGAGTGATTTTTCCTGTGCCTGCATGTGTTTGAGCCCAAAATTTTGTTTATTTCTGTTGTAGGTGTAGAATATACCCAGATGAAAGCCCCTTTTTTTGAGGTACGTTTGATAAAGCGTTTGAGCGCATGGCTCAAAAAAATAAATGTGTAACCATGTCTTGATAAGTCTAATAATATGCGTAGAAAAAACATGAAGGGCTAATGTGGTGGCCACCAAGAAGAAATTGTACATGTAAAGAGGATGCACATAGTAGAGACCATAACATACAACAAGAGCAACAATAACAATAAGAATACTTGTAGCAAAAATGATAGTAATGTATAAGTAAGTAGAAACAAGTGCAAAGATAACAATGCAAACAATGTCACACAAAAGGCTTAGTGCTGCAAACATGGGACACCCACGGTGTCACAAGACAATCAAGGCCCTTGGGCCTGTAATCAAGAGATGCAATGTCACACAAGAAAGACATGATGAGACACTCATAATATCACAAGATAAACAAGGCCCTTGGGCCACAATCGAGTAGAAAACAAGTAACTACACACACAATTAACAAGCATGTATAGAAAATAAGAGTATCATAATGTGATGAAATGACATAACAAGTGAGATATAAAAGCATGTGAAATAAGTATCAACATCGCACAAGACACATATTTAGTAATATTAGTTCAAAAGATAGAAAATACACTATGTATGTAATCAATCATAATGAGGAAGTGAAAAATGTACTATAATGAAATAATAACACCTAGTTTGAGCGAAGAGATGCCCCCTTTATACACCTAAATCTAGCTATGCAATTTTAACACTAAAATTTCACTTATTATCCTCTTTTCTATCATTTGGTTATAACTAGCATCTTTCTCACTGATTAGCTAATGATCCCCTTCATCTCGGTCAATTAACGACACTTCGTTAATTAACTAGTTCCCCCTTCATTCTGGATGTGAATTAACACTACTTTGTTAGTTATAATCTTAGTCTAATTAATTAATTAATTAATTAATTGATCAATATTGATTAATTAATCATCTAAACGAGAATTCACCCTCTTATTGGGTTATTCCCTCTCTTTGATCCTTCGAATCCATCAACTTCTCTCCAATTGGCTTTTACAAGTCTAACTTGGTCTATTAATCAATCTAATTGATTAATTTAAATCACACCCAACTCACTTAAGTTGAAATTTCTAATTAACCATCCCTAATCATACTTAACTCTTTATAAGCATGTTTTAGCACTTGTTAATCCATAAAGTTCTTTTTGTCCCACATTCACGAGGATGATAGTTTCTCAAATTTGGAAAACTATATAAAGAACCCTACCCCCTCCTTTCTAAGTTTACACCTTTACACCATGTCCTTGTAAGACATCTGCATATGATAAGAGCATTTCTCAATTGGAAGGCTTATTGATCTAACAACCCTTTTCCATTTTCTACTTGGCTAAGAGTAGTAAGAGAAGAACCAAAAATGAAAATTAAACCATATTGGTGAGATCTCTTCTCTTTCCTTGGAGAAATCCTTTTAATCGCACGTGGCTACGTACGACTCGCTAAAGGAAGTGTCTACAATCCAAATCCCATAAAAACATCAAAGGATGGCTTGCATTTCATGTTTTTAATATTAGATGCATTAGTTAAGCTTTTCCTTTTAATGGATTTATCTTGATGTTTATGTTGAACTAGCTTAGTTATTGAATCTACTTGGTGTTAGGTTCTATTAATTAGCTTAGCTTGTTTATCATGCATACATTATGACACGCCCGATGGGAGACCCCTTTGTCTCACACGCATTTGTTTGTGTTAAGTTTCTTTTTTTGCATACTAACCTCTCTTTTTGCATATTTTGAATTAACTAATGTTTCTTAACATTTTGTGTTGAGTTTGCATGTGTTAAGTGTCTCTTACAGGTAGGAAGGAGGTAAAGTGCTGCTAAAATTTGGAGCTCAACATTAAAAATCCAAGATTTTTGAAGATTTTTGGAATTTTTGCCGTGTTTTTGAATAAACATGGACTTTTGTGTTAACATTGAGCATGTCTGCGCTAGCGTTAAAACTACATGCGTCTCGTGTTAATATTCACATGTTTACGTTTAAATTCACGTGCTACCATTCAATTTATCTACATCTCGTGTTTGACTTCACGCTACTACCATTTTCATTGCATCGCACTAGTGTTCTCGGATATGTGTTAGCATTTATGCTTTTCTTTTGTTTTTCTATTATGTTTTTCATTCGCACAAAAACCTTCACGTCACCGTTTGCTTTGAACACATTTACATTTTCCTCCATGTGTTAGCATCGTTGTTCAAATGCTAGCATTGCTTTTGCACGTATCAATTTTTGGGATCTCTGTGCTTTTTTTACATGTATTATGTTACTATTTATCACGTTAGTGCTTCAAAACTACGCTAGTAGTGTGGCATTTTTGGTTCAAATTTCGAGATTTCTAATCTGATTTGTGTTTCTCTGCTATTTTTAGAGTTTTGTCAGTTCTAACTTGCAGGTTTTGATTAAAAATTAGATTTCTAACTTAAATGCTTTGATTTAGTTTTGTTTTCCATTTCTTAAAGTGGGATTAAACGTTGCATATGCTCTTCTCTTGTGCTTTTGAGCGACCTTGAGAATCATAAACCACCTTGATCCTCATTCTAACATTTTTATTTACACACACAAAACTAATCATTTGACTTATCATTTAAAAATCATTTTTGAAAGCATTTACTTGTTTTTAGTTACGTTTTTCCCCATTTTACTTAGTTGGATTCAACATTGTGTATGCTCTTCTCTTGTGCTTTTGAGAGACCTTGAAAATCAAAAGCAACTGTGATCCTCTTTTTACATGGAAAACTACTAAACATTTGTGTGTAGGACCAATTTTGTCGAAGGAATCAAAACAATTACTAACTACACATGTGTGCGAGTTGCCAATGGTGTGCAAAACCACATTAAGATCAAGATAAAAAACACACCATTCACTCACACTATATTTGCAAGTGTGATTGAGAAGGCTAAGGCCCAATCACTTTAACTATGGGAAGTATCTTGGCATAAGCCATAAAATCATTATGAGGATTACCACAAGGAACCCCAAAGTAGTCAACACCTTGAGGGAAATGGTCGATTTAAATGGGAAGTGCCACATCATCTAATTGAATAGAAATTCTCGTGATGAGTGCTAAATGTTGTCCGTATGAGGCCTCTTTCATTAATTTTATTATGGGGTAATGGTCCTTTATCTAGGATTTATTCTAGAAAAGCATACCTCTCTTAGAAAAGTTATTAGTGAGTGTTGAGAACAAAACCTAGGGATCCATTTGGCATTGGGATCAACTTAACCATATCCAAAATCGTGTTTTAAAGAGCTATTACAAAGTAAAACTTTTTTGAAGTCGTAACCTTGTTTTTCAAACAAGGTGAGACTCCATTAAAGTTGCTCTTCATATATATTTCATCATGGATCGTACTTAGCCAAACTTCCTCAAAGTTAAAACCTTGTTGTTCGAACAAGGTGAAACTCTACGAAATTATGCCAAGTACTTTTCATCACCACTCATACATTCCCTTGTTGTTTTTTGACATTATTTGGTCAAAAGAGAACATCTCGAAGTGCTTCCAAAATTATGTCCACCACTTTTACACCCACTAAAAAATTGCTTTTCTTTAAAAACATGATTTAAGTGTTGAAAGTGTGTTGGTACATATTCATTTTTGGTGGTAGTCTTAAACCAACATTGGGACATTTCACCCCTAGGATAGTTTCCTTTCATGTGTTCGTTATGATACTCATATTGTACCAATCCATTTTCGATACTTACACTTTGTTTCTTTGAAACTTGATCTAAGTATTGACATTTTATTGTTGTGTTGACTCTTTTAAGTACATTATATCTAAAAGCCATTTGTGGTACTTAGACCTTGTTTTCCTAAATAACTTGGGTTGGGTCTTAGAAGTGCGTTGTTACGCTTTTACCCACACTTTTTACGTAGATCTCTTTAGGTATTCCATGTTGTATATCTTTGATACTTAGAGATTTATCACTTAACATCGTTATCATGCCCATTTTATCTTGGATTCCTTGTGACATTTACACACATTCAAACATCTTTGTAGAACACTTTGTGAGTCATGACACCTCAAACTCGGGTATGTTATAGGAAGTGTGCTTCCAATCCCCTTATAAATCCTATGTTTTCATCTTTTGAGGAGGAACAAGACCTTGTTGACCATAGTGTTAGTGAGTGGGAGATACCTCAAAATCCCTTTACAGACACCTCCGCTCATATAGACAACTACTTATTTCAAAACAAGGACCAAGTATTATTGCGTCTTGTTGAGTTAGGGGTAGATTTCCCTCTAATTTTGATCCTACTTTCCTTTCTCACATGATGGGGGATAAAGAGTATAATTTTTCCCCACCTCTTAGGAATGATGAGGACATTTCAAATCATGAATGAGCCTCCACATTCACTCATCCTAAAGGTCATGAGGAGGACGTAGATATGTCTCCAACTAGAACCCATCATCATATACCCTTTATTAGGATGAATCCTTTGATAAAGTAGAGGATGAAGTCCCCCTACACGAGGAAGTAGAGCGTGAGCCTCGCAATGAGGACAATTATGCAATGACAACTAGAAGCCCTTAGTTGGAAAATATCAAAGTTAGCTTCTCATGTCCATCAAGACACTAGTAGAGCTCCTAGGACCGAAAAACCTAGAGTCACATATGTCGAAAGCTATATTGAAAACCGTGGTGGCGAAGCCTCCAAATCTAACCACATGTATATACCGGCCATGCCATCGCGTGACCAAATTTTTGACCAATAATGGTTGTTTATGAAATATGCCCTCATCTCATTCATTCTACAGGAAAATAACCAAGGGCATAACAAGAAATATCAGTTTGAAGAACTATTCCCTTACCCTTTTGATCGGGAAATGTTGCATACTCCTTTCCCACCAAGCTTTGATTACCCTAAATTTGATAAATATATGGGAAAAGGTGATCCTCATGACCACATCAAGGAATTCTTCATGGCTTGCCAAGAATTCGCATATAGCAATAATTACCTTATTCACTTATTTCCTAGGAGTCTTAGAGGCCTTGCCCTTGAATGGTTTCTCCATCTCCCTAAAGGGTCCATCATTACCTTTTTTAGACTTAGCTAAGAAGTTTTTTTACACCACTTTTCATTTAACACATAAAGTGATGTCACTATGATTGACCTTTGTAACAAAAAAAAAAAAATAATGAGCTTCATTGGTTTCTCACAACGATGGAAAGGGTTAGCTAGTTGTTTCTTTTCTCTATCCTAGAGAAACAACTTGTCAACATTTTTGTACTCAATACACCCTGAGATAGCCTTCCACTTATAAATGCATTGTGTTGGCACATTCGAAGAGGTCATAAAAAGGGTAGTCAAATCGAAAAATCTTTACTCGCTACTTGAGGGGTTCTGAAACCCTTTCAAAGAGACAACTATGACTCAAAACCTAATGATAAATACAAATTCTTTAACAAGAACAAAAATGTTGCAGGAGATGGAATCACTGATTCCAAACATTTACAGACGGTTCAAAGCACTCCACACTTAAAACTCTCATGTGTGTCATCTAAATCCACAGTGAAATTTAGAGAATACACTCCACTCATGGAGTCTCTATTAGCCATCCTAAGGCAATTGGATTCAACCAACATGGTCACATTCCCCATCACTACACCCTTTTCCAAAGATGCACCTAAACCGTCATGGTACAAAGACCATGAATATTGTGCATATCATCATGTTAAAGGACACACTACAGATAGATGTATGAAGCTTAAAAACTTCATTCAAGATCTCGAGGAGAAACTTATGCCCAAAAAGTTAGGAATCTAATAAGAAACAATGAACCATTCCCCAAGCATAAAAATGTGGAAAAGAATCTAGATTGAGGTCGGTCCTCTCAAGGAAATAATACCAACCATGTTGTTGGCCAAACCTCAAATCCCTTTGACTCTCTTATTAGCTATGTCCATCCCATTAACACCCACATCCATACCATCGAATCAAATCTTAGGAGTGTGTGGTTACAACATGACACACTCATCATCTTACTGTCTCAAGACCCCATCTATCTACTCCTTCGGGTGGTCATTGTGATCTCCTAGAATAGATTGAGAACACAACCACCAAAATTTCTATCTTGGACCTTCTAAAGATATCTATTATTCATAAGGATATCCTCTATAAGGCCCTCCAGGAGTCAATATTTCCTTCCGACAACACTTTGTGCTTCTAAGCCTTGGTCATGTAAATCACTCCATATGAACATATCGTTTTAAGACAAAATGAGATTCCATTGGATAATCAAACACATAATTTCCCCTTGTATATATAAGCAATCATTACTCGCAAAAATATCAAAATAATGCTTGTAGACAACGGATTTGGTATTAATATTTGCATAGTAAAACTTGTGAAACAATTGGGACACACTACAGATGAGCTAGAGATTGATGTGATCACTATTAAGGCATACAAAAATACAAAGTGACAGTCATCTAGAACCATTACTCTACCTATAGAAGTTGGGCCTATCACACAAGAAACAAGATTTCCTATCATTGAATTGTACCTTATAACATTCTCCTCGGTCACCAATGGATCCATGCCATGTAGGTCGTCCCTTCCACTTTTCATCAGTGCATCAAGATCCATTTCAAGGACAAGAACTTACCATTCCTGGTGACCCGCAACCATTTGCTCATTGCAGAGCATTAGAAATTTATTATCAGGATGCCTATGAATGTCCTTCCACTAAATTGGTCACTAACTTAAATTCGAAGCACTCACCTCTCGCATAGTTCCATATACAATTCAACCACATGAAGGTGGTACTTCTACATCTATATCCCCATTTTCTTCATGGGAAATGAAAACCCTTCATACCGATTGTGGATAATATGACCTTCAACAAGCTCTTCTTGTGTCTAATATTTCATTATCTCCTAAAACACGTGGTAGGCCCGACTTAAAACCAAAAAGAGATCAAATTCATAGCACTCTTGTGATTTACCAATGGTGGTCTCTTAGGCGATGAAATATTGGGATGTCTTGTTGTCATGAGGATCGTGCACCCATTCAATCGTAGATGATCCAATGCAACATGGGAACATCCCCAAGGTGTGGGACCTTGAATCCTTGAGATGAACCTCTAGAGAAGGCGAACTTCCTATAATACTATGTGCATCGATTGAAGATTAAGGTTAAGAACTACAAAGTACTTAAAATAAACTACTTTTTTCATTCTTGGGGAAAAGAGATAGAAGGATAACTGAAAATACACAAAAATGAGGTGATGCACCAAAATTTTAAGGAAAAATAGATCCACTCCTTCTAACAACTTCTTATTCTCTTTTCCACTTAAAGCTTTATGAATATAAAACTTAAGGACACCATAAGGGATTATCTTCCAAAACTGAAATAAATAAGTTTATAACCAAAAATTGTAATTTAACTAAAGAAAGATAGCTAATATGAAGGAAAAATAAATCATCACATACAAGGAATTGAAATCATTCACAAGTATTAAATGAATTATTGAAATGCACAACACATCAAGTAGTCGAAGGAAAAATATTGTTTTTGTATATTACTGAGGCTAAAGCTTGTATACATGAAAACTCCCAAAATGACAAATCCTCCTTACAATAAGATCTAAAAGTCCCCGATTACATAATGCATTCTTATATTTATAGATTAGGAGGATTGAGAAATTGTAGCTACTCCTCTTAATCATTACATGCCAAAAATAAAATGCAATTACACCTAAGAAACAATCTCCCACAAAATAATAAAGTGGGGGTCAAACTTGCAACTCAAATGGTGTTAAGCTTGAAGGCTTGTGCAAAAATGGCAGCCAAGTTTAGCTAGGATTGACACTACATTTTCCTTGATTTGATTCTCCCCTCCCTCTTCACCAAATGCTTTGTACACTGTAGTCAAGAAATCATTTGATGATTTCTGCACTTCTTTATCATCGGTCCGTATGCACATCGATTCGGGACCTTAGCCGATTCGACTTCTTTGACTAACTTCCCAAGTAACTTCTTGGTCTGATTTATAACTTTCTTGAGTTGGCTCAAGAAATTTTGGTATAACACCAACTTGTGGATAAAATCAAGACCAAAGGATTTGGTTACCTCGTTATCTTCATTTACCAAGCTCTTGAATTGGGTAATAATTTGTTCAACCAGAAGTGCATCAACATTCTTATCTAGAAACCTGCAATGGATTTTATCAAATTCATCCATGATGTCATTGAGGCCATCAAATTCCTTGATTCTCTTCTCATCCAACTTAGACATTTCCTCCTACAACATTCGGACCCAAAACTCCATGGCTTCATTATACTCGACAATTTTGAAGAATCATCAATGATCCCTTCTTTCAGAAGTAGATTAGATTCCATGTTTTGTACCTCTTTCCAGGCTTCGAGCACGAGATCCAAATTATCACTTTCCTTTGCGAGGAATCTATCCATCTTGGAAACAGTGTACTTTTCAAAATACAGTTCATTATAAAGTTCAACAACATCCTTAATCACCTGCTCTCCTTCCTGAATTAAACTTTCGATCCATGCTCCTACTGCCCGACCTTGTTGTCTAATCTTCTCAACTATGGAGAAGGAGGTGTCATCAAATCTTGGAGGTACGAAAAGGGAAGTGGTATGAATAGGTTGTGTGATCTTGGTTAGAATGGAAGTCAATTGTTTGACCTTGTTCTTTAGTTCATCCTTGGTTACCTTGTCCTTGTCAAACTTATCCAGAATATTACAAAGGAAACTTGAACATCCGCTTAGCTCCTTCATGAGTAGTCTTTCCAAGGGAAAATTGTGAGATCTGATAATCTATTGTGGTGATAGTTTCTTTGGTTTTACCAGCAGTTGGGGTTGCTATTTCAAAAATCTCTCCCCAGTTTGATCGACCGATAGGTTAGAAATGACCCTTGGCCTCTTTGCTTGTCTCGGGAGTTGGATCTAGGACATTGAGATCAACAAAATCAACAATGGGAACCTTCTTCTTTTGCTTAGGAGTCTTCCTATTCAACCATACATGGATATAAGAAGAAGATTCAGTAGATGACATATGAACTATTATTGTGGTAATAGGTTGGGTTGGTGTTACTAAGGAACTTGTTACAGGAGAACGGAGGATGGCAAACTTTGTGGCGACAAGCGAAGGTGGATTGGAAAGGATGGCCACATACATTGAAGAGATGTGGGTGGAAATGGGGGAATTTATTGAGGAAGATGATTCTGAAAGGATATCCTAAAGTCAAAAATCTCTAGATGAAAGAGCAAAGAGAGACGAGAAGACCTGAGCCACGGAAGGAGATGAAGTGAGAAGTGTAGGAGAAATAGGAACAGAGGAAATGTAGGATGTGTCCAAAGGAAGAGTGAGAGGTAGAGGGGAAGGAGGAACTGAGAATGGTGAAGAGGGAAGAGGTGGAGAATATGGTGTCTGCAACATTTGGGAAGTTGTGGGAGAAACACTAAGGTCAATGACATTAGTGGAAGGAACTTTAGAAGAGGAAACTTTTGTTGAGGGGACTCTAGAGGAAGATCCTGGACCCTTGCAAAAATGGTAATTCTATGAGGTTTTGGAGTAGGTTTAGGAGAAAATATTCTTCCTTTTAAAGGGGTGGAATGGAACATCGGTGGTTGTATCTAAACAGTTTGGGAGAAAATATTCTTCCTTTTAAAGGGGTGGAATGGAACATCGGTGGTTGTACTTGAACTATCTCAACATGAAGCTGATCTAAAATTTTTGGTGTGATTCCCAATGATGTCAGCCATTAGCAGGTTTGATTGAGAATATGACCCACTCTTTCTTTTTACTATTTCATTCCTCAAGAGACCATTCAATCCGGGGTAAAGGTTGATTTCTTACATTGTTCTTCTCGTCTGCACAAGGGTCCAAAACATGTCCATTATCTTGGAGACCTTCATTGAAATTTTCAATTCCATACTGGGCTACCTCCTGGAGAGTTAACCTTTCGGAGTCCCTTTCCCTTATTGTGATCTCATCCTTGCAGTTGAACTAAATATCCTTCAATTGTGGCACATGAATCATGGATGGCCCGGGTCTAATGAATTTGTCCCAATAATAAAAACAAATGCGTGGGTCATAGGTTTTCAGAGTCATATTTTACATTTCCCCTTCGACATTTTTTTCCTTATACATGGAAGCATAGAGGTATCTTCCCAAATTTATTAGGAACTTAGCTCCCGTATTTTTTCTGTCATGTTGGATTTTGTGATAATGCAACAATTTTCGAATCAACTATATTAATATCCACTTATCCCTGGGTCACCTAGGTAACTTGTAAGGAACACCTAAGAATTCAACCACCATGATATATGTGAATGGTGGGAATTATAGATAAATACCTCCCCATTCCCTGTCTTCTTTCTAGGAATCATAAGAAACTATTCAATTGTATAAATCCTTGTCGAAGAAGTAAAAATAACAATGAAGAAATCATCAATTAACCCTCCGAAATGCTTCACCATTTCCTTCATTGTGAGGACTGGGGTAAAATTTGTAAGTTTGAGACGAGTTACTTGATCCTACTAGAGACAAGCTTGGGTAATTCCTCATTCTGCAACCACGTACACAAGATAGGAAGTCATGAAGAAATTCCCAGAGGTTAGGAAATCGATAGTTAGAAACAAATGGCATCATTGATATATTATTCCCATAAGATAAGATCAACATTCTTCCGGATAGTGGTAATGTATAAATACATCCACTCTTAGAAATCCTTGGAAGAAGGAAGTCCGTAACTCTGCTCAAAGCAAGGTGATGATATCATTCACTTCTTGGATAAAATCTGATCGTGGAATAGTTTTAGGAACCCTAGAAAATGAATCCTTAGATATTTTCAGGTAGCACTTGTTGAGGACCCTAATATAAGTATTATTCTCTAATTCCCAGTGCTCAAGAGTGGATTGTAGGGAAATTATGGCATACGCCTCAATGTCAGGGAGCTTTAAAAAGTATTCGAAATAATCACTATCCAATTTAACCACAACTATCTCGTCATCATCATTCACTATTTGAGAGTCTTTATCAAATTAGGTGGCAATAAAAAGCAAAAATTATAGGCATTGCATCGATGGAGGAAAAGTGGTGGCCAAAGCTAGCCCACTTGTCAAAAATTCCTTGCATCCATGATTTTTTTGTTTGGAGCTCTAACCATTTCCCATGATTCGGGAGGTCAATATTCCCTAAGTCTATATCTCCAATGTTGTTGATATCTGATGTGATGCTCGAGGGGGGAGTTACCCCTTGAAAATTGTATTTCATCTTCTTCTTTCCCTTCGAAGATGATATAGACATTTTCCTAGGAGAATTCTCTTTGGAATGAGAATCGAAGTTGGGTGTGGAAGTTCACTCTTGCAATGCTACCCTATAAACCCGATTCAGAGCTTCGCCATGCATCTCGCTCTAGAGTTCCACAGACAGAGATTGGGACCGTAATGCAACACCGAAGTTCGAACTACACTTCCACTCGAAAGTTCTACCACAAAGTTCCACTTGCAATGTTCTATTACACTTCCAACCTAGAGTTTTGACCTATAATGTCTTGTCAATCCCCAATTTTTGATGGTGAAAGTTGAGCCCTATTTTACAACTTCAAATCTCTGAAATGGTTTCTCCTTGCTAATTTCTCCTCCATCTTTTTGAAAAATGAAGATATGAATCCTAGGCTTAAAAAACAAGAGAACTCATGAAAGTAATAAAACAATAAACAAGTAAGTTCACAACTCAAAGAAAAAAACATGAAGAATGACACAAACAAGAAAATGTGAAAGGATCCCATGAAAGAGATAAAAATTGAAAAGAAAACCCTACAAAAAAAAATCAAAAGAACTTGTAAAAGATAACTTGCAAACCCACCTAAATACCAAGTGAGAAAACCATAAGAAATTTCTCAAAAGTCAACCTAAAAAAGTACGGTCGAAGTTCAGAGGGGCGTCAATAAGGTCGGTCGGCGTACCGTTTTGTTAGGTGAAAATGACAAGTAAAAGTCACCCTTACATAAAAAAGTAAAAATTAATTATTGCGAAGTTGGTATGTGTGGGTGGTTGGCAATAAATAATGACATACCGTTGGAGGTCGAAGTCGAATTCTACATACGGTTTGCATGAAAAGCGCACTTGAGTTCAATTCCAAAATGCCCTAGGAAATGGTTGGGGGCAAAGTGAATTTGAAGTACACCTAAAATTTGCATGCAAACTACACTTGAATTTGAGTTCGAAATGTTGGTGAGGGATCGATTTTGGAACTTTTCCTGTAATTTACATGCAAACCTGCAGTTTGAGGTCGACTTCCGATTTCCTCGGATTTAGTAGATGGGGTTGGTTTTGGGTTTCAACACTCAACTTGCAATTTGCATGCAAACTGCATATTGACCTCTGAAATCTGAAATCCGATGAAGTTTCAACACTTACGTAAATTTTTGACAATCTTTTCGAAAATTATAAAATTTGGCATAAGGCACAAATTGCAAGAAGTTTTTAAAAAGTCCTCTTGAAGCAAGGGAAACCTTGAAGGTTAACATGTACTTCTAAATACCAATATATTAATGAATGGATGGCCTCCTGCTATCAATCCCCTCACTATATCATCCCTGAAAATATGATGTATGCCATGGGATACTAAGGATATGGATGCGACATCAATTAAAAAGGAATGCGGGAACCTCTTCCAATGCATGATAAGTTTGAGAGGTACATCATCGGTATTCGACCTTATTGGTTCCCTTCTACAAAAGTTGACATAACATCTTCGAATGTGAGGATAGTTACTCTGGTTACGATAGTGAAACAAAGTCTCTTTGTAGTCTTTACGAAGACCTTGCTTCCATGAACTTGTTTCATAATACGGCTATTTTAACCCTATCCCCTACTATACCTGAAATAAATATTATACATCTCTCCGTCATAGATTAGGACTAAAAACAACACATACCAATCGATCTTTTTCAGAATGAGGAAGCTATTGGAGAAGTCACAAGAATTTGCGATGATATTCCTGTCGGAGATCATAAGAAAGGTTTCTCTATTGACCTTGATACCTACGCCTACTTCAGAGAAGAATATGAGGTTTATGGTCAAAAAGAGAAAAGAGGTTCAAATACCTTCTAGCAAGTCAAAGAATAAGAAATCCAAATCCTATAATGAGAATCTCTTTGAGACACTTGCGGATAAACAATATGCAAAATCTAGAACAGATGACATTAAAGACCGTCATGTTGGTGAAAATCTTATAGAAAAACCTATAGAGGAAGAGCTCAATCTCCCTCCTGATCCTACATGTATGGAAGATGGTTCTAAACTACTAGTTGAAGAGACAATTGACGTCAACCTTGGTACAAAAGAAGAGCCTAAAATTATCAAACTTGGGGCTTCAATTTCAGCACAGAGTAGAAGACCTTTACTATACTCCTTAGAGAATTTGTGAACATATTTGCTTGGTCTTATGCAGACATGTTAGGCTTAGATCCTTCTTTAGTAGTACAAAATATGGTGTGCATGAATCTACGAAGCATAACAAACAAAAATCAAGAAAGATGCATCCACACATTTATCCTATGGTCAAAGAAGAGTTGGAGACATTATTAGTTATTGGTTTTATCAGACCTATTGACTATTCAGAGTGGATCTCCAACATAGTTTCTATTCGCGAAATCCAAAAGACATCAAAATTTGCACAAATTTGGGACATTAGAAAAGCATGTCCTAAAGATGACTTTCCTCTTCCAAACATTGACATGATCATCAATTCTACTGCTGGTCACGAAATGCTATCCCTCATGGATGGATTTTCAAGCTATAATCAAATAAATATTGTAGAAAGGACCAACACAAAACTATTTTCACTACCCTTGGGGTACATTTTTATATCAAGTCATGTCGTTTGGCCTTAAGAATGCAAGCACAACATATCAATGGGATATGACTGTCATCTTCATGACATGTTACATGATATTGTGGAGGAATATGTTCATGATATCCTTAGAAAATCTAAGACTAGAGAAGAACATTCAAAAATTTTACGTCATATATTTGAATGAAATAAGGGATTATAAGGTCGGGCTCAATCCAAAGAAATCTGTCTTTAACATAATTTGGGTAATTTATTGGGCTTTATAGTTTATAGAAGAGGAATTGAAGTAGACCGAAAAGGTCACTACTATTACCAAAATTCCTCCTCCCAAGAATATAAAAAAAGCTACGGCTTGCAAGAAAAGACCCAATCCATCTCCCATCTCATAGATAAATGTCATTTCTTCACTCATATACTTAAGAAAAATGTTAATTTTCATTGGCGTCTTGATTTCCAACAAGCATTTTCCTTACTCAAGGAGTATTTGGCTCGATTACTGTTCTTGTACCACCTATCATAGGTGAACCCCTTCATTGTATATATCTTCTACTCAATTTTTTTATCGATGCGATCTTAACTCAATATGATTTAAATCACAAAGAGAGATCCAACTATTATATCAACCACACATTGATCTCTTATGAGCTCAATTATCCACAAATTGAAAAAACATGCTTGGTCATGTTGTCTTCATCTTTTAGACGCTCCATCATTACCTTTTGAATAATAAAACCAATCTTATATCTAAATTTGACCTACTCAAGTACCTTTTATCTAAACATGTGCTTACCATGAGGATGGCTAGTTGGATCATCTTGCTTAGCAAATATTATATTGTGTATGCCAACCGTAAAGTAGTCAAAGGACAAGTACTCATCGATTAACTCAAGGTCAAGCACCACTACTGAGAATAGAACCATTGAGTATGGATCAGCTAGATGCTTCTATTTTTATATTGAATAATCTTCCACCTGGAAAATATAATTTGATGGGCCATTCACATTTAGTGGCTCAAGGGTAGGCGTTCTTCTTATCAACCCCACAGGTGATCTCATCCCTTAAGATTTCAGACTTGACTTCCCATGTACTAATAATATTTCTGAGTATGAATCTCTCATTGCAGGATTGAAAGTCACTATAAGATGGAATATCAAATAAGTAAAGGTTATAGGTGACTCCCTAACTGATCATCAAATAGGTTAATGATGAGTATAAAGTCAAGGATGAGAAGCTCATTCCATACAAACGGATGGTAGACACCCTAAAGGAATACTTTTTCAAATCAACTTTCAATAGGTCCCAAGAGCACAACACCGTTTGGTGGATGCCATGGATACCATTGGATCTTTGCTATGATTATCTTTGGATACTAGGGACTTTCAGTTCCTTATTGATCATTTAACATTACCGATCTATGACATTCCATAATCATGTTTGGTATGTGAAGTTGTTGGTCCCTTTTCCCCTTGAGTACGTTGACATCTTTAACTACTTACAAAATGGTACCTTTCCTCCCAAAATATCTCATTCCCAAACACGAACCCTTATCCAATGAATAACACGAATACCCTACTTGGAGGTACTCTCTATCGTCGAGGTTATGATGGGACATTGTTACATTTTCTTAATGTTGAAGAGGATGTCAAAGAAATCAAAGAGGTACACGAAGGCATCTCACCGAGCGACATGGTCATTGCAAAGAAGATTTTGTGCTATTGGCCTACTATGGAGACAAATTTCTATCAATATGTAAATAAATGTCTACTATGTCAAAAACATGGTAGCCTAATACATGCTCCATCACAATCTTTAAAACCTATTGCTACGCCGTGGCCATTTTCAAAGTGGGGACTCGATCTCATAGGAAAGCTCACATCAACTTCCTCCAATGGCCATAAGCACATCATCAATGCCATTGAATACTTCACCAAATGGGTGGAGGTTGTTCCTCTCACCTTTGTTACTAGTGTTTAGATATCCAAGTTCATCATGAATCATATCATTTGCCTCTATGGCATCCCTTCTTCCATTGTATTTGAGAATGGTATATCATTTAAGAATTAACAAGTGAAGGCATTGTACCAATGCTTAAATTTTTTTTAGAAGTGATCTACCCATTATTACCCTCAAGATAATGGGCAAGTTGAAGCTTCTAATAATACTCTTGTTTGGATCGTGGAGAAAATGGTTGGTAAAACCGGCCTTAATTGGCATCTTCAAATCCATCCTACCCTCTAGGCCTATAGAACTTCTATTCACACACCTACATGTGCAACCCCATATTCCCTTATATTTTAAATTGAAGCTATTATACCCCTTGAGATCGAGCTTGTCTTTGCGGATTTCCTTACGAGATTACCGGATAATATTGAGGATTATAGAGTGGCTAGGCTAACAAAGATGGAACTACTTAATGAAAGATGCCTCCATGATTTGGATCATCTCAAAGTGTATCAAAATTGAGCTCACAAGAGCTACAACAAGCACATCATCCCTCATGAATTTGAAGTGGGAGACTTTTTCCTTAAGGATAATCAATTCAATACCACCAAGGAATGTGAAAATAAAGGTATGTTTGAGCCTAACTGGTTAGGTCCATACATTGTGGTGGCTAAATTTGGTTTTGGTGTTTATAAGATTGCCTATCCTAATGGTGATGAACTTTGGGAACCTATGAATTCCATTCATCTCAAGTGCTTCTATGCATAAGCATAAAGACCTATTAGAAAAATCAAAAAAAAGATCAAGATAAATAAATTCATCCAAGTGTGAAAACCACACAATTGTGGCACTTTGAATAGGTCCTTTGGTGAAAATCGGTTCCTGGCACCACAAGAGGATTCTGTTGATCGCAAGCACCTCGTCTTTGGAGCATGGTCACTTCTTCCTAGCTTCTCCATTTATTATTTGTGTGTTATATTATTGAGCATATTCCTCTTGGCCTTGATCGATGATCCTCTTCTTGTATCTATGCGTGGGATTATCCATGTATATTATCACATCTCATTAGGGGTATCTTAGCATTGGTTCCTTCTGTACATAGTTTCGTAAAACCTTCTAAAAATCCAAAAACATTTACAAAACCCTTAAAACTCCTAAAAATTCGAAAATCACAAAATCCAAATATATTGAAAAAGATTAAAAACACTAAACAATTAAAAATTGTACTATGAAAACATCTTACTTTAGTGATTTCTTGTTCTAGCGCATGATATGTGGATCATCTTGTGATCTACCTTTATTAACAAAGTTGGTTTTCTTACTATATGTATGTCTTCCCTTGCATATACCTTTTATTGGGGCAGTTTCATTGTGCTCATTTCTTTCCATGGGACTTCAATGTCCCTCTGTATACCCCCTTGCATGTATCCTTGTTTGGGGCATCATTTCAACCCATGTGTCGTATAACTTGAACACTTGGTAATTGAAGCTAGATAACAAAAACATTGGTATAACTTTCTTGCACATTTCTTGTTTAATTGTATATGTATATGCTTATTTATTTGTTGGTCTAGTTATTTACTTTCTCATACAACATTGCTTTATGTATTTTTCTTTGAATTAGTTATTTAGCATAGAACAAAAATCAATATTATGGATTTTCATGTCATTTTACCCTTTTTTGTGTTCTTATATCAAATAAATAGCTACTTGAGCCAAGATGGTACTTCAACTATGTCGCGATCTTCTCGGTTCCTAATTTGTCTTAGCTTCCAATATAATTGAGTTTATACCTATCAAATTCTTCCCTCCCCACCCTCACTTATTTCTTCCGTATAAAGAAGCCCAAGATCCATTCTTTTCCCAATCAATCAATTTGAAAAATGGCCAACCAGGCCAAGTTTGAATCCCTTTTGTTGCTATGACCCCTTTTTCTACTATCGATCTGTTAAGAAAAGCATACCTTGCAATCAACAATAGTACCACATGAACTTAAAAAAAGAGTTCATACTTATAGTATGCAGGGATCGTTGATCACATCTCCTCCTTATATTCATATTCGGTATATCGTCATCTATCCGCCACTATGATGGGATTTTCTATCGGTGTGGTATTTTCTCTTCTTCTTTTCGAGTATCCATTTACCTCTTCTATCACCCCATTGAAACTCAAGGGGGAATCCTCCATCTTACTAGTTTTTCTTCTACCATTACAAAATTTAATTGTCTGTAATTTTCCACTATCTTTGAAGTGGCGTTGCTTGCACTAAACCACATCAAATACGAGAAAATGTAGACACCTAAATCTATCTACGTTGTTTTAACAATAAAATTTCACTTCTTATCCTCTTTTCTATCATTTGGTTATAATTAGTGTCTTTCTCGCTGATTAGCTAATGATCCCCTTCATCTCGGTCAATTAACGACACTTCATTATTTAACTAGTCCCCCCCTTCATTTTGGATGTGAATTAACACTACCTTGTTAGTTATAATCCTATTCAAATTAATTAATTAATTGACCAATATTGATTAAGTAATCCTCTAAAAGAAAATTCACCCTCTTATTAGGTCATTCCTCCTCCGATCATTTTAGAGTCCATCAACTTCTCTCCAATTGGATTTTACAAGCCTAACTTATTCTATTAATCAATCTAATTGATTAATTTAAATCACACCCAACTCACTTAAGTTGGAATTTCTAATTAAACATCCCTAATCATACTTAACCTTTTCTAAGCATGTTTTAGCACTTACTAATCCATAAAGTTATTTTTGTCCCACATCCATGAGGATGATTATTTCTCCAATTTGGAAAATTGAAGAAATAATTCTTCCCCCTCCCTTCTAAGTTTACAACTTTACACCGTGTCCTTGTAAGACATATGCATATGATAAGAGCATTTCTCAATTAGAAGGCTTATTGATCTAGCAACCCTTTTCCATCTTCTACTTGGCAAGAGTATTAAGAAAAGAACCAAAAATGGAAATTAAGCCATATTGGTGAGATTTCTTCCTCTTCCTTGGATAAATCCTTTGATTGCATGTGGCTATGTACGGCTTGCTAAAGGAAGTTTCTACAATCTAAATCCCATCAAAAACATCAAAAGATTCCTACATTTCATGTTTTTAATATTAGATGCATTAGTTAAGCTTTTCCTTTTAATGGCTTTATCTTGATATTTATGTTGAACTTGTTTAGCTATTGAATCTACTTGGTGTTAGGCTATATTAATTAGCTTAGCTTGTTTATCATGCAGACACCCCCAAAAGAAGTATGTAAGGAACCAAGATAGCTCTCATAATCATGTATCGGTCAATATGTCCTGCATCATCCTCAGTATATCCCGTGAATGCATGTGTGTAAAGAAGAAAAATGTTATCTATCAAACCATAAGGATAAACACCATGCATATTCAAAGTACAAACAATGTATGTTAGATAATCAAGTTTGGATTTTGCATTTTGAAAGTATTTGAATGTCTTTTTGTGATTATATCAATGTTTTTAGAATTTTGTACTACATAGTTATGTACATAAGGGATAACATGAAAGATAATTGATGAGGACCTATGAAAGAGATGAAGTAATCATCGTAGATGATGGAGGCCCATGCCTCATATGTGCCAAAGATCTGAATCAAATGCCAATGGAACGGTGGTAGTTATATGTGTTAAATAGGGCCTAGGAGAAGAGAAATTATAACGGTGCAAATGATCGGTCGTGGTGTATGAGATTGGTATGTTGGACTAGAAGAACGAATGCTCCTCGAAGATCGATGATGAGATGTAGAGTGACGTGGTACACTAAAGTGTTGATGAGGCATCCTATGAGAATGCAAGCCACTATAGACAATATGTGTGGATGAAGGGATAGTAAGAGGTCAAGGAATACTAGAGCTATGTGAATCGACATTGGAAATCAAAGGCATAACAGAAGGATCGGGGCTATGTGAATCAGTGTGTGAATCCAAGGACCTATTAGACACTCAAATTTGGTAATTCTACTCTTTAACACTTCTAGTCTTGGCATTTCTCTCTTACTTAAACAAGTGCACTTTAATCATTCTCTTCTAGTACATCCCTAGGTATCTTCTCTAGATTGTTTGGTGATACACACTCATCTATTGACAATTTATGAGAATTGAATGTATGAAAACTATTTAGAAACTCCAATTTTCAGCTTCCAAACATCATATCTTAGAGTTATCCTCTAGTGTCAAAAACATAAAGTAGGGTCAGTTTGTGTCATACGTTCCTAACCCCATCGTATGGGTTTGACCTTGCTTGCTTTGATCCCAAAATTTCAATTACACATTATTCTTTAGGTCATTTACTCCTCCTTAGTCGACCTTTGTAACTTAAATAACCTTCAGAAGCATATATAAACAAGTGAAACTCACCTCATTTAGTACCTAACACTCTTATGGAATCCTATTGCAAAATATAGCACAAAAGGAACCTAAAGCTCCCTACACTCCAAAAATATCTCTTCACTTTCTTTGGGAAACAACATATACAATTTTGAAGCTTGGTACTAGGCCTAGGGGACTGCTTCCCACATTTGCAAGCACTCAAATTCACTCACTCAAGTAGATTTATAAGAGAGAAACTCAAGTCAAGCTTTGTCAAAGGAAGGATGTCAAATTTGATTGCACTACAACTAGATATCACATGCTAGGTAGAGAACAAAGATCATTTTAAGGCCTCTTCGGAGTAGTGTCAACACCAATGGTGTATGGGGATTCCCATAACCCAACTAATGTTTATTTTTCAGAAATCTTTATCCATGGTTAGGTTTTGAAATATTGAGTAGAGAATTTAGAGGCCCTTGCAATGTGACCAACAATAAGTGATAGAGAGTGACAAAGATGTTTAGACAAGTGCCAAACCCATAAAGTTATAGATCACATTTTTGAGCAAGTTCAAGACCGTACATATGTTCATGCCCCTAATGTACGGTCCTGCCCAAGAGAATATATAGGTCACAGTTCTAGTTTCGTGGCATTATTAGGCCTAGATATCCATGTTCCATCATTCATATCAGTCCGTAATCATATGTAATCAGCTAAGTACACTCAATTCCTTGTGTTTGTGAACTTGTATAGTATCGTGTAGATTTTTGCAGTATTAACGTGTTATTCTGATACTAAATGATTAATTTTGGAAGTTAATTGATAAGAATAACCCCTTGTAGTTCCTATTTAATTCCTCTTTTGTTATATTTATAAATCTATCCCAAATCTTAAATAGAGTGAAAACATGAAGATCTTTAGGGAAAAAGATTATTTTTGTTGCCATCCGGATGTTTGTGTAGATTGTAATTTACCATAAAATATTTGCATGTGGGCAAAATTTGTTGCATGATTTGAAAGCCGTAATGGCATTGTAGGAGAATGTGGTACTTTGGAGGTGTTGGTGAAGCAGGGGCATCAATATTACTTATATTATGGCTCATAACCTTAAGCAACGATGGCTATAGAGGATATGACAATGAGATTACCAAATTTTAGTGAAAAGGATGTTGATAAAATAATATGTTGTTGAATATGTAGATGATGGCTGTAAATTTCATAAATTCTCTCAATTATATATATTGGTCTTCAACACCGCCCAAATTTCAACTACAAAGTACGTGGTTTCATATCATTAACAAAGACAAATGTATGTGGTTTCGTATAAGTTTTGTCTTCCTAATCCTTGGTGGTAATACACATAATTAGAATAGAACATCATGATAAGAACAAAGTATTTTGTTTATCCATAACATAACCACATATAGACATATTAAATAGTTTTTATGTAGCTTCAATTATAAGATTTTTTTTGGCGGTGAGCTATTATAAGTCTTTATAATAGTCATAATTGTAAAAATGATTTTTGTTTTCAAAGTGTAATATTGTATCTATAGTCAAGTCTTAAAAGTATTATATAGAGTCAAAATAAATCTTATATATGTTGTAAGTGGGTCATCATTGTCAAAGTGTAATTGTGTGTTGTAAAAGAGTCATACTTTTTTAACCTCACATATGCATTTTTTCATTGTAACCCAACGTTCTTTAAAATAATTTGTTTCACATTACGAGGGCGAGAGGAGGGGGTCGGGGGAGAAAATAATAATCTCAATGTGGAAACAAATGTGCTTTAAGATTGTACTTTCTTAGTAAGAAACAGGTTCATTGGAGGAAGGAGGCAATGGGGAAGGAGGCCATTTAACGACCTCTCATTAATCGCTAATGATAGGTCCGTGTATATACAATAATTTCACATTTTTATTTTAAGTTTTCTATGAATAAGAATATAAATTCATTCATGTTCACATGTGTGTAATTCCAATATTTTATCTTGAATGTGTTGTGATATGGCATGGAAGGTGTCAACCTGTATAAAAATCATATATGAGGGAAACTAACTATAGAGACCCTATGACTACAGAGATCCTTTGATTGTTGTACTTTGTTTGAAGATGATCGGTTGGTGACAATTTCACTAGAAGTAAAAGAAGGATAATTTCTTGTATATAGGTGATCGGGTGTAGCAAGATCCGAGAAAAATAGATACATGAAAGTATATCATGGTATACATTGTTATTTTCAATTGCTCCTTGCCCCATATTCACACTAAGGGGGGAATGTTAGGAATGCGGTGTTCACATGTATCTTAGTGTAAATATAATAATATTATCTTGGATAATATAATATTACATGTGTGAAAGTGAGTTGCTTAGAGATACAAATCACATATTTAGGGAGTGTGGTACGAGTTGTTAAAACAACTCGTTTATATTGAGTGAGTGGTTGTGGAGAAATAATAGGTTTCATGTTATTTAGGGGGTTCAATTCCCTATATATATATATATGTATGCAATACATTGAAGAGATTAACAAAAGATTATTATTGTGTGATTAAACTTCCGCATCTCGTCCACCAACATACTTTTTATACAATTGGTCCTATACAAATCTAAAATGGAAGTAGATAGAGAGGATCCAAACACTTAACCACAAGTAATGTCAAATTCAAAAATTCCTTTCTATATGAAATTTTATTTGTTGAAAGAGGTAATTTCCCATCGAGGCATCAATAATGACTCGATGATGATATTTTTTTAATAGACACTATGGAAACCTAACGATTTCTAGGATTGGGGTACCCCATCTGGCCTTGCATATGCACATGTGTACAGTTACCACGTGGTTATCACGCACTCGCACATGTGCGTGTACACGTGTGACTCACTTCTTACCATAAGTGCCCCGCACATACAAGTGTACCTTGTCAATGGCCCAAAATGGTGATAGAGAAAATGTTAGACAGAAGGAAAAGAATTTGGATTAAACCAAACAAAATCTGGATGATTAAGCGGAGCATTAACATGTAAGAGTATGTGATAAATTTAGGACAACAATATGAAAAAGTATCTTGGATGGAAGAAAACATACTATACCAAAGAGTTTAATCCCAAGTGGGAACATGATGAAAAGAAATACATGTAATTAGATATTAAGGAAGGTGAAAAATTTGTTGATTCGATTAAGGACTAGCTTTCATCATTCAAGGTTTTAGGTGGTAGGTAGACCACACCCGAGGAGTGGGAAATGAGAACATGCCTATTTTATAACATGGGCGTGGTGGAGATAGAATGACACTACATCATGGAGTGTGGAACCTATAGTAACATATGTATACAGTAAAAAGGTAACTTGAGAGTAAGCATGATGCATAGCATCATCAAACAAAACTCATCCACTTTGTTAAAATCAAGAAAATATCACAAACTTGTCAAAACTAGAAAAAATACCTTACTTCTTCTTGTCGAGAAACCTTACTAAATCATGAAAATTTCTACCCAAATGCTCAACATGGCTCATTAAAGGTTGAAGCATGTTCATTGTCCCTTATTCCTCCTAACTCAACCAATTAGATCATTATAATCACAACTATTGAGTAACTATCTCACCTTTGTGTTGAAGTTGTCAAATTTGCTTCTTAAGTCGATTGATGATGAAATGGTAGGAGTTAGATTAAAATATGTGTGTCTTGGAGAAACTAATAACAGTTATGAGTACCCTTTTTTAAGTTTGAGATGTGTGACACAAGGTTTTCCTTAACTCTTCTAGAAGTATTACTTTCTACACAATCTCCCTCATAGACTTGTTCCTTCTACCAAGCTTGGTGTAAGTCAAATTTTGATAAAAATTTGGTTCCCAATTAATTTCAAAAACAAGTGGCCTTTCCCAATACCCATTTGGCCAAATATTCCATGTACTAAATTTCAATATAGCTTCTTTTGAAAAGCTTTCCTAAACTATTATGAATCGGACCTCTAATTAGGTCTCCCAAGCTTCTTCTGGGGTTGTACCATCTTCCGACAAGGATTTATCTCTCCAGGTAACCTTTAAATGAAAAATTACTCCTTAATCTTGTTAAGGAATGTGACCAAGTTGTATCTTATGAATTTTAGACTTTAGTAAGGTGTTTAATACCCTCAAATGAAAATTTGTTTGTAAACCCTAATGGTTTATGTCACAATGGCCCGAGGGATCAAAAATGAATAAAAAAACTTAATTCCTTTATCATAGCTACTTTCTTCTTGTTCCCAGTTTGAAATCATATTCCTAATCTCTTGAATTTATTAGCGGTTTGCAATAGCAAGAATAAGGTGAAAGGGAGAAGAAATTGGCAATACTATGCCCCTTCAAACCGAGTTGAAACAATTATGAGATCATGCAATTTAGAGATTTAGTATTCTTCGTCTAGGAAGTTTTGAGCCTTCCTTTAAGGGACTATGAATGTTTTATTTCACTCCTTATAACACCATTCTACCCTCGATCATCAGTCTTCTTCCTCATGCACGGTTGTCATCCTATTAACTCTTGCAATAATCAACGACGATGACTCCTTTTATCGTTCCACCTATTTCAACACAAAGCTCACAAATTACACACATAAATACCACAAAAATGAACCACTTACAAGTTCTCTTACCTGTAGTGGACCCTTATGAAGTTGTTAAGCACTACAAAATTTCTATGACAAGCATAAACACAATCATTCATAGTAGACATACATAAAATTTCCTATTTGGAGCTCCAAACTTCGTTTCCTTCGATTGATAAATGCAAAATATAGTTACAAAAGCTAGTTTTATACCTTGTTATTCGAATTCTCTCATGTAACTACCTTCCTAGTGTAGGCACAAGGTCACATGTGGAGTTTAAGCTTGTAAGTAAGAGATTATATGAAGCTTTAAGAGCTTATTACACCACCTTAGACCCAATTACAACACCTTAAACCTAATATAAGGCTATCAAATAATAAAAGACTAGGACAACCTATATACATTCTTGGAATGCACCTTATGACCCTCTAAACTAGCCTAGAAATCCAAAATTGGCTCTAGAGAATTCAAATTTTCAAAATAAGACAAAATGGAGGAAAACCTCTAATTCAAAATCTTGAACCTCGAAATCCTAAAGGAAATCAAGAATGAATCGAGACACCTCTATCGATATAGACAACCAAAATTGATCTTTACATGCTCTTGTAGCGATGCCCCTAGATCATACTACCAAGGGAAAATAATCTTTCCTATGGTGTGTTTGCTTGCAAGTTGGTTCTTGCCCTTTCTTTCTCTATTTCTAGTTTGCACGACCTTCGAGAATGCTCTTGGATTGAATGTATTGTTTTAGGTTTGCCATGGATTTGTATCGAGTTCTTGGCAAGGTTATTTGAATGAATAACCTATTAGGAAATAGTTTTTACATTAGGTATATTGTTATATTGTTATTGTATTCTCGTAGGTTTATTGTTACCCGTGCTTATTACTGGATTTGTTGTTCCTATTTATTAGGAGATGGTTGAGATTTATATATGGTTATATAATATCCCGATGTATTGTAAGAAATGTCTGGACAATAAATATAATACAATATTGTTATTATTCTAATGTATCCCTCTGATTTCGTATCAGAGCAAATATGATCATGCCTGTGATAGAGAAATAATAATAAAATAGGGGCATTTTACTCCATATATTGTAGCCCCAAATATGATTTTTGCTAGATAATCGTTTTCCATTCTTCCGTTGTTCTATACCATTTGGATCTTCCATTCACTGCACCATTTAATTCAATGAATTTCCATCTCTATGCAAACTTTGATATCTGTATAATGCTCTTGGACATTGTTGTATCATTAATGACTACTTCTCATGAATTTTAGAGAGTTTTGGGCCTGTACACATCGCCATTATCTTCAAGGTATTACATGACTTTATCTTTCAAGAGGGGATTCTATCACATTGGTGCGTTGATAGATCTAGATAGTTGAAGTGTATTTGTTATCACTAGCGTGGAGAGATCCAAGATCTGAGGGGTCGATTGGAGGATCAACTTCATCAAAGTCCAGGATGACGTTTTGACTGTTATTTGTCAACACCTGTGTAAATCAAAAAGGCGTCAATTCAAGTGCTTGGATCTGGCATTCACAATTTACATGGAGTTCTCCATAGTTGCATTTACATTGAAGAATTGGTTCATTTTTAATCATGGGTAATGGCCTGTGTACTAGCCCTTATTGCATGCAGAATTCCATACACAAATCACGTGTTGTTGACTCGCAAGCTTGGCACCCCTTTGGATTCCCAGGCTCAGATTTGCATTGGCATTTTAGTTACCATCTCAGCAGAAAAATACCTTTGACTCAGATTTGGTGCAACATTCTGGAATTGCATTGATAACAACTGTGAACTTTACATTGGATTCACAGAAACCAAAAATGATGTAAGAGGATATTTCATTATATACATCAATGTTTAGAGTTCTCTTTATGCATTTAGCTTAGAAGTCTACATATCTGGTTTTTGTATTCTCTGCCATTTATCATCTACAAATTTTCAAAAGTTCACGCACATGTTGCATTGAATGCCTGGTGAGACACAAACCCATAGTCGGCTAACCTCCACGTACCAACAGATCCACAAAGCCCTACCCAGCCTTGGCAGACTCATTCAACTTTCAATTCTTGAGGTAAATAATTTAAATATAGCATAAATATATGTGTATTGAAACAATGGTGGATTTTTTGGTAATTGAGATTTATCTCACAACAACCACTTGCTATCTCCATGTCCTATATCTTTCAAGCATATTGTTAAATCTTTTAGTAATGGAGAAATTAAGTCATATTGAAAAGTTTGAGGGAAAATATTTTCATACTTGGAAAGTTCGGACCCAATTATTTTTAATCAACAAAGATCTTTGGATATTGTTGATGAAAAAATAAAGAAACCGACGATGCAAATCAAGCATCAAAATGGGAGAGCAGAGACCGAAAAACCACAAAAATCATTGGATTGGGACTATCGATGCTTATTTGCATCATATAGATTTTTTTAAATCTTCTCATACAATTTAGAAAACATTAAACAAATTGTTTGGTTCACAAGATGGAAGTGCAAGTGATAATATTGAAGCAAAGATTGTTCGGTCTCAACATGGAAGAAGGCGACACCATGGTAGAGCACATTAGAAAATAGCACAAGACTTACTTGATGGGAAACTATAAGATAATGCCATGGCTGTTGATGAAGAAGGAGAAAATGAAGAGGAAGGAAATACAACTCATATAAAAAATCAAAGTGATGAAGATTTTCTCTATTATATGATTTTCTACTGGAGGACGGAGGTTGGAGGTCAGACAATTACTTCTCGTAAGGCATCAATGATGGGGCCACACTTTTGGTATGATGACATTTGTTTTTGTTGTGTTGTGAAGATTTCATTTTTTCAGTGTGGTGTGAAAATAAGAATAGATGATGTAAATTCCTGTTCACTTGTGAGTATTCCTCATGTAACCCCTTTTGTAGAAACATTGTAGAATATTGATCAAAATGTATTGTAGCAATCATGATGTGAAGGTTATTGGTAAACTAGGAAAACCAATTGTGTAAGGTTTTTGGTGAACCTGTAAAACCAATTGTGTAAGGTTTTTGGTGAACCTGTAAAACCAATTGTGAAAGGTTATTGGTACACCTGCAAAACCAATTGGGTAAGGTTGTTGGTAGAAGCCGGAGAAAACCATCAGTGGAGGAAGAAATGTGTGTTGGCACATGTGCAAGTTTTGTGCATGCCCAATGTTACACAGTTGAGAAGTTGATCATGAGCACACAGAGGTGGCACACTACAATCAAAGAATGAGATATGTTTTACCATGTAAAAACTAAGGGGGGAATGTTAGGAAATAGTTTTTACATTAGGGGTATATTGTTATATTGTTATTGTATTCTCATAGGTTTGTTGTTACCCGCACCTATTACCGTGTTTTTGTTTCTATTTATTAAGAGATGGTTGAGATTTCTATACGGCTATACAATAGCCTAATGTATTGTATGAAATATTTGGACATTAAATATAATACATTATTGCTATTATTCTAATGTATCCCTTTGATCACCATCGCAAGGTTCTTAACTACCATAAGACCGTACATTTTCATTTCCAACAATTGGTGAGTCTAAACATTTGATTCATGTCTTCATGGAAGGTCTCTTAATGTTCCTTGATTGTAACACAATATTTGACTTTTCCTTTTTCCTCTTCTTGACTCAATTTACTCTCAATATTGAGAAATTTTGGTGTTTGCTTGATATATCCATCTCCATGTGACTGCTCCATCCTTTCTTTCTCCATCACACCTGCACTAACAACACTCAAACATATATTAGATTTAAAATTTTGAGTTTCCTTCTCATGCCCAAATGTCTTATCTTCCTCTTCATGTTTATCATTTCCTTCCTCTTGCAATATCATGGTTTTAGGACTGATTTGATACTTGTTTGTGCACGATTTGTTCCCTTGGTATGCCCGATTGTTTCACATTCTTTCTAAGGTCTAAAATATACACTCCTTTGACTTCCGCTGAAATTTTTCCTTGACCACTATCTTCAACATAGTCTATATATGCATCTTTATTACTCTTCATACTCAATCTCTTTTGCAAGTGCTCTTGGTATTCTTGCTCTCTAGTTAGCCATTGCCACATTGATTTTATTGTATTACCTTTGTTCTCATTAACCTCACCTTCTTCTATATGTTTAAATATTACCTTCATACCCATAAACATAACCCTTGACTGCTACTCAAGAAATATATTTCTATCCTTTAGTGGATTCAAAGTATGCTTCACTCCATCCTTCACAAATGTATAGGTATTTTTCCACCCATCATGGATGGCTCTCTGTCAAATTTCCATGGTATTCCTAATATAAGATGGCATGCATCCATGGGTAATATGTCACACAAAACCTGATCATGATATCTACCCACTTTAAAATCAACTAGAAATTGTTGATTCACTAACACTGATGCTCTCTTTGTACCCAGAAGACTCTATAGGGATTAGGATGCTTGAAATTATTCAAATTTATATTTTCTACCATTTCAGTGGAGACTAGATTATCAAGTACTACCATTTTATATAATGAGTTTGTAGCACTTACCTTTTGCCTTGCACGTAGTTCTAAACAATGTTCTCCTCTGCATTGGTTCCTCTTGCTTGCTTGAATTCGTCAAAGTTCTTCTCATCATCAAAGCTTCTCTAGTTTCAGGTTCCTCTCCCAAGGATGGTGATGCTACACTCTCCTCTTCATCTGTATGTGCTATTTGATTTCTTGCCTCATTAGCCCTATTTCTGCATGCTTGAGGATATTCAAGACATTCAAATGATCTACATCCAACAAACATTTTGCACTTGAAGCATCTTCCAGTGAATTCACCTCTACCTTTTCCATATCCACCTCTACCTCTGTATGAGTATCCACCTCTTGAGTATCCACCCATAAATGAACTCTATGTTTGTGAACTAGTCAATTCTTCCTCATTTGTTTGTTATTGTTGTTGTCCTCTTCCTATCTGCTGATTTCTTCCTCTTACTCCTCTGCCTCTATCTCTCAAATACCAAGTTTTTTTCATTGACAACTTTTCCTCTACTCTTAAGGATGTCTGATATGCCTCTTTTACTGATCTCAAATGAAATAAATTGGTTTCAACCTCAAACCATTTCGCAAACCTTGCTACTTCCTCGACATCATCATGTATATGACTAGATAGCATAGCTAGTTTGTAAAATTCATTAGTGTAATTAGTTACACTTAACTCTCTCTATCTCAAATTTTGCAATTTCTTGAATAAACTAGTTTGATAATCTATAGGAATGAACTTACCTTTCATATTGGCTACAATATTTTCCATTTCTTGATCTTTTCCTTGTTTCTGCTTAATATTTCTTATTGCACAAAGTCTCACCATCTGGAACATGTCTTGTTAGCTTTGTGACCGCAAATTTCACCTTTTTGTCTTCAACAATGTTCTCAAATTCAAAAAATTTGTCTCGTATTTTCTATCTAGTCTATAAGTTCTTATGGATGTAGACTACCTCCATATTTTGGCACTTTCATCTTTGGTTTATTGCTTGCTCCCATGACTTCCTTCACTATACTTCTAGTCGTTCTTCTTGTTCTCCTTATGCTGCTTCCACTGGCCTTTCTCTCTCATCATCACAATAATCCTCCAATGCTTTCCTATCCTCTGGGAGACCTCTGGTGCTCCTATCCTATCTTGAATGTTTCTTGACACAACAAATAACTTAGCACCCCTAATTTTCTCTCTATTTCTTCCTCCACCTACTCTTCTTGATGGCATTTTGTCAAATTTTTCAGTTTCCTATCAAACTCTTTCTTCTTCATTGTTTCTTTCTTTCTCTATCTTTCACTTTCTTATCAATTTATTCTCCTTATCTACTCCGATACCACTATGATACAAATAATCATCAAACACAACTCATCCACTTTTTTAGAATCAAGAAATTAAACTTGTCAAAACTAGCAAAAATACCTTACTTCTTCTAGTCAAGAAACCTTACTAAATCATGCAAATTTCTACCCAAATGCTCAACAAGGCTCATTAAAGGATTGAAGCATGTTCATTGTCCCTTATTCCTACTAACTTAACCATTTTTATCATTGGAATCACAACTATGGAATAATTATCTCACCCTTGTGTTAAAGTTGTCAAATTTGCTTCTTAAGTAGATTGATGATGAAATGGTAGGAGTTAGAATAAACTATGAGTTTCTTGGAGAAACTACTAACAATTATGAGTACCGTTTTTGAATTTTGAGATGTGTGCCACAAGGTTTACCTTTACTCCTTTGATAAGTGTTACTTTACACAATCTCCCTCAAAGACTTGTTCCTCTCACCTCCCTTTGTCAGTAAGTCAAATTTTGATGTAAATTTTGGTTCCTGGTTCATTTCAAAACAAGTGGCCTTTCTTAAAACCCATTTGGCCAAATATTCCTTGTACTAAATTTCAATATATCTTATTTTGAAAATATTGCCTAAACTACTTTGACTCAAACCTCTAATTAGGTCTCCCAAGCTTGCTGAGAGATGTACCATCTTCGACAGGGATTTCTCTCTCCTGGTAACCTTTCAATGCAAAATTACTCTTGAATCTTGTTAAGGAGTGTGCCTAGGTTGTATCTTATGAATTTTAGACTTTAGTAAGGTGTCTAAGACCCTCAAATGAAAATCTATATGTAAACCCTAAGGGTTTTATCACACCTAGCCTTCATTTAGGGACTACGAACATGTTATTTCACTCCTTATAATACCACTATACCCTCCAATCTATTAGGAAATAAGGGATAAAATATGTGGAAAAATCCCTCAGAGAATCGCAACAAGAGAAACTAATATGCAAAAAATATTTGGATCTCAAATAAAATTACGAATAAAATAACACAACACAAAGAGATGTATTTAACATGGTTCACCCAATTTGGGCTACGTCCACCAAGAATCACTTGCTCAAATTTTATTACAAGCCACCGCTCTCTCAATACAATACCCAAATCTATTTGGATCTATGCTCAACAAACTCTACAGAATTCACACCCGAATTCAAAACACATCTGCAATGTTACATAATATCTACCATATGCACAAAACCATATAAATAGACAATTGCTTAAGTAGTTTTACAAAACCATGGGTATCAAAACCATGGGCCAAAACCATCCCATAAACCTATGGGTCAAAATCCTGCCCATATGAGAAAAGCACATTCCCGGTATATCGGGCACGTTTTAAGGCCAAAAATTCGAGGGCTATACCCTTGGACCTCGCTCGGGGCCCGGCTCGGCCTCGAACCCCGGTGAGACAACTGTGGAAAGTGTACACTACTCTTAGTGTACAATCTTTAACACTTTCTCACATGAAAACAATCTCCACAACCTAACACAATCCACAATATTCTTCCTCATGCACATTTTTCATCCTATTAACTCTTGCAATAATCGAGTTATAAAAGCATTTTTCTTGTTCCACCTCTTCAAACACAAAGCTCACATATTACACACATAAATACCACAAAGATGAACCATTTACAAGTTATCTTACTTTTATTAAACCCTTATGGAGTTGTTAAGAATCAGAAATTTCTATGACAAGCATAGACACACTCATTCACATTAGACATACACAAAATTTCCTATTTGTAGCTCCAAACTTAGTTTTCTTCGATTGATCAATACAAAATACATTTAAAAAAGCTAGTTTTATACCTTGTTATTTGAATTCTCTCATGTAACTACCTTCCTAGTATAGAAATAAGGCCACATGTGGAGTCTAAGCTTGTAAGTAAGAGCTTATATGAATGTTTAAGAGCTTATATGAAGCGTTAAGAGATTATTACACCACCTTAGACCCAATTACAACAACTTAAACCCAAGATGAGGCTCTAATAAAATAAAATACTACGAAAACCTATATACATGCTTGGAATGCACATTATGACCCTCTAAACTAGCCTAGAAAGACAAATTTGGATTTAGATAATTCAAATTTTCAAAATAAGCCAAAATGGAGGGAAACCCTCTAATTAAAATGTTTGAGCATCTAAAGCCTAAAGGACATCAAGAATGAATTAGAGACACCTATATGGATCTAGACAACAAAAATTTATCTTTACATGATCTTGTAGTGGTTTCACCGCATCAAAGTAACATAACCGACTTGTTTCATGAGGTGAGGCTAGATAAAACAAAAATTAACTCGATCAAGATCCTGTTGGTGCCCAATTTGAAACATCCCTATTTTGCTAAGGAGAAATGCGTTTTGCCTGTTTCTGAGGAAGAACGGTTTTAGGATTCTCATATACTTCGAATTTGACAAAAACAACTCGTTTTTGTGTTTGAGTGCTATGTGTTGTTCGCATTTCCTCCATTTTGCACCATTCGAAGGAATCCCCAAGTTTACTTTGCGTTTTGCCCTAATTTTTCCCGTTTCAAATGCCTCTGCCATTTTTTCATTTTTTCCGGCCTTTGGAGCTTGAAATCATTCAATTTGTACTTATTTTCCCTCAAAATCCCTTGCCATGGTCGTAAATTGCCTAAAATCACTTTCCATTTGTCTTTTGATCAAAAAATTCTTCACCCACGAAGAAAAAATTGATTTTGGGGGTCGCTGGCAATTTCTACATTTTTTTACGGTCATACGGGTGTCCTTTTCCCATCAAATTCTAGCTCATATACTTTTGCATACGTGGCCATTTGTAATTAGACAAGGATTGGCAGGTCATTTCTAAAAACTTAACGTTTTTATGTTTTTGGAAAAATGTGCAAGTTTCCCCCGCACTCAGCAGCCCCGGAGGAGGTACGCGTGTTGCAGAGCAAAGTGAAGGCAGATGGGCAGGTCGAAAATGCGTGGAAATGAAGAAAATCCCCTAAGGCCCGCATCCAATCAAAGGAGGACATGTGGTAGGTGGGAGATGGAAAGGCAGAGGAGTTTGATACTTTTCGACCTTTGGTGAAAAATAATTAAAGTATAAAATTGGACCGCAAACTCGCAGCCAATGGGATGAAGACACGTGTCAGCATCAGAGCACAGAGCAGAAGATGGAGCCTCGAAGGAAAGTTAGAATTTTCACCCATTTTGGAAAAAGGGAGAAAATCATTAGAATGGACCCGCGAGCCCGAAGGTAAAAAGTCAAAATTCATCTGAGGAGTCAATGGCGGAGGAGTGGGCTGGCAGAGGAAATGTTGAAACATTTCCTTTGGTGAAATAAGATTAAAATATGAAATCAGAGCGCTTCCCCTTAGCCAATCATATGAGGACATGTGTCTTGTGGGAGGGGAGGCAGTAGAGGAAAATTGAAAATTTTTCCTTTGTCTAAAAAGATGCAAAATGTGTAAAATTGAGCCGTGACTCCGTATCCAGTCATATTGCGCCATGTGTCAGACCCAAATCACAAAGGCGGAGTGGCGGAGGAAATCAAGAAATTTTGCAAATTTTCAAAAAGTTGTAAAAAGGTCAAAAGTGTCCCCGAGGCCCGTTTTTTCCGGATCTGCCACGTGGAGGGCTCAGAGTTAAAGATAAGAACAAATCGACGGTAGTTGTGCATTTCACCAATTTGGCCGCCATTTGAGCTCCAGGAAGTTTGGAGATGCGTTTTTGCATCAATTTTCATCAAATTTTTTTCCAATTCATGTCGTTTTGGCCTACAGGGTCTGAATTGATTGAATTGGGGGCTCAATTTGTGAATCCAAAGCACATTTCAAATGAATTTTTACTCTAATTCGTGAAAAATGTGAATTACTAGATCCAAAGTTGCAGAGTAAAAAATTGGGAAAGGAAAAGATGAAATAATGAAATGAAAGGGGTCTACATGCGTGGGGAATGAAAAACATGCTTCCACTTTGAAGAATGATGAAAGTTTTGTAATGATTCACCTTTTGAAAGAACAACTGCAACTTTTTGCGAGTTTGTTAAATGTCATTTTCTAGAAATATTGCAAAGCAAAGGTGCTTCGAATATTCCACTTTTGGAGGGAAGATTTGAGGGGCAAAGTGAGTGAGTGAGTGAAAATGTATATATTGCATGAATTTGTCATGTAAAGGGTCGGAGAAACTTAGAATTTTCACGGGAAAATATGGGAAGAATCCCATTCTCTGAGAAACCACCTGAGAACCATTTTTAGCTCCTTTTTGCATCAAATTTGTATCATGTTAGGTTGGTTGTAGATGTACAACCACTAACAAGCTCTGAAATTGTTCTTATAACATTCCCCTACTGATAAATTTGGTCATTATGGATTATTTTGTGTTGTCTCTTGGTAAAATTTACATTTACTTATGTTTCAGAATGTTTTCAATTTGTGTTTCTTGTCTCTGTTAAATCGGTGTTTGGAATTTCCTTTTGATCATGCAGATCTAATTCTAGTAAAAGTTAGTGGCATTTGCAATTCTAGAATCAGAAGAGCTTTCATCTGATGAAGGGATAAACAAATTTAAATTCACTCTGCTTTCCTTGATATAGATTTGATTGTAAACCTTTGGGGGTACCTTAGGTATGATAGAATAGAAATTTCTAAATGCTTTGCTGATTCATTTAACTCAAGATTTTGTGATAAATCATCAGATATTGTGTGGAAGAGTGTAGATCTGGGCTTCCATTTGATGCACATATCCTGGTTGAAGGAACACCTTAACCTCTTTGAAGCATTTCTATTGTCTGAGTCTTTCAAGTTTTGTAAAGGTCCTCAAAGAAGTTGGAAAATTCTAGTTAGTCTTGTCTGAATATCTCCCACCCCAAAATTCATTTCAAATTAACTCATCCTACCTATAATACCCCTGCATTGTATTGTGTGTCAACAAAAGAATACAATCCATTTACAAAAATGCACAAAGCAAATCAGGATCATACCATGTCTTTAGTAGCCTTAGCCTTGTCTTGAAAGCATTTCCATCATTTAGTAGTGACAACTCTGTTGAGTTTGAATAATGGGAAATTGATCATGTTTTCTCAAGGCCATCTCCATACAATCTGCATAGTACAAGGATATTTTCACCTCCTTCACAAAACAGAGGCTACAATATAGGTTCTCTTACCTTGGTTGATAGGCACAACCTAAAATAGTGAGGATTAGATCAAATCCTTCCAAGGTGCTACCCACTTCTTCAAAGCCTAAGTGCTAACAAGTCAGATAAATTGCTTCCCGGCTACAAAACAACATATAAACCATTTATCTGCCTCTGAGTATCTTGTAAAATCCATGATGCAGCTCAAGTTGTGAAGGAGATTAAATATAGGTACCAACATATCCATAATAGAATATTTAACATTGAAAAAGGATTGGAAATTTTGCAAGACTAACAGGGTAGCCCTTGTGGTAGACTATTGTGTATATATGAAACACCTTTGTTTTAGCACTTGGTGGCATATAATGTCCGGTATTGTAAACATTATTATAATATTTCATTCATTAATTCATATTAAATAACTTTATGGTGTTAACTTATGTAATCTGTTGATAGATAGCCAACAAGAATATGTTTTCTTATTCCCTAATGTTAGAGGCATTTACCGAGTCTATTGAGTATTGGGGGACATCTTAAATAAAATAGATGAGGTAGAACCTCGGGGACATACCACCAAGTCTACGTAAAAGGAAAAAAGTTGATCATATCTTTTAGGTGTGCCCATCAAATTACAAACTATTTAGTACATGAAATGAAGATAAGTTGAGCATATCTTGTAAGTATGCCCCGTTAAGTTACAAATTGTCAAACCCATATTTTGTTCTTATTCTATTGTGAAGGTATACTTTCAAGTTTTGTTTATGCATAATATGATATTTATTATTTATTGTTTCAAAGAAAATTAAAAATTATTATAAGCAACAAAATATACAACCCAAAAAATTTATGTGTTTAACGATGAGCCAACTTCAATCTCAATAGTGATAGTTAAAAGCCAACACATGATTACCAGTCTTTATTAGTAAAATTATTACAAATAATACAATATACTTTAATAAAATACAAGATGTGAATAACCTATGATGCGAGAGAAAATATAAACTATCAAGCACACATTTACTTCTTCAAGAGCTTTCAACCTCAATTATACCTTTCTTTGCATTGGAGGATCATTCTCAAGTCTAAAGTAGCATATATTGAAATATTATATTGAATGTACTATAAAGGTATTAAATAAGCCTTACCTATTCCTATACTTTGAATTTCAATGTAGAGTCGGTCATCAAATGGTCCATAACTCAAACAAGGACTTCTTTCACTAACCTTCCCTCAATTTTCTCTAGGTCTCTTCTTATTAGTTCTTGGAAACTTCAAGCAATATAGATTATTTACTCCTCAACATTCTCTTACTTCATCCTCCCCTGTTCATCATCTCAAACCACTATTATACCCCTCACCGAAATGATGTAAAACTCCCAAAATCAAACTTTTACTAAACTTGTCAAAGTGCCTACTTATACCCTTAAGACAAGGCTACTTGAGACATTCATGCTCAAAAAGATCCATAAGTACCCACAATAATATTTCAACTTCATTAGCATCTCCATATCATACTCAAGGTTCATGCCAAATTGTAGATCCCATCTTCTTCATTTATTCTCTCTACCTCACTTTTGCTCCACATGCTCGTAAGCTCCCTTTTAGGACTAGAACAATCTATTTTGATCTATAACTTCCTTCCTAAGAATCTTCAAGTCATAAAATCATGTTTTCTAAGCACCCATTATGGATTTTTTTCACCCCAAGAAATCTCAATGTCTAATTCAAAGGTAACAACATAGATCATTTGTTAATTCACTCTTCATAGTAGCCTCTTGTTTGTGTGCATGCAACGACCTCCTTCTAAACTCTGTCATGGAAATCTTTGTTTTCTACCCTTAAAAATTAAAAAGTTACCCTTTCGATAATTCAAGGATTCCTCCCGATGTATTATTGCAAGTTTCAAGGCCAAAATCTAGGGTTAAGGATTTTTAGAGTACATTTTCTCACCAAACCCTAAGCGTGTCTAATCTCTGCCCGAGAGGGCTAGTTTTTCTATAATTTTGGGAAATCAATTCCTCAAGACTATAAAATTTACCAATAATACTGCATGCACCTTCCCCATGTTCCCATCTTACCAATAGGCTATGGAATGAGTATAAAGGCTCGTTCATTAAGTGACTATCTCACAAGTTTGTAGAAGAACAGGTATACAATCCTCTATAGTGATTTGTGAAACCATGAGCTTAATAATATGCAATTATTTAGTCCTCCCTTCATTTATTTACTCTCTTACATCCTTTATTTTATGATTCAATCCTCATACACTCGATTATATATGTGAAATATAAACACAATCACAACTTGCTATAATCATTGTGTGCTCCTTAGTCTAGGGTATCTTCTTTGCTAAAGGGGGTATTGATCCACTATCCTTTAAACGTATCATGAAATTAATTTAATCATTCCTTAAGAGTTTGAATCTAAGGCACATCATCCCTAATCATAAACAAAACATCTCCACGGTGCACAACAACTTTGCATAATTCTCGACAAAGGATACTTCTTGAATGTTATCAACTTTCTTAAAGAGTTACCTTTGTCTGTATCATAAGATGTTGGAAAAGATAAAATCACTCTTGTAGATGATTTCCATGTTTTCTCTCACTTCAACCTTCAAGAGAGACCTTTCTCTCATTATTACTATGGCACTTGATGGATTCTTCATGATTGCTACAATCTTAAGGAATGTAACACGATTGTAATCCTCCACAAAACTACAAAAGAATCGTAAATTTTTTTATGGAATAATCTTCTTAAAATTTAGATCTCCTATGAATGACATGCACCAATTTTTAATAATCACTAACAATGTACAAACTATAAACATCTACACAAGAACAAAGGCATACACGTAAATTTTACTTCTTAGAGCTCTTTTACATTGGACTCGACCATCCCGATGATGGATTCAAAAATGGTTACAAAAGCTTTAAATATGAATTCATGAATCTTGTAACTTCTTCTTGGTCCTTAGACCCTTCATTTTCATATTTTTCCTACATTACATCAATAAATGACTCTACCTAGTCTAAACCCTAGGATTTAAGAACTAGGTCACATTCTTGACCTTATTAGGATTGTTAGACCTCATTAACATTTCCGCCATCAGATTACATGTGTGAAGGCTCCAAGAACTTACTAAAACAACTATTACAATAAAAAATTTCCTTCAAGGGTTAAAATTGGCATTTTGGAGGGAAATGTCCAAATTTGAATTTGTAAAGGCCTTATTCAAACTTAGCATACCTAGACAACTCTATAAGACCCCTAAGACTGACAACATACTTAGGAAACCAAAATTGATGTTATCAACCTATATACATGCTAGGAAAATGATGATCAAGCTATAAACATAGTTCTAATCAATATATATATATAAATATATATATGTTCTATATATATATATATATATATATATATATATATATATATATATATATATATATAAGTGATGTGGCTCATCCATAATCAATTGGACTTAACAAAAGTGCAATCACACATTCTACTCAAAAAATTTGGTAATCACATAGTATTGGTTTATTCATTTTTAAGTGCACCAAACACCCAGCCCAAGTTGGGTCCACCTAACCCAAGTTGGGTCCACAGAACCCATAGGAAGAATAAAATCCAAATACTTGATTTTATAAACATCTAAAAATAGTTTTTAAAGAACGTATTTTGTATTTTTTTGGGATATTTTATGTACATTTGTTTATGTTTTAGTGAATGGTTTGAATATTAGGTTATTGATTGTTATGGTAAATTATAAAATCCATTTCACATATCTTAATAAAAAAATTAGATTAGCTCTAGGGATTTTTAGTCATGTTGTTATGGATGTCCATACGGTCTTGACACATTAGCTTGTATCATTGTCAAATTGAATGGGCCCATGTGTCTTTTTCACCTTTATTGTTTATATTTTTGGACTTCATTCACACATCATGGGAAAGTGATTATGTTTATTTTTTCATCCAACACATATTCAATTCTTATAAATATTCTATTGAGAGCACGCTTGAAACACTTTGATGGTATTATTTTTATTTATCGACTTGTAATTTCTCTATATAATTTGAGGGGTGTGACAATAAGGTGTATAATAACCCTAATGTTGATCCTCAAAACTAAACCCTTTTCTATTTTAGTTTTATAATATTCACCGATTTCAAGAGGACATGTATTGAAGTGCATACATAAGATAAAAGGCGACAATTGGCGAACAAGCTTAAAGGTCCATTTAACACCGACTAGGAATGTTCATGCGATATTGGCTCTATGACTTGATCAATTTTATATTTTTGTGATGACACTCACAGGGGAATTATGAACTACATCGACAAGTTTCTCTTATGACGTCTAGTTCATAAATGACTAAAAATTGCATGTAACATCAAATCCAAAAGGCTAATATTCCTCTATCTGTCCTATCATGCTAGATGGAGTAGTTAATTGGAAATTTTTACTGTATTTTGCATGTAAATAATGCTTAATTTGAAGTAGGCATATTTTACAACAATTAGTAAACAAGTTTAAAGGTCCATTTCATATTACTGAGATCTTGTTTAGAATCTGTATAGTTTGACCATGATGTAATTGATTTTGGGTTAAATTGCTCTCTTACATCACCAAAAATAGTTAGAGTAGAATAAGCTTGCATACACTTATGCAATCTTGTACTTAGTGTTGTTTGTAATAGAGAAGGATTCACACAGCGTCATCAAAGTCTTGGCATCCTTTTTGCATAAAATTTTGGGACAAAGTTCTATGTGAAGACCATGGAATTTTGAACACACATTATAACTTATGCGACTACGGATCTTGTGTCTCTTTGTACAAATAAATGTTAAAAAATGTAGTCACTTGGATGGATTTATATCTATATTCACAATGGAATGATCGAGAGACCTGATATACATCAATAAGACAAAAACAAACCCCATGTTTGATTACCTATTAACTAGATAATTTAAATATATGGTGATAGGAGAATGTAGTGGATTTTTTTGTAAGTATCTTTACTTATACTAGATTCTATAAGTAGAGGGAAATAATTATTTGAGAGGAAACATATAGTTATTATCTATGAGAGCTATGAATAGAAATAAAATATGGAATGGTATCCAAAAGGAGTTGAAGTGAGTCATAATCTCGTGTGGATCTTCGAAGGTTGAGAACTAAGAAGTAATCATGTGCTTGAAGGATGAGTGTCCGGTTCAATATATTATATCGAGTCAAGAATATTAGTTAGGATTAATTCTAGAAATTGCATCCCTTGCAGATTGTTGAAGAGACTTCATTATAGGGTTGTAACAAAGATTGAAATGTGTTGTTCCTTGATTTTGTAATTTCCCTCATTGATTAATATAATAAGCTTAATTTTTCTTACAAGTTTTTATTGATATTTTTATGTACAAGGTCATATTTGATTGAAAAGTTATGGGTTGCATGGTCTAAGATAGTCCTTCATTGGACCCTCTATCCATAGTTGCATTAATATTATATTAGAGTGGGATTTTATGTCCCATATATGGGTGAGTAAATTTCATATTGTTTTAAGTACCATATATAAGAATAACTATAGTAGATATGAAATTTTAAGTCCCATATGGTTTTGAGGTAATTGAGACGGCACTTGGAGCTATTCTTGTTATGGGAAGAGTAATTATACAACCTAAACTCTTTGAGTTAAGATATTTGATGAGAGGTATGAATGAGAAATTTCAAGTTATGAAAACGACTTATAGAAGAAAAGATGATGATGATGACTCCATTGATGATGAAGCATTGGATAATCGATGAAGAATAGTTAGATGAAAAATATCAAGATGTTTACCTAAAGGATATTTCAATAATTATATGGAGATGGTGTATGGATATCCCACATTATTTATGATGCTTGTGTCATGAGTATCTAATCAATTAAATCACATAATTGGAGAATTATTTTTACTATAAGACAATTGAGTACTAAAAGAGGTTTGTTTTTATTGTACAAATATGAAGGAGCATGCATATTTATGGCCCGATCATGTTTAGAATGATAAATGAGAAAGGGAAAGGAGAATATTGAAGCATTAAAGAGGATGGTTTCTAATTTGAAATCAAATTTATTGCCTTTGGATTACTAATTGAACTTGTTCGTGAAGTTGTAGAAATTGAGACAAAAGGACGTGTGTGAAGGACTACACATAAGAGTTCTATCACCTGATGATTCATGTAGGTCACATGGATGGTGACATGATAAATGTCTCAATGTTTGTTAATGAATTTTTCAAGGTGCTTTTGACGTGATTATACTATTGTCTATATAAGAAGGGTATTAGTGTGTGTTGAATGTAGAAGATAAGTTCTCACATATGAAAATGTAATGTGTGAGGGAAAGGAAATATCCTATATAGATGCAAAGTAGTGTACAATGAAAAACTATATCACCTTCAAGAGGGTGAAGAGAGTTCTGCATATGAGAAAATTCAAGTGCAAAGGGAGGAGGTAGATCTTATTTCAGAGGAAGAGGACTTAGAAGAGGTAGAGGATTCAATAGCACATGTTTTTGATGTCATAAATTCAAACATCATGTTTTCGATTGTTTGGAAGATTAATAGAATGATAGTGTGAGGAGGAATGATTCTAGAAACCATTTTATGTATGCAACTACAAAGCATGTGTGTTAATTAGCTACGTAAAAGTGCATGGGTACATATAAGTGCTCATGATGAAGAATGTTTTGAAGCCAAAAAAAATTGGATAACACACTAACACAAATGAATAATATATTGAAATCCATTTTCAAATATGGAGACAAGTGATCCAAAGTCATTATTGATAGTGGTAGCATTTATAATGTTGTTTCTAATGAGATGGTTGAGAAGCTTGGTTTGAAGAGGATTACATATTTGAGTATGTATGAGGTGTCTTGGTTTTTGGACGGATGTCAATTTATCATAAGTGAGAAATGTAAGGTATTCTTATAGATTGGAACATTCGAAGATGAAGTCTTGCATGATATAATTCCCATAGATGTATGTCATATGTTACTTAGTCAATCATGGTAGTTTAATAGGAAAGAACAACATGATGGTCACACAAATACTCACACTTTAGTGAAGGATGATAGAAAAATAATTTGAATATTTTGAATAATGCAAATTTTCAAGTTAAAAATAATCTAAAAGTGTAACTAGTTTCAAGAATGTAGTTCTTGAATGCGATGAGGAAGAAGAGTTGATATTTTGCACTCATTTTAAAGCTTGCACATAAGGAAAAGGAGAGTGAAATTAAGTAGGAAGGAATGTTTCTATGATGAGATGATAAGACAATATATGGATATATTTTCAAATGATATTCCAAAAAAAATTCCACCTATGCATGATATCATTGATCATATGCATTTGATTCCAAGGCTTATTTTACTTTAAAATGTTGGCATGGTGTCCTATTAGGTGTTGTCATTGATGAAAAACTAAATTAATGAAAAATTAAATGTTTATGAGGTCATATGATGTTGTTCATGATGCTAACAAGGTGTTTCGAGATGTATATCAGCTGCTACAGTGGGATTCAATGAGATGTGCTTACTCTTACAAGCCTATATATGTGCCTAGGAGATGTAGCTTGGCAATGTGAGATTCTTGGATGCTTGGGAAGCATTTTGACATGATTTATAACATGTTTTGAGGGTTATTCAGCACTCACAATAGTGGCATAATGCAGGTACAAGTGGATCTTTTGGTTATAAGTGCTCATTGGGAGAAGGTATGTTTGCTTGGAGGTGTGACATAGTGGTTTGGAGCCATATGAGCTCTTGGAAGAATTCTATCAGGTGTATCATGGCATACTAGGTATTTTTGGGTCATTTTAAGAGGTTTCTTGTTTAGTTATTGCATTATTTTAGTTGACCCTAGCTTCTACAAAGAAGGATTTAGCATCAAACATAGGTAAGTCTTAGTGATGAAGAGTTTGAGAAATGGAATTGATATTATGATGATTGAAGATGTTAGAGGGATGATTCATAGTACTATCAAAAAAATTTCAGGTTCCCATGACATGTGTTTTTCTGTTATGAATTATTTTGTAAGACAAGGTTAAAATATAGTGCATTTCTAGTTCAAAGTGCAACTTCAAATGCTCGTTGTGAACAGTTTGATTTACATGGAATGTTGTTACTTTTAGGAAATATTATATGGTTAGTTTATAAGGTTTCAAAAAAATAATGAGGTTAGTTGATCGTCATGTTTTTATGAACGAATGTTAAGAAGGTAAAGTGGTCTAAAACCCTAGTTAAACCCTAGCTAGAGCAATTTGTAGAAAGTGAATTATATTGACCCAATTTTGTTTGCTAGTGAAAAGTGATGATTTAATTTTTTATATTACTCCTCGGATTTCCATAAATGTATGGTTGAGGTCATGGTGATGAGTGGGCCCCACCTAAAAATAGCAGTTTTCTAGAGAATAAGGTTTTAAGACAAGATGGTCCAAAGGAGTAGCATGAAAAATCGATGATGAATGATGATTTTTAAGTTTTTATTAATTTCCATGGAAGTTTCAGGAAATTTTCATGCAATTTCATGTTGTTTAGAGGTCCAAACAGGTTGGCCTGGTCAAAGGGCGCTTTGGGATCTCATGTAGCAGTGGTCTAGTAAAATGAGCATAACATGAGCTATATGTAGAGTTATGAGATGATTCAAGTTGAATTGTAAATAGTATTAAAATATAATAATATATATATATTTCTTGCCTCATGATGAGGTCATTTGACAGGTTTTTCATGGCATTATTTGAGCAATAATATTTTTGGTAGTTTAAGACAACACCTGTTTTGGTGTAAGTTTGATGTTGGTTGAAGATTAAGATGGATTGTGTGATGCCTAATATCACCTGAAATGTGAAGAGGGATTAATTTGGAATCAAATTAATCCATCATAAGTTATTTTGTATGGAGAAATGATTTTATGACCTAACGTATGGAAACATGTGTTTTGGAAGGTTGATCTGGTGAAGGCAAATGTTGTTGTGGTTTGAAGTGAAGGATGTTTCATGACTTATAACTTACTTATAAGTGTTCTAAAGGTTATGAAATTTATTTTTAGTGGTCACATGTCATGTTTTGGTTTCTTAGAAGTTATTTGGTTATAAAATGAAGTTTCGGTGGTGTTCAAGGGTACAAGAAAACCCTTTGTTTTGAGATTTGTAAAGGAATCGGGCCCAGATAAATGAAATAAATTGATTTGTTAATATTAATTGCGACCATTTATGAATGAAATATTATATTTTAATCATGTGTAATGGTTTATGGGTCATGAAAAATTATGGTACTAATGTTAGGGCATTTTTAAGAATGTGCCCATAGGGTTTAAGCCATTTTTTTGCACATGTATTGAGGGTTTTAGCTAGGCCGAATTATTAGGGTCATATGTAGTTGTTGTAGTTAAATTTTTTATTTTTATAGATATGTATGTTTTGAAATTATGATCAGGGACCGACCTCCTTTGGGTAAAGAAGAAGAAATGCATATAAAAGTGATGTTTTAACTCATTTTGAGAGCTAATCTTGCATGGGGAGTAGTGTGACCTAGAGAGGTGTAGTTTACAGGTATGAAGACATGTATTTAAGGAATATAAATTGTTTTTAATATTACAGAAGGTATTTCAGCATGAGAGCAAGAGATTAGAAGCAAGACAAAGTGAGAAGGAAGAAGATAGAGCAAGATTGAAGACTTAGGGTTTGACCTAGGGTTTGTGAGTTGAATTTTTGATCTCCATCAGTTGTGGTAGAATAATTATCATAGATAAAACATATTCAGGTGGCTGAGTTGGTTCTTGGTCATCCTATGGGGTTGTAGTCTCCTTGTGGAGTGGGTGCTTCACTAAATTAGGGTTTCGTGCTCTTTGTAGGGTTGGTGCTCTACTAAACTATGGGTTAGTGCTCCTTGTGGGGTTGATGCCTCACTAAATCAGGGTTTGTTCTCATTGTGAAGTTTTCACTTCACTAAAATTATTTTTTTTGTGTAATATAAGTAGAGTTTCAGTGGGTTTTCTTCCCCATGAGGGTTTCCCACTTATATCTTGTGTTCATGTGTATGCTCTCTTGATTGTGCTTATGTGGTTGAATGTTTTATGTTTCTAATCACACATTTATGGATGGATAAATTTTAATGGTGCATATATGGTAATATGATTTTTTTAAAATATTAAAGAACTGATTCACGCCCCTCCCTCTCTCAACTCGTTGTGCTTCCAACACAAAATGCCACATATGGGTTTATGCCTTTGAAAAATGAGGAAGTGAATAATAAATAACAAGATTTTTTTGGAGAAATGGTTGATCAAATATTATGTGAGACCATGCATTGGTATTTTTAGCATTAGTTTCTAAGAAAGGAGGTGATTGGAGGATGTGGTTGATTATTGAACCATAAAAAGGTTACCATAAAAAGTAGGTTTCTATTTCCTTACATGGATTGGTTATGTGGATCGCAATACTTCAAAAATATTGTTTCAAGAGTGGATATCACTAGATCAAGATAAGAGAAGGTAATGAATGAAAGAATAATTTTAAAATGTAAGATGGGTTATATGAAGTGTTAGTCATGTCATTTAGGATAGCTAACAAATTGAGCACATTAATGAGATTAATGAATGAAGTATTGAAGCGTTTTCTTGAGAAAATTTTCATTTGGTACCTAGATGGTATTATGAGTTTTAGGGAACATAGAAAGAAAAATTGGGCCATTTATATAGAGTAATACACTTTCTATGTGAAGAGAAGTTGTTTGTTAATTTGAAGAAGTGCAATTTCATGAAGTGGGAGCTAGTATACTTGGGATTGGTGATATCTCAAGTAGTGTTAAATATGGATCATGAGAAGGTGCAAGCCAAAGTTAAATTTTCATCACCCAAAAGTAATTTTGAAGCATGAGGTTTCTATGGTTGGACGAGCTTATGCATGAAGTTCAAACAAAATTTTAGTGGGATTTGTGCAATGATCATAGAATTTATGTGATGATATAAAAATAAATCACATTGACGACACATGTAAAAATTCACAACATGAAGAAGAAAGTAGTATAACAATCAATGTTGGATTTCCTTATTTCAAAAAGTTATTTCATGTTGATTGTGATGTGAGTGGAATAACCATTAAAGATGTGATGAGTCAAAAGGGTAGGACCATTTCTGCCTTGATGATAAATTTTATTATAAATGTAACAAGTATTTAGTTTATGATCAAGAGTTTCATTTCATAATGCAATCTCTAAAGAATTGGAGGCATTATACTTTATCCAAGGAGTTCGTGTTGTACACAGACTATCAAACAATGTTTGAATCAAGACACATGAAATGGGTTGTGTTCTTGTAAGGTTACCCACTTTTATTAAAGCATAAAAGTGGGAAGTTAAATAGAGTTTTAGATTTTTCGAGTAGAAAATTTGTCTTCTTGAGTGATATGCATGTTGAAGTCTTGGAGTTTCAACCTATGAAGGAAATCTACGTAGAAGATGAATATTTTAGAGAGGAATGAAGGCCAAGTGCATAACTAATGAGTGCTGGTCTCATGCCTTAGTTAGAATACTACTTACAAAAAGGATTATTTTTCAAAGGCATGGAATTTTGCATAGCTAGAGGGTGAGTACGAGAAAACTTGATCCATGATAAATATTGTATTGAATAAATTGTTCACTTTGGTATATAAAATACACCGATGCACCTAAGTGATATATTTTTGCCATGCATGGCTAAAAATGTGTGTGAATATGTAGAAAGATGTATAATTTTCGAATCTGGCTAAAGGAAAGAGTCAAAGTATATGGTAATAACAACTCGATACTAACATGTAATAAACCATGGGAGTAATTGATTATTTATTTCATTCTAAGTTTTCCTATAATGAAAAGATTCATGATTCTATCTTTATTTTAGTTGATACTTTTTTAATGTGACTCATTTCATTTCTTGGAGGAGATTACTGAAGTTACACACATAGCTAACATGTTTTTCAAGGAAGTTGTGACACCGCATGGATTATCACACAATATTTTGTCGAAAGAAGACATTAAATTTGTGGGTCACTTTTAGAGGAACTTGTGGAAGAAGTTGAACCCTATGTTATTGATGAGTGCATTATTTGGATCATTGATGTCATTCCTATGGTTAATAAATTGTCATTTAGATATGATTTGCTAATGCATGGGGATGCTTTGTATAGTTATATCTTAGCGAGTTTGATGCATTTTCCTTGCCTTTGTTCATGCAACCTGATTACCGTATAACCTCCTACTAACTGTCTTCGTGAGGGAAATGTGATGATGTGTGCAGGGAAATGATGAACGTTTATTGCCGATGTAATTAAGAGGTTTGAGTTTGGAGCTGGAATATGGGAGCAAGAGAATTTTTCCACCCATCAACCTATAAGTATGGGACTTGTTTCTAACAGTCCCATAGGAATTTATGAGTCGTGGTTAATGTTGATTAGTGGGAGATGTTAGTGCCACCTATTATGGTGAATTATGTAACTGTTTGTGTCTATATAAAGACACCTTCTTAAGAACATGATAGTAGCTATTATTTTTATATACTCTGCAATACATAGCCTGTGGTATTGAGAACTCTTCTTTTCATGTACTGGATATGCTATGGAATGTGTTTGAATTAATATAAGTAAGTGTCATTTTGAGGATCTAAAGCTGTAGAGATTTCCTCTGTCCCAAGGGAGAGCAAGGGCCCACTCGACCAAGGAGACAGGAGGTTGTTTACACTTACATGCACATCTGGTTTTCTGATAAGTTTCACTGCAATCTTTATTTCAAGTATATTTCATGCAATCTCAGTTTGAATGTATTTGATTTTCCTATTGGAATTTCTATTCATAATGTGTTTTTCCTTTTATACAAAGTTTAGCTTAGTGTATGCTTTTAATTCTATTGATTCTTATTTATGAGTGTCCAATTTCAATTCCATTCTTTCAGATTCTGTGTGTGTGCATTTCCATTTAATTTATAAGTCCATCTTTTAAACTTCATTTCATCACAACAACTAAATTCCGTAGATTTATATTAAGATTCTATAGATTAGTAACCAACTAAGGAAAATCTCACAACAACAACCCCAACGGAAAATTGGCTACATAAAGCTCCATTACATATGCCCTAGGACACATCCCCAGTTTATAATGACACTAACGGAAGATTCAGTTAGTTAAATGATTGGAGAATACAACAACCCATTAGTTATCTTTTATTTATATGTATCATCTATAAATATGGGCATACGAGAGGTTGTCAATAGGAGTTCAGAAACTTGTTCTAGCATTTAGTTAGATAGAAGGAAATAACATGGGATTTAGTTCTTGCACAAGTGGGGTTCACATATAATAACTTTGTGAGCATGAGAATTCGGAAGAAACCTTTGCAAATAGTTCATGGAGTAAGTCCAAGTAATGTTACAAAATTGTGTGATGTTAAGGAAGAAAAATAAGCTAACAAAAACATAATACTTTGCACAACACACAAAGGATGTGTAATATCAATTACACACATAGTTGAAGGAAAAAAATGTAAAAACAACAAGATATATGAAGATAATAAAGAAAGAGGTTGAATTGGGAAATCTGGTCTTAGTACACATGTGTAAAGAAAGGTTACGTAGAGGGTCATATGATAAGTTGAAGTGGAATAAGATTGTATGATATAAGTCTTGCATAAAGCATGCAATAAATACATATGAAATAGAGCTACCACTAGGGATATAAATTTCATATATCTTCAATATCATCAATTTATATGTTATTATAAAATACAAACAAATGGTGAAGATGAGGTTTCCAAAGTATATCGGAAATGCCAACTCTTTGGGTAAAGTGTGTGAAGAAATTCCAAATTCATTCATAGGAAAGACAAGATGTAGAAAGAAATAAAAATAATATTTGGTAAAAATGGAGACACATAGAAGTTGAGGAAACATTGTGTCTTAACTCAATTGATATTTCTAAAATTGTTCTATCCACTAAAGAATTCATGAAGCATGAGATCATGTTTTTCTTCTTAGTGGGTCGTATGATTCCGGAGTATCCGAGTTCACTTACTATCTAAAGCATCACCAAAATAATTAGAGTAAAATAATAATCCTATGCATATAAAGCGCACCCTTATGCATTTCGGTACTTAGTGTTGTTTTTACAAATAAGACTTCTCACAACATCATCAAAATCTTACACAAATTTTTGTGTTAAGTTGTAAGACAAAGTTCTATGTGAAGACTACGAATGAACTCTTTGGCACACACATTATAACTTATGTGACTCTAAACGCTTTTTTTTTTTTTTCATACACATCAATGTAAAAGTAATTTTTCACCTTAACACGTGATTCTTGATCAATATTCTTTGCAATTGAATGAGTGACTAACCTAGTAAACTTTGATCACACAAAAATAAACCCATGGGTGATTACCTATTAATAGAATAATTTGACTCAACGGTGATCTAAGCATGGAGTAAAATATTTGCAAAGGTTTATTTTTTTATCTTTATATATTTTATAAATAGAGGGAGTGAATGATTTGATAGGGAAACAATAGCTAATAGGCATGGGAACTATGAATGTAGAGAAAATCTAGAAAGGTATTAAAAAGGAGCCAAAGTGAGTCATAAGATTGTGTAGAGTTGAAAAAGCTTATAACGTAGATAATTGAGAAGTAAAAATTCCCCGAAGGCATGAGATTTTGTTTCAATAAAGTCTTAAGAGCAACTAAGATGAGTTAGGATTAAGTCCTAGGAATTAAATCCCTTGGTGGATTGTTGCGGGTTATTTATTGTAAGGCTACGATAAATATTATGGTAAGTTTTGTCTTGAGTCTATAATTTAGCTTATTGATTAATTTAATAAGCTTATTGTTTATTTCAAGTTGAATATCAATCTATGCATGTGCAAGTGATGCAAAATAATTTGGGCTCATAGGAAATCATATATCATCGAAAAATAATTGAACAACTTGAGTCTATCATGTTTACAATTTGTGTAGTATTCTGAGTCATGCATAGAATAATCATGTTTTTGGTGGACCATGGAGTACAATGTTGCATTATATTGAGTGTGAAATTCCATTGCATAATGTTCGTGTAGCACATTATTTCTGTGAAATGTTTGTTATATTACACAATTTTCCAAAGGTACAAAGTAATGTCTATGCAATCCTATTTGAGTCAGAAATTGGAATAAATGAATTATCAAGGCAACCGTTTTTAAAAAGGCCAACTAGTTTTTTTAGGTATATTGTTGGATCCTTTGATCCTTGCATTTGAGTTCTGCAAGTTTAGGAGTCTTAAGAGGTGGTATGAATGAATATATAAGTAGATCCAATTTCCTTAGAGAAGTAGTTCAAATTTTTGGGAAATCAAAGTGCCTAAGATAAGAGCATTGATGTAAGCCTAATGTTCACCAAACCATGATGATGAATGAGTAACCATAGTAATGGTATAATTTTTTTGAGAGTGTTGTAATGATTTTATGTGTGACCCAAGTTTTATTTATCATACATGGAGGATTTTCCATGTCCATATGTTGTGTAGAAGGTTAAATCATTAGCGATCGATATGACGGTGTTATTTATTTTAATAAGATATACCAAAGTATTTTTTTCAAAACATGTGTTCATTCGATCATTATATTGATGTATGTTATCTTTATTTCTAAGTTGCTTTTTTGTGCATATTATGTTGGTTGTGAGCTATAAGACAAATCTTTATTGAGCACCCTTAATTCATTTGGTATTAGATCAAGATTTAATTCCTTAAGAAGGCGTACCAAATATTTTTTTGTTTTCCACTTTTGCAACCATGGGTAAAAAATCATTGCAAATATCTTCCAATATGTAATTGTTGGGTAGAAAGTGGGAGAGGAAGTGACATAATAAATCTTGTGGTTTTCCTTGGGGTAAATTGTGGGTAGAGGTAATTATATGCATATTTTGACAAAAAGTATTATTGGGTAAAATAATGCAAAAGATTTTGGTTGCAAATACAAGATAAATAAAAATACAAATAGTAAAAAATAGAACATCGGAGGAGTGTATGACGTTGAATTCAGGGCACAAGATTTGAAGACTTATATGAAATAATGTGAACTATGGAAGATCACTTGGAGGCCATGGAGTTTGACAATATTGAGGTGTTGTTTTAGAATACCATATTTGATGATGAATGAGGACCAACACAAAAGGGAGTGTAGGATAATAATGTAAATGTAGAAGAAGAGGAAGCACAAGACGGTCCTGAGGATAGAATTCTTCATGTAATCAGTAGGATTGGAAGTAATCCTAAGTTAACCCTTGTTATCCTAGTAGTTTGGGACACCCGAGCTCATGGATTGGATTGAAAAGATGGAGAAATATTTTTAGGATGAATATATGGAAGATCCTATAATGTTCAATTTTACATGCACAAATTTTTACGGACGTGCATTTGTTTGGTGGGAGCATATCTAAACAACAAGGTGTAACATGGAAAATAGAAGATCAAGACATCTGATAAACCGATGCAAAATATCAAGGATAATTTTTTCCCGTATGTTACAAGATCAGTTTGTTCAAAATATTATAAGGTATTTGATAGAGATAGCTTAGTTTGAAATAATAAACACATTAGGTAATTTTACCGAGTCATCATTATAGCGGGACACGTGGAGAATAACTCTAGGTATATGACTAGGTTGCACATCGTGATTTAGGGCGAGATTAAAATTTTACAATTCCATTTTGTGTAAGAAGCCTATCATTTTGATCTAAAGATAGAGAAGAATTTGATGTGCAAATAACATAGTGCTAACTAGGGAAAAGGAAAGGTCACACAAGGTTGTGGAAAATGTAAAGGTGGAGGAATATTTTGAAAGGTGGAAGCAAGTAATGTTTGAATATGTAAAATGAATGAAATTTTTGAGGAAGTGGAAGTGCATATCCACAAATAGGTCGAGAAGAGGTTGCATATTCAACAACACATGTTATAAGTGTGGAGAAACATGGGATAGTGCATATAAGTGCACATACACCCATAATGGTGGTAAGAAAAGCGTGCATATTACATAATGAGATACTAATGGATTGTTAAATCATGAGGAAGAACTAGAAATTCGAGAAGTGTGTATTGTTAAAATTATAGAATGAATAAATTGGTCCTAAAAAGAGGAGAAGTTTTTTTAGAATGATGTGCATGTTAGGGGAAAGTCCATGAGGTGATAGTGGATAGTGTAAAAATGATAATTTTTGGTATAAAAATGTTGGATAAGTTAAAGTTGGAGATAAATGAGAATATAAATCCATACATGGTTTAATGGTTGTAAAAGTGACATCAATTGTCGGTGAAGGAGTGATGTCTAATTAAATTACAGATTGGGAGATATAAAGATGAAGTAATGTACAAAATCATGCTCATGGATGCATGTCATGTACTACTACGTAGGCCTTGGCAGTTTGATCAAAAGGCACCACATGATGGACACATAAACACATTCATGATTTAGAAGGATGAAAATAAGTGTACCATGAACCCATCATGAGAGAAGGGTGAAGAAACACCAAAAGTTTTGTTAGTCTTAGGTAAGCGGTTCTTGAGTGAGGTTAAGTAGAATAGTGCATTTTCTCGCACTTAGTGTGGACTATGGAAAGAGGAGGAATATCATAAGTGGTTGAGGAAGGAGAAACAAGGGCACCAAAAGTAAAAGGAATGTTGGAAGAGATTGCAAAATTTTTTTATAGTGAGTTGCCTACAGTTTACATCTTGTGAGACACACTAGTCACAACAAGGATTTAATTCCAAGATCAAGTTTTCCAAACAAGGAAACTTACATAATGACACCATAGGAGAGTGAAAAGATACAAATAAAAGTGCAATAGTTTTTGGATAGAGGATTCATCAAAGAGAGTCTAGATATATGCATAGTTATGATAGTATTAACATCAAAGAAGGGTGATGAGTGGTGTATTTTTATTGCTTTAAGATCCATAAACAAGATCACCATCAAGTATAAGATCCCATTGTGCACATGGATGACATCATGAGTTGCTTGATTGGAGTGAAGCATTTCAACAAGGTTTATTTGAAGATCAAATACCATCAAATTTGTATAAGAGAGTGAGATGAATGGAAGTCTTGAATTTTAATACTCGTAAAGGGTTGTATGAGTGGTTTGTGATGTTGTTCAGGTTTATCAATGTACCAAGTATTTTTATGAGGTTGATGAATCAATTCCTGAAACCATTTTTAGAAAATTTTGTAATCATGTACTTGGATGATATTCTAATTTTCAAAAGGATGCATGAAGAGAATTTTCTATACATCTAACTAGTGTTGTAAATATTGTAGAAATATAAATTGTTGATTAATTTGAGGAAGTGAAATTTAATACATGAGGAAGTGGTGTATCTCGAGATTTTTGATTTCTAGAAAAGGATTGAAGATGAACCCAAAAAGGTTCACAAAATGTGAATTTTCCATCACCGAGGACTGCTTTTGAAGAAAACAATTTTCATGGGTTAGCTAGCTTTCACCATAATTTTATAAAAAACTTTATTGTATGTGCACTGATTATAGAGGCCATGAGAGGAGATAGGAAGAATTTCGTCTTGAGAACAAGTACAAAAAGAGTTTTCGGAATAGAAGAGAATAACAATTGACTACAACTAGTGTTGGCATAGCCAAATTTTGCAAAGGTGTTTCAATTTGATTGTGATGCTATCTTGGCATGGCCATTAGCGTAGTTTTAAGTCAAGAGGACATACATGCTTAATATTATAGTGAGAAGATAAAGGATAAAAAGAGAAAGTAAAATGTTTATGATCATGAGGTTTTAGCAATTGTGTAAGCATTTAAGAAGTGGAGATGTTTCTTGTTTCCTTAATAGTTTGTGTTGTAAAAGACCATCGACAGTTAAATTTATTAACAACCGAGATAAATTTTGATCAAAGGCACATGCATTCGGTGGAGTTCCTACAAGGATACACATTCATAGTTGTTTTTGACATAGGTGTGAGCAGAAGTTATGTGTTTGAATTCATGAAGGATTTGTATACGCAAGATGAATTTTTCAAAGAAGCATACTAATAATGAACAATACTTACAAGTTTTGACAAGACACCTTGGTTGTACTATTTTGTGTAAGAAGGATTTTTGTTTAGAGGACAACTAAGCACACAAAAAGAATCAATGAAGGAAAATTTAGTGAGAGAGAAACATTATAGAGGATTAGTAAGGAACTTTGGCTTAAACATAACCTTAGTGCAACTAAGGGAGAGTTAATTTTGGCCATGAATGAGTTCAGATGTGTGCAATGTTTTATAGGAATGCCATGTTTATCGGTTGGCTAAAGGAAGATCTCATAACGCATGGTTGTATCAACCTTTTCCCATTTTAGAGTTGCCTTGGGGAGACATAATTATGTGTTTTTTTTTGTGTTGCTCTGCGAACACGAGAGGGGTGTTGATTCCATTTTTGTAGTGGTGGATAGGTTTTCAAAGATGACACATTTCATTTCTTGCAAGAAGACTAGTGATAAAATACATATTACAAATCTTTTCTTCTGGGATATTATGAGATTTCATGGATTCCGCACAATATCTAGTGTCCGATATAGATACGAAATTCATTTTTTTATTTTTAGCGAGCATTGTAGAAGAAATTAGATACAAAGTTACAATTTAGTTCAACATGTCATCCACAAAATGATGGACAAACATAAGTTGTGAACATAATCCTTGGATATTTTATTAGATGTTTAGTTGGAGATAGGCTAGAAATGTGGGACTTGGCTCTAGCATAGGCATAATTTTCTTATAACAATTCAGTAAATAAGAATATTTGGAAACATCCATTCTATATTGTATAGGGGAACAACCCAAGAGGAGTCAGAGAGTTGAGAGACTTACGAAACAATAAATAATGGAGCACTGAAGTAGGAGATTTTGAGGAAAATAAGAAACAAGTGCACAAATAGGTATAAATGATGAATGTGTGATACAAACAACACATAGTTGAGAAACAAAGTAAAATTGAGTATCATATTGGAGACATGATCTTGGCATACTTATGGAAGGATTAGTTTATGAAATGCACATAAAATAAGCTTCTACGGAAAAATATATGGTCATGAAAAATCATTAGAAAATTTGTGAAAAACACTTATGAAACTTTATATATACACACTTAATGTGGTGGATTTGCATACATACCACGCATTACAATAAGATGAAAATGAACTGAATCAAAAAATGACAAAGTATATTGGAGGAAATAGGTAATTGAAAAGGAGCATGTTGAAGTGAAAGGATTAATAAACACAAAGATCAAGAAGACATGCAACATAGAGTGCAAGAGTATTTGGACAAGTTGAAAGACAAGAAGACTAAAGATATGCCTTGGATAAGTGTAGAGGATGCTTTGTAAAATTTAGCATTCTAGTTCCTTGACAAGGAGATCAAGTTTTGAAAATTACACGAAGTATATAATGTAACAAAGACTGAGTTCACAAGAAATCCTATATCATCCTATATTGGTTGAACAATTTGAGTATGTTGTGTTTACATTTTGTGGAGTATTGTGTGGGTCCCTGCATTGAATAATCATATTGTTGGTGGACCATGGAGTACAATGTTACATTCTATTAAGTGTGCAACTTCAATGAGTAATGTTTATGGAGTGTGTAGTTTCCCTATGTAATGTTTGGTTTATTGCGCAATAATATCCTTGCAATTCTATTTGATCCATGAACTTGGAATAATTGAATGTTTGAAGGAATAAGTTTTGAAAAAAGGTAAATTGGTTGTGTTTTAGTCTATTGTTGGGTCCTTTGATCCATGAATTTGAATTTTTTAATTTTAGGATTCTTAGGAGGTGACATGAATGACTATATTTAAGTAGATCCAATTTTCTTACAGAAGTAGTTTAAGAATTTTGGAACTCATAGTGCCTAGGAGCATATCATGGATGCAAGCTTAATGCTCATCAAATCATGAATATAGATGAGTAACTATAGTAACAAAGTGTAAAAAGTATGAGTGTCGCAATGATCCGAGGTGTGACCCAAGTGTTGATTTGTAGTACATGAAGGATTCGACATGTCCATATGTTATGTAGAAGGTTGAATCATTGGTGACCAATTTGATGGTTCTATTTCTTTGAATAAGCTATCCCAAAGCTCTGTTTTGTTCAAAATCTATGTTCATTTTATCTTTATGTCAATGGATATTATCTTTATTTTTGAGTTGTTCTTCCATGTGCATTATGTGGGTTGTGAGGTGTAAGGTGGGTATTCATTGAGCACCCCCACCTCATATGTATCAACAAGGTCATCTTTGTGTGATTGTTTTTGGATGCGTGAGTCTTTCATTGGGCCCTCAAACCTTGATCGCATTAGATTGTGACTTTCCAAACAATCCTAAAATTGATATTGTTTGGAAAATATTGGCTTTGTGACATGCTCAATATCATGTTTTGTGTTGATATTGTTAGTGTAGGTTATTATTTATTCTTTTATTTATTTATTAGGATAATTCTTACACTTGTGTTAGCCCTACACTTATTGGGTTAGCTTGCTTATGTGTACTAGTTGTGTGGAGTTAGCTTACTAGTCTTTTGGAGTTAACTTAACTACCAATATTAGTTAGTGGGAGTTCTTCACCACTGATTTAGGTAGTAGTTGCACTTCCCTCCTCCTATATGTACATATTTCTTATTGAATAATTCAAGTCATTGTATTGTAATGTATTGAGCATTATGAATTATGATGGATTTCCATATATGGTATTTTAGCTCTTGTTTTGCAAATCTAATGGGGTGTGATATTATCATCGATATCATGGCTTGGAACAATATTTTTATTGTCTCTTTCATGGTATCAGAGCAATAGATGATGTAGACATCCATCTGTAAGTTTTTCTTTGCAAGAAAGGGTTTATTATTTTCATGTATTTAGAATTTGTTAGAAATTTTTTGCAACATGTATTTTTATGCAAAACGGAGTGTGGCATTGGATTTGGAAGGTGCCAAAACCCTAGAATCGACTGTAAACTCAACCATGTTTTGAGACAGTCAAATCTGGGTGCATTCTTTTATCCATTGGATATAAGCGTGTACCTTCTGGATGCATTCTTTTACCCTCTAGATATTTTGGTTTTAGATGCAATCTTTTATCCACTGGACACATATCTGTACCCTCTGGGTGCATTCTTTTATCCATTGGATATAAGCGTGTACGTTCCAGATGCATTCTTTTACTCTCTGGATATTTTAGTTTTGGATGTAGTATTTTATCCACTGGACATGATCCTGCACTTTGGGTGCATTCTTTTATCCATTGGATATAAGCGTGTACCTTTCGGATGCATTCTTTTACCCTATGGATATTTCGGTTTTGGATGTAGTCTTTTATCCACTGGACACAAATCTGTACCCTCTGGGTGCATTCTTTTATCCATTGGATATAAGCATGTACCTTCCAAATGCATTCTTTTACCCTCTGGATATTTCAGTTTTGGATGCAGTCTTTTATCCACTGGACGCAGATCTATACCCTCTAGGTGCATTCTTTTATCCATTGGATATAAGTGTGTACCTTTCGGATGCATTCTTTTACCCTCTGGATATTTTGGTTTTGGATGCAATCTTTTATCCACTGGACGCATATTTGTACCCTCAGGGTGCATTCTTTTATCCATTAGCTATAAGCGTGTACCTTCCGGATGCACTCTTTTACCCTCTGAATATTTTTGTTTTGGATGCAGTATTTTAGCCACTGGACGCAAATTTGTACCCTCTGGGTGCATTCTTTTATCCATTGGATATTGACGTGTACCCTCTGAATGCAATGATTTACCCTCTGGACATTTTAGGTTTTGGGCGCATGCTTTTATCCTTTGGTCGCAAGCCTGTATCATGTGGATGCACTCTTTTACCCTTTGGACATTTGGGTGTCACATGTACCTTTTAAAAAAAGATCAGCATTAAAATATTATTTTAATAACAAAACCTTCTAGAGCTCATAACTTTTGATCTGTAGCTCAGATTAAGGTGATCATTTTTTGAAATTGTGTATTTTTTCGAGATCTATGCATTGGTGAAATTTTTAAACACATATTTCAAATTTAAAAGGTACTTTTTCTCATTGTAATGTTTACACGCACTCAATTATAAAGTGCCAAATTTGGGAGGGTGTTGTAATCACTTGTGGACGTAATTTCAGTTGAGCCCGACATCCTCAACTTTTGGGTGTTGCATTCTTGTATCTATGGGTGTATGCATTTATATCTCTCTTTTTTGTTGAGATATTCTAGATCTGTATTTTTGACACTTTATTTTTTGGCATGTTGACAGTCTCTCTTGTGGGGGAGCTATTCTGGTGAATCCCAGTGTTAGTTTGTTAGTGTTCGAGTAGTTGATTTTGGTAACTCATACAGATCTGTGGTGTCACTCTACCCATTCAGTAGTATGGGAGGGTATGGTGTTGATATTGATTCTTTGGGTTTTGTGTCCTTTCCTTGTTACATGTTGATATTGCTTCTTCGAGTTTCGTGTCCTTTCCTTGTTACCTTGGATTTTCTTGGATCATGACACTCCTATTTATTTGGATCTCGTGTCCTTGCCTTGCCTTGGTTGTTCTTGGATCATGGCACACCTATTTCTAGTAGTTGATCAAACTATGTTTGGTGTTTTTTTGCACTTTCGACATAACTCCATTGTGATCTCCTTGCATGGAGCTATTTTCAGTGAAGCCCGGTGTCGATTATTTTTGAGTTCTATGATTGAGCAAAGGATTTATACCATAGTGCGCACCACACTTCTTCATCATTGTATGAGTTTTGGAGCTGATCTTTTGAGGATATCTTGCAACGGGATTTTTATCTCTCTACTTTGTTATTACTGGTTTTGGGTACCTACATGTATCTATTTTCCTAGTTGTTTTATGTGGGTACCTCATCGGGCCTTGTTTCAGGACCCGCCTTCTTTTCGTCCACCTAAGCTATGCTTACGGGAGGGTGTTAGTGTAGGTTATTATTTATTCTTGTATTTATTTATTAGGATAATTCTTACACTTGTGTTAGCCCTACACTTGTTGGGTTATCTTGCTTAGGTGTACTAGTTGTGTTGAGTTAGCTTCTCAGTTATGTGGAGTTAGCTTACTAGTCTTTTGGAGTTAACTTAACTACCAATATCAGTTAGTGGGAGTTCTTCACCACTGATTTAGGTAGTAGTTACACTTCCCTCCTCCTATATGTACATCTTTCTTATTGGATAATTCATGCCTTTTAATTGTAATGTATTGAGTATTATGAATTATGATGGATTTCCATAAATGGTATTTTAGCTCTTCTATTTTACAAATCTAATGTGGTGTGCTATTATCATCTGAGATCGCGGCTTGGAACAATATTCTTATCGTTTCTTTCATATATTTGGACATAATTCTAATCTACTTGGAAAATTTTATATGTGAAATCTAGTTTAGAAACAATTAAAAATCCCTTACAATATCAAACTGAAAAAGATAAGATCTCTCTTTTTATGCTTGATTGAGTAATTAACTAGACATTGTTTTCGTATTTTACATGTAAATAATTATTATTTTAAGGTAGGCATAATTTATGACATTTGAAAATCAAGTGCAAATGTCCATTTCTTAGTCATATATATATATATATATATATATATATATATATATATATATATATATTCATATTCTAATTGTGACCATCCAAAGGATCCCATCATTGAATAGGATTATTATTACAATCTTGACTTCGTAACATGCTCGAGTTTGAGGTTTTGAGAATTTTAATTTACACAGACAAGTTCATTTTTTATGAGTACATGCTTTTGACTGGAGCTATGAACCGGAGGGGTAAGGGCCCCTACCCAACACTAAAGCAGAAGAAGAAGTCAAGAGAGAGATGGAAGAAAATAGAATTACATATGCAAATGGGAGGAGGGAAGGAGGAAGAAGGAGCAGGATTCATCAGAAGGCGAAGAAGCCGAAGGCAAAAAAATGTCAGAAGGACACTGAGAAACTCAGCTGAATCGAAGAAGTCAGCCATGGGACGTACCAGCGTGAACATTGGTAGCTCTGAGAAGCAGAGAGAAAGCAACACTTGCATGATCTTTCAGCTCATTGAGGTTATCGATCGCAGAGTGCACTAGGAATAAGGTTGTGTCGATATCAACCATAGGAAAAAAATGGTGATCAAGCATAGGATGCATATTCTGCGCAAAGGTGACCAGATCATGGTACTAGTCACAGAGCCATTGGATACAATTCCCGGAGCCTAGGGATAGCTCGTCAACCTCCTCGACCCACAACAAAGGATCTAGGAGGGAAAAATCTACCAACTGTTCATGTAATCCCACCTTGTGGACCGGATAGATTTCATCCTCCGTAAAAAACTCTACAACAATAAGGTCGGGATGAAGGAGAAGGCAGAAAGAAATGAAAGTCGATGCAATGTCCGAATCTATCCTGGGACGCCGAGATCTGAAGCGGTATGAGTCCCCTAGGATGGTTTCGATCGCTTCCGCTTCCTCAGATGAAGAGTAATAGAAGATGGTAGAGAGCCGGTGACAATCAATCTCATAAGTATTAGCAGTTCACTGAACTCTGTTTGTGAAGGGTTACAAATGGAAACCGATGAAAGCCATAGAAATAGAAAACATAGAGCTCAACAAGACATGGATGAGCAGAAAAGAAGAAGCACCAAGCGATACTTAAGGAACCCTCGACGTGAAACACCATGAACTACCTTTCTGCAGAGATGATTGACGTGAGTCCTTCCTAGGCCGAGGCGTCACTAGAGACTTGATTCTTTGTGTGTGGAGAGTCAATTTCAAAATTTTATAAAAGAGTTGTCACCGAGTTGGACTCACGAAAAATATGACTGATGCTCCAGAATTTTAGTTTTCTGAGCCAGAAGATGACGGTCTGAATGAAAGGATTGATGCGCCAGGATGGGGCAGAACCCTTCAAAATGGCAAAGGTAATAATTTGGGAGTCTCCCTCAATTAGAAGAGAATCCCCTCCCATTTTGATGACCAGTTTGACTCCCTCTAAAAGGGCTGGACTTCCGCCATGTTGCAAGAACAATTGCTTAACGGAAAAGATCCCGCCGCAATGAGTATACCAGCTTCATCACGGATAATGCATCCGACCCCCGAAGAACTTGGGTTACCTCTGGAAGTGCCATCAAAATTTAATTTCCATACTCCTTTGGGGGAGGTCTCTCAGATAGCCTATTTCCTACGAATGAGCTTCTCAACTTGGGATAGGCCTTGTTTGACAATTGATCCAGGTTTTGGAATTTTGATAAGAGGCCAAGCCTTGGAAATGTGAGCATCCATTGAGGAGAATGAGGGATTATTCAAACTATTTTTAGATACGATTTCAGAAATGGCAACTTCTAATTTGCTCAAAAAGGTGGGAAAGGCACAATTGATTACGAAAAAGGCACAGATTTCTCTCCCACCAAATGTGCCACAGGAGAAGAAAAGGGGCCACTTGCCAAATAGAACTCAAAGAACTATTGGAACCCAAAGAGGGCCAAGAGAGAAGGGAGTCTTTGATGTTGTTGCAATGGACCCAGGAAAGATTAAGTTTACCCAAAAGCCAATGCCATCCTTGACAAGAAAAGGGGAAAAAAGGAAGAGATGATCGAGATCTTCTTCCGCATTACCGCAAAGGACACATTTGGAGGGACCAACAAAACCCCAGGATCTTCTACGTGAATCGGGTAAGAACTTTGTTTTTGAGAATGAGCCAGCCGAAGATCACCACTTTGGGAAGGAGAGAGGAGTGCCAACAACCAAGCTTGGGGTGAGCGACAAAATCGGACTGCGAAAGAAGCATACGATAACCATCTTTGACAGAGTAAATGCCCGAGATGGAGCCAAGCCAGAGAAAATGGTCCTCACAATCATTGAAGGTAACCCTTCTCATGAGGATTTCATCGAGAGGGTAGAGCACTCCATGTCTAGGACATTCAATAGAGAGGGATCTTTCCATTGCCACGAAGGAGAACCGTCCAGGATGACGGGTGCCATAATTTGCAACATGATTACCCCAGGACAATATGGTTTTGTTCATAACATTGTTGAGGGAAGAGACCAAATTAAGAGGAGAGCACCCGTTCCATCCATCCTCCCAAAATTTGACCCGAGTACCATTGTTAACAAACCAAGATACCGAATCTATAATTAAAGATTTGCATTTGCGCATGAAATTCCAAATATGGGAACCTTTAGGGAGATCTTCACAAGAAAGAAGAAGCTCCGTCCTACCAGCCTCCAAATATTTATGAGAGAGAACCTGATGTGCCAACCTGTGAGGGAAAGAGATAAAGTTCCAGACTAATTTAGTGCCCAGGGCAATATTATGAAGAGCTAAATCCACAATCCCCAAGCCACCTGAAGAGATGGGCGATTTAACCACATCCCATTTGACCAAATGAAATTTGTGATCTTCGTTATTCCCCTGCCAAAGGAAGTTTCTGATAACCTTTTCAAATTTCAACAAAACTGAATTGGGAAGAGCCAAAACAGATAACATATATAAACGGGAGAGCGCAAAGAACCGACTTAATCAGAAGCAAACGCCTACCAAAGAGATCCATTTCCCTTTCCAGGCTTGCAACCTAGCCGTAAAGGGACTGAAGAAGGTCATTCCATATGCAAGCTTTGCCTACTCCAGAGAATAAAGGGATCCCCAAATATTTATGGGGGAGAGAACCAGAAACAAAACCAAGGATCGCCAGAATCCTACGCTGCAGCCGAGGAGAAACATTAAAAAAGAAGATAACTAATTTATGGAAATTAATTACCTGGCCCACAGCATTGGAATAAGAATTAAGGATATTGGATAGAGCATGGGCTTTTGGAACAGTGGCCGAACCAAAAAGGAATGTGTCATCCAAACTGTTGATGAGTAAGAGAGGGCAAGCTGGAGGCATTGAGAGACCCAAAAGGGATCCGGAGACAACGACTGACTTAATACAATGACTCAGAGCTTCAGCAACCAAAATAAAGAGGAAGGAAGATAAAGGGTCTCCTTGCCTAAGACCCCTGCTACTCCGGAAGAAACCTTCAGCAGAGCCATTCACCAGAACCGAGAAGTGAGGAGAAGAGATACAATTGAAAATCCAATCACAAAATAGCTTGTTGAAACCCAAAGCCTGTAGAGATTTAAGAAGGAATCTCCAATTAATGTGATCATAAGCTTTGTTGTAATCCAGCTTGATCATCATCCCAGGACGCGAGGAGAGCTGTAAGGTATGAATAAGTTCATGAGAAATGATCACCCCATCTGAGATGGATCTGCCAGGAAGAAAGCCACTTTGCTCTTGAGACAAGAGAACTGAGGAGGGGGCTGATTCGAGAGGCGATGGCTTTGGAGATGATCTTATACGAGGTATTGCAAAGGGAGATGGGATAGAAATCATCAAACTTGTCAGTGGGAGATTTTTTGGGGAACATGCAGATAAAAGTGTGATTGAGAGAGCCGAGGATTTTACCAGAAGACCGAGATTCTTCCACAGCTTGCCAAACAGTGTTACCAATAACTTCCCAAAAATCTTGGAAAAAGGTAGTTGAGAAACCTGTCCGGACTAGGGGCTTTGTCACGAGCCATTGAGAAAACAATTTTACGAACATCCTCTAAAGAGAAAGGGGAAGATATCCGTTTGTTATCCACCTCAGTGAACCTAGCTTGGGAATTTGATCAAGCAGAGGAGATTGAGTGGCTAAAGAAGAATGCGTTTCTTTGGTTAAAAGCTTGTGGAAAAAGGAAACAACCTCCATTTTAATTAGAGGTTGAGTTGAGATCAGCGTGTCATCGAGAAGCTTGATGGAGGAAATATAATTGGAGTTTCTCCTGGCTTTAACCGAAGCATGAAAAAATTTGGTATTCTTATCACCATCTTTTAACCAAATTTCCCTGGATTTTTGATGCCAAAAAGATTCTTCCTTCAATAAGAGATCCCCAGTTCGCTGAGAAGGAGCTTTTCAAGATGAAAATCTTCTTGCCGCATACCAAACCTAAGAACCCTATCATTGAGAATGCGGAGGGCTTTCTCAACTCTAAGCTTTTCTTGAAAGATATTTTTAAAGGAAAGTAAATTCCAAGCTAATAATTTATCTTTGAGCATGGAGAGATTTTTAGAGAGAATGAACATTTTGGTGCCGGTCACAGCAAAGGAATCCCACCATAATTTGATCAACGATTTGAGAGAGGGGTCCTACATCCACATGCTTTCAAACTTAAAAGGCAAACGCCGAGGGGGAGATCAAAATTTATGGTCAAAGAAATAGGGAAATGATTAGATCCTGAAAGGGGGGAAACAAAGCTTTGAAGGAGGAAATTCTGATGAAGCCAAGATTCAAAATCGAAATCTATCAAGTCTAACCACCAAGTTCCCAAAGCCAGGACGACGATTATTCCAAGTGAACCACCAGAGTGAGGTTCCAAATCCACAAGTTTGGAGGAATGAACAAAGGAAATAAAATCAGATTGGGAACGAGGTTGCCAACTGATACCACCACGTTTATCCCTATCAAAGATAGTAGCATTAAAATCCCCTGCCACAATAATTTTAAGATCCGGAAGGGAACTCAAGGAATCCTAAATTTTATGCCAAGTTTCCCATTTTTAATGGGATTATTCGGACCATAGACATTGCATAGGAAAAAAGTCTCATCGGAATGCTTTAAACTGACCTGGCACCATTGGAAATTTGCGTGAGAAGAAAGGAAGCAACACTATAGGAGCTAGTTTTCCAGAGAAGACCCAACCCACCAGAGGCTCCTTCGAGTTAACGAAGAGTCCTTCCCAACCTGCCCAAACTCTAGAACCAGCCTTCTAAACACAAAGCACACTAGACATCTTGGTCTCTTGGAGCAAACAAATGGAAATGTTCATATCGGTGACATAGCACCTAAGCAGATGTTGTTTGTTAGGGGCATTAAGGCCTCTAACATTCCAAGATAGGATATTCATCTTTTGTTCAGAGAGGACTCGCCTCTCTTACTTGAAATTGAGAAAAAAGAGCCTAGTTGAGATTGATTACCAGAAGCCACCTCTTTTAGAGAAGAACGAGATTTGGAGGGCTGCCCGACAGGAGCTTTGTCCGAGATTCAAGTTATGAATAGGGGGAGTAGGTAGAATACCACGACTAGATTTCAAAATCTCACCTTCTTCTTCCGATTGGACTGATTCCTCCACAACTACCTCCTTGGAGGCATTGAGAAACTCTTCTTTATGACCCACCCAATTTTCTAGGGAGGCAACATCTGAACCCAGACCCATGCAAGAATACCTTCTTGGAATAAGGAGAGGATTCGTGTTGAGTCTTGAACCACCGAGGTTGTTTCTTTGACAAGGGAGATAGTGTTGGGATCTAGGTTTAAGGGTTTCGAGAAAGAGACTTTTCCTCAACAGATGGAGGGGGACAAAAGGACTCGGGAGGAGGAAAAGGATCCATAACTGCTGGGACTTGAGATGAAAGAGGCTTCTTCTACCAAACAACCTACCGCATGAGGAGGAGGAGCTTTACAGGCTTTTTGGAAGTGACCAGGTTGCTTACAACGTAAGAAACAGTTCGAAATGGTCTCATAGTCAACCTTCTAAACCCCATTTGCCGAGGGAAAGAATCACAATCTTGTCTTGCAATTTTTTTGAAATTTCAACAAAGATACAAACCCTGGTAAAGGAAGAAAGGGTTCCTTCGAGAGTCATAGGGTCTATACGGATAACCCACCCCAAATTGGAACAAATTTGAGAGAGAGAAGAAGGGGACCAGTACTCACTAGGAAGAGAATAAAGGTGAATCCAAACCTGAAAACCTTCCATGATGGCGAGATCTGGATTGAAATGAGTCGTCCACCTCCGAAGATGAAGCCCAGAATCGAGAAGCAGAAATTCTTTCCTCTCTAGAGAATCATCCCTTTGAGCTTGGCTATAAAAAATGACAAGGAAGAAACCTTTATCCAAGAATCTGATGTGGAGACCACTCCCCCATTGGGTATCACACAGCGCGAATTCCCGTCACCAAGAGATGCCAACCGACGAACTTAGCAATGATAGCCCTCTACCCAAGAAGATGCAGTTGGGAAGTGAGGTCGACAGAGATTTTCAGAGACTCGTCATGAAATCCACCGCCTCCGAGTCTTCGATGATGCGGGAGCACTCCCCAGAAATCACTAGAAAATGGTGACGAAGAGACCAAGGCGGGACCCAAATTGAGTAAGACAAATTTAGCAGGACCCGCCGAACCGCTAGTCGCACCATCCAAACCAGAGAGACAAAGAAGACCGTTCTTTGGCGGGCGATTTGAAAAAAATTGATTGCTTTTGCGACTGCCCCAGGAGTTCCGGATGATTTTTTCCACCTCGTCATTTTCTGTTTTGTGTGTGTATGACAAGTTCATATTATACTACTAGTTCACAAATGAATAAAAATCCTTGCAAAATAAAATCCAAAAACTAATATCCCTCACTCTCTCCTTTCATGTTTGATCGAGTAGTTGATTATACATTGTTTATTATATTTTACATGTAAATAATACTTACTATTGGAATTGCCCTTTAGATTAAATTAAAATAAAGAGAGTTACATTAGCAAGGGTGACCCGAAGACTCACGGTCCCACAAAACGCCATAAGGGAAACAACAAAACAGAAAATGCTAGGTGGGCTACATCAAAATGCCAGAGGGCTAGCAAAAAGCACATAAAACAAATCACACCAGTAGAATCAAGCACATGATGCAACCCCAGGAGGAGGAGGAGGAGGGTCATCCTAGGGAGGGATAAACACTACAATTTTTGGACTATTTATATTTTTAAGTGTATATTTTAGTGAACCGTAACTATCTTACACCTACTGGGGTTTCATCTTTAGGAAATTTGACTCTATATAGACATCTAAATCTAAATATTTGGCTTGATTATGTTTTATCCCAACCCATGTGTTCTATTTAATTAAGGAAAATTTTGAATCCCTAGTGTGTTTGGACTTATGTGATATGCTTATTTTCATATTTTATTTTATGTTGTGACACCAAAATTAAAAAATTAAAATACCCATTATAAAAAAATGCTAAACTTAATCAAATGAAATAAATATAATTGAAACTCTTGGCTAACTCTAAGAAAAATACAAAATAATATAAATATATGTTTCTTTTAGAGTGGGTGTCCTCAAGGTAAAGTAGTTCCTTCTTGGAATGTGAATAATAATAAAGTGTCTTTGTGATAGAATGTTAATGCTAGTCTTAAATATTTTAACCATGATGTATATGTAGATGCTCAAGTTAATGCTAATGGTGAATGAAGTATACCACTATGTCTCAAAATAATTCATATCCCACTAGTGAGCCGATTAAATCCCTTAATAACCATGTTAAAAATATATCTTCGAAAAACCTCGTACCACAACCAATTCTTAATCTTCATATTGCCCATAATCTTCCATATTCACATTTATGTCATTTAAAAATCCCTTACTTTCCCTCACCTCCAAATTCCTAATCATCACTTACACCACCCTTATATTCCTCTGTTAATACTCTTTTTCAAACACCCCCTTCCAAATTTTGAAATGGCCACTATGATGCAAACTCTTCATCATATACAAAGTGAAATGAACACCCTTTATCAAGAGTTATAAAACTCAAATAACGGGGAGGGTCACTCGTGCGATTCTCTCTCCCTTTTCCTCAAATATTTATAACACCTAAATTTGAGTTGTATAATGAAAATGTAATTATTTGCATCACATTAGTCTTTTATGTTTTTTTCTTTTATTTTGTTCATTATAATGAATTACTAATCAAGATCTTTCCGAAAACCCATAGGCTTATGCTTTTGATTGGTTTTATGATCTTCCATGTAGATTCGTACACTATTTCAAAACTCTTGTGGATGATTTTCTTATTCATTTTCAAATCAACATTGGGCCATGAAATGTACAAGATAAATTTTCTCAGACTAAATTCAATATGAGCCACCAAATAATGAACTTCAAATTATTTTTGTTAATAGTTTGTTTTCAATTATTAAAGATGGATCGGTTAAGATGGACGGTTGTGTCTGGATCCACCCAGGTTCAAATCTTGATGGGTGCGATCCCTTCATGGTAGTTTATGGTGGTGGCGGGCATTGCATCAATGGTGGTCAGAATCGGTGGTTTTTCTCGGTGGTGGTGGACTTTGCATCAGTGGCGTTGGTGGCTCTAAAAACGGCGATGATGAAAAAAAATTGCATCGTCGGTAGCTCTGTGGTTGCGGTTTGTGTTGGATTAATTGTAATATCTTGTCTAAAGGATGTTGTTATGGGAGGGGACCCAAGAAACCCGGTTCTAAGCTCCACTCAAAAGCATTAAACTATGTAAAAATTATTAAAGAGAAGTTATCCTCAAATTTTATCCTTCTTTTGATGACCTTTGTAATGGTGTTAGAGAATTTGAAATCAAGATTTTCAATATAAATGTTCTCTAAGTATAGTTTCAATGTCTCTTAATTTTTAAAATTTCTAAAAGAAGTCACATTTTAAGAATACTAACAATGTTCCAGTGTTTCCAATTAAGAGTGACTAATACTATAGTCAATATTATAAAGTAATCATTTTACAAATTTATTAATCTACAAAGCTATATTAGTTGAGTAAAGGCATCCTCTCAAAAGATCCTCACCGATTCCTCACACCTTAAAAAAATGAAACATTTCTCATCGCCCTCGCCCGAATTGATTTCCATTATTTCCAATCTTCTTCGTTAATCTTGATGATGAAGTCACATATAAAAGAAACATGTCAAGTGTTTATAAATTTATTTTTTTCATTGAATGTAAACTACAACAACCTTGACCGATTTCCGTCGGCCTTGCGTCTAGTGCTTCATCTCTCGCATAGGCTCGAGAATCTAGTCATGTTCATGGCCATTTTTGTTAAGCACCATTTCACGGAGAGGAAATGGTGTCTTCATATTTTGCATCAAATCCCTAAGGAAAATTGAGGCACGTTCTTTGTCGCAAATTTTGTTTGCAATAATGTCATTCAATTTAATAACATACATCATTTAACAATGATTTCATTATCGCTGCAAGCAAGCCTAATAATTGGCATACCGGATCTTAAAGGATAAATTTATCCCTCATTCAAAAACATCATACAACCAATTTATTAGTAACAACCTTTCTATAGTTAATCCTTATTCACCTCTTTTTTATTCTTAAATGTAACAAAACATCTAATCTAATGCACACCAACTTGTCAAGTTCTATGAGACCATTTCCACATGAGTAATGTATATGCTAACCACATACAACAAATTACAACAATTTAAATTCAATTAGATACAAATTCATCGTCTATTAGCACATCCGGTAGGAAGTGGTTTTCTTTGACAAGTTGAAATTCATAAAATATGGTGGGAAGATGCAATATTCTAAAATATAATTTGGTCACACAAAATTATAGAGGTAAGAGCAATTTAAAAAAAAAAAAATTAAATGGTGAATTCATTGTCAATTAGCCTCTAAATTGAAATTTAAACACAATAATAATGTAATTACAATAATCCCAAATAAAACTACAAAACCATTATAAAGTAAGGCTTTTAAGTTGGAAGCTTTTAAAAATTAAGTCTTTATAGGTTGGTGTCCATTAAAACATAGATTTCATACTCTCCAATCATTATATTAAATAGGATAATAGTTTGTATAAACTAGCAATTGTACGTGAAATGTACGATGGAAACGTCGAAAGGGGATCTTTTGAAGGATCCATATTGGAAGGAGAGAAACATTGGGAGAGGAAGAGGGGTGAAGATGAAGGGGTTAGAGGGTGGAAAATTGCGGGGGCAACGAAAATGGAAAGTAGAAACAATGTGAAACTGAAACGTCAAACAACATGACATCGTATATGGAAATCCTTTGAAGGAGACCAAGGTGTTGTTCAAGACAATGTGGAAACAATTTATAGGTATATATGTGAATGTAAGGAGTGGTAGAAAAATATTTCCGAAGTGAAAATGTGTTTGTAGTTTTATCTGTATCATTTAGAGACATGAAGATGTGAAGTGTAAGTGGCATCCAGAGGTGGTGACGTCATGTGAAGTTCTCCTCATCAATGATTTTGATGGCATCATTATTTACCAATCACCAAAAAAAGGGGACAAGTGTGGGTTGTTGTGGATTTTGATTGGACAAGGAAAATTAATTACTTGCATGGGCCACACCTTTTCCACGAATGAGATTATTCCTCCCAAGAAATATCCGGTATATGAGCTCAACTATATAGTAGATATTTCACATGGAATATTTCAATCTCGCTTGTATTAGTTACATGTGTGCAATTGGTGCTTCAGATGTGAATTTTCCGTCATGTAGACTTTTATCACTTGGAATTCCAACCATGAGACATGAAACATAAAAAATGCACACATATTTCACCATCACATGTAGTTTGATGGACACATTTTCCTCTATTTTGTATTATTAAAATGGAAACTGGAGCGACAATGCAAAAAAATTTAGCGATAATATTCCTTCAATGGCCAACAACTATATCTGTAAATTTAGTATGGATAAATCTAACCCTAGATCATCTATCACTTATAAAGGAATGTCTACAATCATGAACGTACTCTCATGCTTTGTAGTGGACATGTTACAAAGAAATGAACTATACTTTGATTTGTACATGTTATGGTTTGAATGTAAAGATCCATATGCCCTGAATGGTCTCTACGGAGCATATGGAAGGTGCACTCTAAATAATACTCAAATATGTAATTGCATGGAAGGAATCATGCCCAAAGACAAACATGCATGGGATTTGGGAGAGTGGTCGAGTGGTTGTGTGATGTGTAAACCATTACAATGCTCTGCTACAAATGGCACCACCATATGTCCCAATTCATAAGGAAACCTTTAAAAAGTTTGGAAAGAGTTTCTCATTAATAATGCTTTATTTATATAACATGGAGAAATAGTTCACCTGATTTTTAAACAAATTTGATGCACTATTGTAGTGTTTAAATATATTTGATTAATTATAGTTGGTGAGATATGGTTTATTGGTTTAAAACTAAATTGAATTTATTTATATTTCACTTTCGTCATTTGAGATTTTGCTAATCATAAGGTCCATGGAAAATAAGTTATGGGCATAGATAAGTGAGTTGAAAATGTAATTGTGTACATTGTATATTTAGATGAATGAGTATTTTAGAGTCGTAGAAGCAATTCAAAGATGCACTTAAGAAACATATTAAATTTTGTTCCTTTAACATCTAAAGAAGACTTTCACACATATGAAGTGTATCCAACATTGGTTGGTTGGTTTGGTTTGCGATAACATATAAACCCTAATATATAACGATCCTTATGTCTATATTGGTGATGCCACAATGGATGTGGACCTCTTACTAAGATAATGGTTCATTGGTTGTGGGGATGAATATATTTTTTTACCCGGCCTTCCCAACTCAACTCTAAAATCCCTCATTACAATAAAGTTCTATAATATATTGTGAAAACTTAATTGATTATTAAATTTTATTATAAAAATAATTTTCTAGACTATACAACTCTGGTTAGTTATAGGTGCTCCGCCTTTCTTCAAAACCTTCATGGATGACATAGATGACAAGGCATTGTCCCAATTCACATTCACGTAACCATGTTTTATATTTTTGGACTCTGCATAGACCAGTTTCCATCGTAGGTTTTCAACGCATGCACTACAACCTACTCTGCACCATTGATATCCTGAAATGTGTCAGTCTTTACTAGGCTCCACCCATATATACATTCTAACTGTATATGTCTTTGGCACAAAAATTAAATAATACACATTCAAATCTTTCAATCATACAAAAACTAAGCAATCTAAAATTTAGTACCGAAATTGATAAATAAAGAAATTAGTGGCAATAAATTTGACATCTAAAATACATATAATGGTGGCTCTACCATTTCATCATCGGTGACTCATGAGGGCTCACCAACCCTATAAAGAAATCCATTATAACGAGGTAACCTTTCACCAAAAGCATTATGGAAAAAACAAAACTCAAACATTCTGAACTTCACTCCATACGAAGCAGTACATTCTCATTCACTAGACACAACTTACAACTGCATGATTGATATTCTTCTATATAATTTGACGGCAAGTAAGTATACTTTCATATGGTTTACCAAAGGTTTTCACAGATGTTGTAGAAGAAGCGAACATATTTGTAAGTTCCAAGTTGTTTTTTGTCATTATCATTTCTAAATTCTGATAGTGATATATATATATATATTGGTAAACGTGAATACCAATGACTCACATACACATAGGATTTCAACACAAATACTGCAACCTCCTCTGCACCATTGATTTCCTAAGATATTTAATGAGGAACCCTTCAATAATAAAATTATGTGACAAATCTAAAATAAACACATCTAAATTAATATCTATCACCATTTAAATATACTTAAAATATTCACATTAATAATTATTTGACAATTAATATTAATTATTAAAATTTTATGCTTTCAATAAACAAAAACAAAAATTTAATACTTTGAATAAACAAAAACAAAAATTAAAAATTATCGTGTATTTCTTCATCGAATAATGTTCTCTCCACAAGTTTTAGGGACGGAAAAGGGTCTCGTACATAACAAATAATGCAATAAAATTTTATGTACTTCCTAAATTTTATTATAATTTAATTGCAATAAAATTATGATAAAGTCACCTAAATGACTTTTTTATCATTGATAAATATTACCTACCTTTTTAATATAAAATTATTAAAATCATACAAAACCATCTAATTTTTATATTATTTCTAGTAATCTTACATTGTCTTAATTATTTAAATCACCTAGCCTACACATTCAAATTTTTATTCTAAAATTGTTGTTGGTTTAAAAAATCAATAGCATGTACTTAATACCATGGTCTGCCTATATGTGGAGAAAAAGTATCTGAAAATAATTATTTAAAAGATTGCACAATGTTTGTTGTTCATACATCTCAACAATCAAATACATGAAATCAACCGTGCATGAAATGGATATATACTGCAAAACAAAATATAAGATCTCAACTAAGTATTGGTATAATATGGTTCAAAAAAGAGATTAAAGATTTAAAATCAAGGCCCCGGTTATTATGAATTAAACAATGTATTCGATGATGGGTATATAATGTGGGTTAGGAAAGTCTTATGCCACAAATGCAGGAACAGACATAACCATGTGTGGAACTACCAATGAAGTGGTAAACCCCATTTCACAATTATCAACAAGCTTTGTTCTTCTGGTTCTTCACCACAACAATAGGGCATTGTGCTTGGTGAACACAATGATCAATCACACTACAATAGAACAACCTGTAAATTATGAGATCCAATTATAACCAAATTCTCTACAACTTATCAAATTTTGAAACAAGTAGAGACCTAATAAACAATTGGCATAGAAAGGACAACCACCATGCAGAATGAACAGGAAAATCAGAAAAACGTTGTGCAACAATACCTCTTCATAGGTCCATTTCCATGACTTCTCAAAACCAAGTGTATCGACATTATACTCTTTTCCGATTGCAGAGGACATCTCTGGCATCTCAAGTCACAACCACTATCTCTGCAACCACCTGCAATGGCAATAGAAATAGTGCATGAAACTCCATTCTAATATGTAAGTAAATCAAAGAGAAAAGACTTGAGAATGCAATTCATGGATTGATGCAAGATTGTGTCAAGGTCTTGGAATTGGTGCTCCAATAATAAGTAAGAAAGGCCGAAAGAAAAGCTTAAGACTACAATTCATGTATTATTGGAAGACATTTCTTAAATCTTGGTTGATATACTTTAAATTATTGGAAGACATTGCTTAGATCTTGGTTGATATGCTTTAATAAGTAAGAAATGCAGGGAGATAAGGCTCAAGACTACATGTTTTGCTGCAAGACTGCTAAGATCTTGGATTTGGTACAATCTATTTTAAATTAGTAGAAGAGTAGAGAGAAGAAATTCAGTACTCCAATTCATGGATCAGTACAAGATTCTACTAAGAAAACACTCAAGGCTATAATTCATGGGTTGGTGTAAGTCTATACCTAGATCTTGGAAGTGATATAATTTAATAAGAAGGAAAGGCAAAAGAGAAAAGGCTCAAGACTTCATTTCTTGGATTCAAGAAAGTTTGTAGTGAGATATTGCAAATTGCACACTCTAATAAGGAAAAAAAGTAAAGACTAATCACGTCTCTGAGGCTCTAGTTGCACTCTAGGGAATCAGACTTGCTAAGAAACTTAGCATGGGAAACATCATCATCAAAGGTGACTCTATGAATATCATCAACATTATCAATAATTCCTTAACTCCTAGTTGGACCATCAGGGATTTTATTAATGAAGCACATAACTTATGCAATGGTCTAAATATTATTTTCAAGCACGTGTATAGAGAGGGAAAAAAATCTGCAGATTTGCTTGCTAATATGGGAGTTAGTAGAAATGATTACATAGAGTGGCATGATATCAATGACACTCCTACCAAAGTCCAAAACATCATTTCAAATGAAGCGAGCTCACCCATTAGTACACCCCACTCAATGGTGCAAACACGTGTGCAATCCTAAGGCTAGATTACATTGGCATTTTGGGCATGCCTAAATTTACTCTTCCAGGCCCTCGAAAATTGGTCACACTAAGTCTTTCAAGGGGAAATAATTATCTTTGCCTCACATAGACTTACAGGCTTCCGAAGGGCTATTGGGAAGCTTACCACTCACAATTCTCAGTTTAATCTGGTGAATTCTCAAGGGGTTTTTAGAATGGGAGGTGCCCCTTGCCATGTGGAACCTAAATTCGACCCCCAATGGCAGGAACAAGTTGAGTTGTGGGAGACCATCAATATGGAGGGATTCATTGATTTTATCCAACACATAAAAGGGCACGACCAATATATCTCCCTTCAATTCATGGAAAATTGGAAAGACCACAATGTCTCCTTTGGAGATAAGATCTTTCAAATTACTAACGAATTCATTTCCTTTATTACCAGTCTTAGCATGGAAGGGAATAAATTTTTCAGGAACAAAATGGACAAGGAAGCTAGAAGAAAAGTTGTTCTTGGATGAGGGAGAAATGATCGACATCAAGAAGGAGGGCATCCTAGTTTCCTCTATCCCGCAACCGTATGATGAGGTGACAAGGATGATGGTATGCTATGTCACTCTAGAAGGGAGGTTCTCCACCATTCCACAATACCATCTTATTCTGCTCAACCACTTTAGACGTGAGGTGAAGGTAAGCCTCTCATACTACATTCTGAAATCAATGGAAAAGTCAATCCTAGAAGTTCAGGGCCATAAGAGGACTATCCCCCTCCACCAAGGTGTCATATATCTCATTAGTCAATACTTGTCTAGTGTTGTTGGCAATGACCGTGGCTTGATGTGATTTATTCGCTCCCAAGCAAACTTGTCTGCATCTAAAATTCCTATGTACAAAGACCATGTGTCCGAACCACCCCCTAAATGGGTTCTCCATAGCAACAAAAAGGTAAGGAAGTGGTGGGCTCTGGTTCAAAGGGTGAAGAAATTATGGTTGTTGCACCAGTTTAGAGAATAAATTTAACATGCAGCTAGTGTGGTTAAAACCCTTAAAGAAAATGTGGATTTTCATGCTCAAATCTACTATCAAAGAGACATCCTCAGATCCCAATGCAGGCCTCAAAGATGAAATTGTTACCTTGGAAACCAAGTTTAAGGCTCTGAAGGAAAAATACAACAACTATATAACCATGCACATTGTTATAATGGAACTTATGTAGGTAAACATCCATAAAATTTGCGACTCTAGTGGCATCCCGGACACGGCGTGAAAGAACGGAAAGATCACAAGGAAGTTCAAAGCTTCTAACTGGGAACCCACCATCGCCATTACATTGAAACTTTATCAGGCATTCAGGGTGGCTGTCAAATTTCTTAGCAAGTCCGTAGGATAATTCATCGTTCCTGTTTTTCAGTGTTGTAGCTTTTGTGTTGTTGTTTAAGTTGTCTTTTTACTGTCGATATGTTGTTACTGGGCTCTTTGTAGGTAGTTGGCCCCTACCTTTACTTTCTACTACTTTTTTCTCTTATGGCTGGGGTGTGGACCCCACAAATCAAAAAACCACAATGTTTCTATGTGCTTATTTTGGTTGTTGAGCCTTTTCTTTGTAAACTCGAGTAAGGTCCCACCAAAACCTTTTACCAATAATAAAAAAGGAAGAAAAGTAAAGAGAGAAGGCTCAAGACTGAAAGCTTTGGAATGGTCTAAGAGTGACCTAACATCTTGGAAGTGGTAGAGTCTAATATGAATGAAGGGAAAAGAGAAAAGGCTCAAGATTATGCTAAGATCCTAGAAATAGCACAACCTAATAAGCAAGAAAGGCATAGAGAGAAGGATCGACTACATTTCATGGATTATTGTAAGCAACAAGACTATTAAGATCTTGGAAGTTGTACGGTCTAATAAGAAAGAATGTTGGAGAGAAAAGGCTCAAGGCTACAATTCATAGATTGGTGGAGGACTCTGCTAAGGTCTTGGAAGTGGTACAATATACCATGTAAGAAAGATAAAGAAAAGAGGGAAGACTGCAATTCATGGAGTAATATAAGACTGTCCTAAGATCTCTGAAGTGGAACAAACCCTGTAAGGAAGGAAGGGAAAGAGAAAATACTCAAGACTTCGACTCATTGATTTGTGCAAGAATGTGCTAAGTTCTTGGAATAAGTAAGAAGAGCAGAGAAAAGATTTGAGACAACAATTCATGACATTGTCAGACCTTGGCATTGGCACCCATGAACAATATGGAGACATAGTGGGATTGTAGCAAGATTTTACAAATATCTCATTATTTATATGATTGCATGAAAACATGACTTAACTATTGATTGGCCTATTTTTACTTTCACCTTCCTAATCACATTATTCTAGCACCCACAGGGGAGGCCCTGTTTTCTCTTAGGCAGGGGGTCAACTAATGGGCACTCATAGTATTCAAGAAACTGAAATAAGCTAATCCATTGATCTCTGCAAGAACTTTTAGAGGACTCACTTGAGACCCAAATGCAGCCAACTCCAACGAATTATCAAGAATCGACAAGGTAATAGACCTAACCCTGATTTCAAAAGGAAAATCTTAAGCCCTTATAAGCCCCAAAAAATGGAAAATGCAAAAGAACCTATAAAATGGTAGGAAATGCATACACGCACAGACCATATGAATCAGATTGTTCCTAAAACCGACTTACTTTATTAATGGGTATTGAATGTAAGGAGACCTACCAAAAATACCTGAGATCAACATGGGTAACAACAACATGGGTAGAATCAACATTCCCTATCTGAGAAAATAACACCCAGAAATGACATCGTTAGTGTTTATACCTTCCATTGCATTTGAAAATACAGTGCCAGGGAATCCTTACCATGCCCATGTATTCGAAAGCCTCAAATCATTGCACTCCATACAACATCTCTTTTGGGAATTTTATCAAACAATTGCCGCACAACCACAACATTTCCACATTTAGCATACATATTAATTGAGTCTCCTTTCTGGGTGTTCTAACATGTCGAAGAAGTCATTATAGGTGGGAGAGAGGCGGTGTTGATGGTCGTTCTTGACTTAAAATTGGTAGATGAGTATGCAAGAGACAGATATATCATTTTCCAGAAAATGAATCAAGAGACAGATATATTATTTGCATTGTGCAGTACTCACGAAAGTCTTAAAAATATTTCCCAGTTCACAAGGAAAATCGAAAACAAATAACACCCAGATCTCCATGACTTTAAAACAGGAAAAAGACAAAAAAATAACTTAGTGTCAACGAAAAAAAACTCCATGCTTTTGTTATATTTAAAACACTTGGATAGTATCCTTTTCAAAGAACATCTATGATCCGGTCAAGAAGATGATGATTCCATCATATTTCTATGTGAGAAGCACGGACCTTAATATTTCTCACCATTGTCATTTAAATGAGATCTCGCACATGCGAGATAAATATGTATACTTAGCTCGTATTTTGGCACGAGACCGGGAGTGCAATCTTTGGAAAATGTAAAGCGATCGGATTGAGACCCGTTGTTTTCCACGAGGATTTTGTCTCCTTCCAGACTGCCGTGGACTGACTCGCCTGTCTTGACAGAAATCCCTCTGCCATTGCATTGACATGGATCACTATCTACCATTTAGATTTCAACGCATGTACGGATTCAAATTTGCACCATTGATTTCGACTTGGGTGTTAGAGGAAGGAGGTCGAGCCTCAAATAGAAATGCCTTCGACGTAATTATTAATATCTAAGTTTGTAACAACACATTATGAATTAATTTTAATCTAAATATTAGTGTGCAATTTGACAGCAGGCCAAGAATGATCAACTAGTACATTTTTTCTTTTAGGGCATGTTTTCATATTTTTTCTAGTGGATTTTAAAAGATTTTTAGGCTTGTGTGTCAAGCACCGAGGGGTATCCATTCTCGTAAACTTCACCCGTGGCACAATCTCGGTCTCATCCCTTAGTACTTGGTATCTTTTGGGATTTGTAGCTTGGTGGATATATATATATATATATATATATATATATATATCGATGGTTAAGACCATATATCGATGGTAACTATTAAGTATTTTTGGATTTGCTTACTATTATTTTTTTGACACATGCATTAAATTATTATTAATATACTTCTTTTGATTTGATGTGTTTGTGTCTTCATATTTTATAATTAAAAAAATTATATTTTTTCATAAATTTAATAAGATTTTAAATCGAATATATATATTTTTCCGTAATGCATTTGAAGAATTCTTTTATTGTGTAAGGTACATGTGTCTAAATAGCCTCATAACCCATGTATATATGTTTACATGTGAATTTTTTTTTTTAGGATTATTTGATTACATGGTCTTTGAAAGATGGTGGTAGAGGGATTTGAGATACTTGGGGCTTTTAAATGGTTTTTCAATATCCCTTGGTTTCCCTTGTTAGATCCCCTTTGAATTCATTCCCATTGTGTTTTTCTTCTACCCGAGTGTGAGGCTTTATTAGAAATATAATTGAATGCGCAAATTCTCAAGCCTTTTACATGTAAATATGTCACTTTGTGATGGTGAATGCCTTGATAAATTGTTGTATCTTTCTTCGTTTGATTCAAAAAATTATGTAAGGCCAAATGTGAGTCCCAAGGCTTATTGTGTTCTCATATAACCAAAGAATCCCTAGTAATACCGAATCCAACTTTGTCATTTATTGTTGAAAGTAGTAATGACAGAGTATAGGATATGGGGCATTGATCTCAAGGTTAACAACAATTTCCATATGTCCTTCACTTTAGATGTAGATTGCATATTTCCCATTTATCATTTTCATGTGTAAGCAATCTCTCACTATGGTCATGACATAAATGTGAGATAGATGTAATACGAAATTGAAGAATCAAGTAAAACTTTATTTTAAATCCTCTCATTAACTGCCTACCATTACAAACCATTCCTTGGGGTGGTCTAGGTTCACAAATAAAAATATCAGCCATGAAGAATGTGATCAAAGGCATGAGTTAGATTGAGAAACTAGAAAACAATAAGAGCAATACCAGGTTGCATGTTCAAACATTGGTGATGGAAACACTAGTTGCAACCAAGTCAACGGAAGTGTATTAGACATGAAAATCTCATCAAATATAGAAAATCCATAGGTGTCCACCCCTTTGTCTTCCACTAGCTAAATGTCCTCTTGAAAATCTCACAATATATAAACAAATTGTAGGAGAGAAATGTTGACATCATTGAATGCTCCTATTGCTCGTTGCAATGCAAAACATACAATATGAAAAACCTTATATGACTGAGATAAATTTCAATTGTGGACTAGATTTCTTCTTTATAAGGACCAACAATTTATGTGTGAGTTTTTCTTGCTTCCAACTTATGGGTAGATGTTGGTCTTGTCAATGGTACAAACAACCAAGTGTGTGTGAGGCTTCGTTAGGAATATAATTAAATGCCTAAATTATCAATCCTTTCACCAACTAATTTTCACCCTCTAATGGAAAATGCCCAAATATTTTTTTACTTCTTTCTTTACCAAATTTGAAAAAAAAATTGACATTGAAGATAAGTCCCAAGGATACTTGTGTTCTCGTGTTACCAAATAAGATGGAAAAACATTCTTGTTAGGAAATCCCTGCAAACAAAATTAGTTTGTAAATTATGTCATGTGATTTGATATCCCTCGTCGAAATGACAAATCTATACAATGTTTTTCCCATATCAAAACAACTCCATATGATTTTTGGTCCCAAATATAAATGATAATTGGTGTCATGAAAATCCATAATAATACTAAATCCATTTTTATCGTTTATCATTGGAAGTGTTGGTCCTCAAATCTGCACCCCCTGTTGGATTGACATCAATTCTCTCTAAGGAAGGAGGAAACTACTTGGAATGGTGATAGATCAGGTGGTGGTGTGTCATTTTTTAGCCGGGGAGGGGTATAGAACTTTCCTTAGGATCAAGCCTCGAGATGGCTGAGGGGCATGTAAAAAGGAGATGGCCTTTTCCTGCTACTTTTGGTCCTTCCTGAATGAGGGTGAAAGGACCTATGGTGTAACTTGAATGTAGAGGGAGAGATGGAATATTTGTTCCCTTGATTTCTTTAAATGGTTGATCAATATAAGATAAACATGGTCATGGACACAACACTTCACTCTCACGAGTTGTCACACAAAATGTTTCATATGCTTACCTTACCAGACACATGTTACTATAGATAGTAGTTGCTCTTGCACTCTCTTGATAAAAGCTAAAGGACACTTTCAATGATAGTTAGAGACATGACAACAAAAACAATGAATGGATGGAAGTATGGGGTGGGATTGATTGTTTAGTTTCAATGGAGATTTGGAGGGGGTGATAGTTTCTTTTTATGACCTTGGTATCTTAGTGTTCCCATGGAATGAATCCATCCTTAATTGTGATGCTTGAAAAGAACAATCAATTTAACATGGTCTGTGAAATAACATTTGCATTCATTGATACTCAGCGTACACAAATGTCACCTATAGTCTTCACAATCATAACTACAAATCATGGAGTTAGATATGAGATAAAGCACTTGTTATATTTGTCTTATACACCTAAAAGACTCTTAAGGGATTTACAAAAACTCTTCAAAGTGATGTTGCCTATAGGATTTTACAATCGAAAGTGAGATATTGTGTAATATACACTATTATGCAATCATCTTACAAAGTGACTGTAAGAAGACAATGACTAAGAAAGACCCTTGTGTACTTAAAAAATTAAAATCAATGCAAGATAGTAACAGAAACAATATTGCATCTTTCATTCCTTTAAAAAATAAGAAAGGGAAATTATAGATTGATCAATCACAGAGAGGTATATTCATGTAAGTTCTTACTAGGGTACACAAACAAATACCCTTAAAACATGTTAATGGCTATACAACACAACCACCTTAGCTCTTCCTTACAAAATGGATACCAATTGCTTGCATAAGAGGTTAGAAACTTGAGCAGTAAAACCGAACTTAATAAAAAAAACTCTATATCTACCCCATAATCTACCTCCTCGCACAAATGGCGATCGTTATATTATATGAAAGATGAGAGGGAGAAAGAAAGCGAAACTTTTGATTTCCTTCTATAACCACCAACAAAAAATATTAAAATCCTACAAAGGAACATGGGCTACCTACCAAAATCATTCATGTTGGGGTTTAACCATATAATAGTGTTGCAGATCTAAAATCAAATAAAGCATACAAGCAATGAATGCAGAAATAAACCTAGAAGATAAAATAAACAAGAGAAATATAACACCAAATTTAACGTGGTTCACCCAGTGTGGGCTACGTCCACCAAGAAACGGCCAAAATTATTATTCAGTGCTTTACAGAGGAAATATAATGAAGATTTGTTGTCTTCCAACACCTCACAGGATGTTCAATATTTTTCCCTCACTCAGCTACTCTTTCTTTCTCACCAAGAAAACTAACATGCAAACAATTGCTATTTTCTTCTCGTATACCCTCATACAATGCACACACACACACACACATTATGGGAAACTAACTATTCTTTTACAATCAAGAAAGCATCTTTAAAATAAACTATTTATTCTAATTCTTGGCCAAAAAACAAAGCACCGTTGCACAGGTTGGCCTATGTCGATTACTTCGACCGATGTTGGTCACTATCAAATCTAGCAACATGTAAAAACAAGCTTTTTATGTAGTAATTAAGAACCAAACTCAACAATATCCCACTTGGAGATCAATTCTTGCACTATATTGTACATCACCATCCTATGATCTTTTTCCTTGGCTCATTTCTTCCTCTTCAAGTCTCAAATTTGAAGACCAATAGAAGTGGCGTCAAACTCCAACTTCTCCTTTACCAATGTCTTTGTTATCATATCCGCAGGTTCTCATCTATATGGATTTTATCTAACTTCATTTTCTCATCCTCCAACACTGTCGTATGAAGTGATACCTCAGCTAAATGTGTTTCGTTCTTAAATGAAATGTTGAGTTCTTTCCGGATGGATCGCGCTCTGACTATCATTGTATAATCTGCAATCCTCTTACTCCTTACCCAACTCTTCCATGAACCTATTTATCCATATCATCTCCTTGCTAGCTTTTATAGCTATAACATACTGTCTCTATAGTAGACAAATCCACAACCTTCTACAATCTTGAAATCCATTAAGCTGCAGTTCCACCCACTGTGAAAACATATCCAATGGTTTTCCTCCCCGCCATTCAAATCTCCAACCATATTTGAATCAATATAGCCGCATAAATAACTATCTTACCCTCCACAAAATAACTCCATGCCGAATGTCCCTCTCAAATACCTGAGAATCCATTGGACTACTTTCCAATGTTCTTTTCTGGATTAGCCATAAACCTACTCACAACTCCCACTGCATGTGCAATGTCTGGTCTAGTACAAACCATGACATCCATAAGACTTCCTACTGCTGAAACGTAGGGAACGCGTGCCATGTACTCAATCTCCTCGTGTGATGAAGGAAACTGATCTTTTCTCAATTTGAAGTTTCCAACCATAGGTGTACTAATAGGTTTTGAATCTTGCATGTTAAACCTTTCCAACACCTTATTGATATAAGCCTCCTGAGACAAATACAAATTCTTGTTTTTTATGTCTCGGTGAATTTGCATGCCAAGGATTTTCTTTACAGCTCCCAAATCCTTCATTGTAAATGTGTGAGCTATCCTTTTTTAATTTTACTAATGTCCTGCATACTAGATCCTGTAATCAGCATATCATCCACATACAATAATAAAATAACATAGCTCCCATTTTTAAGCTTCTTAAAATAAACACAATGGTCAAATTCACATCTCATATAACCATACTCATGCATAAAACTATCAAATTTCAAATACCATTCCCTTGGAGCTTACTTGAGCCCATATAAGATCTTTTTCAATCTACGCACAAGTTTCTCCTTACCCTTGACTTCATAACTTGGCGCACGCATATAAATATCTTCCTCCAAATCACCATGAAGAAAATCCATCTTAACATCAAGTTGTTCTAAATGTAGATATTATGCTACAACCAAACTTAGAATAGTACAAATAGAAGTCATCTTAACTACATGAGAAAAAATATCATCAAATTCAACACTGTTTTCTATGCAAATCCCTTTACCATAAGCCTTGTCTTATATCTTTTCAATCCACCCTCTTCTTACTTGATCCCGTAAACCCAATTATTCTCAGTAGTGATTTCTTATTTATCAACTTGACCAAATCCCATTTTTATTTTATTTTAAGGTTTCCATCTCCTCATCCATGTCATGCTCCCACCGCACGTGTGTATCTACCGCATTGGTTCTTCAAAGCTTTCGGTTCACCACCATCGAGAAAATAATAAATAATAAAAATAAGGTGAAAATATATTTGGAGGTCTACTTACTCTTTATGACCTTCTCGCTGATATTTAGGGTGTTTGGGGTTCATTCGTGTGTTTTTCACATTCGTTTCAATCTCTGTCGGATGACCGACATTGGTCTCGATACCGACCACGGTTCCATAACTGATCATGGTTCCTCTATTTGCCAACCGACTTTTTGCCTCACCGCCACCTTTGGTTCGAGGAGTACTTGCGACCTTTACACTGGTTCTAGTAGTTATTTTTTCCGGATTCAAGTTTTTTTGTCGATACCGCTTAGCTTTCGACCGACACCGGCTTTCGTAGAAATGATTTCGGTGTCTCTGTGGATGTCCATTTTAGATCCGAAAGTTGATTTTCCTTCAAAATCTCATCAACATGTTCATGTTTAGGCACCAAAACCTGATCCCTATACATTCTTCTTTTATTCCAATCAACGTCACAACTCCTAACAATCTTATAATCTTCTAAATCCAAAAATGATATCTGAAATCACCAAATCCATAACCAATGAAAGTACATCTCTTATATTTAGCATCCAACTTCTTCCTATTTTCCCTATCAACATGCACAAAAGCTTCTGAGCCAAAAACTCTAAGAAAAGAAAAATCTACCTCTTTTCCAAACCAAGCTTCTTCTAGTATTCTACCATCCAGTGTTGTTGAGGCCCACGGTTGATCAAGTACACTATTGTTGATGAGGCCATAAATTGGCCATAAATTACCATTATTTTGTCCTTCCAAGTTACCTTTGAAAGTGGATTTAAATGTAATCTTGGAACTTATAGTTTGCTTGAGATAGAATATAGGATGTATATCTTATTCATTCTATAGAATTATTTTTTACCTATTTTTTTAACTAATATTATTGATTATTTAGGAAAGATGTAAAGTCTTGTGTATGCAGGCCATAAAAGAAAGATAATGTTAGTTCTAGGAAAAGTGGAATTGATCATGGATAGTATATCTAAACTCAAATATGATTTCATATTCAGATTCCTCTCAAAAAATTATGCAAGTTCAAAAAAAGAATCATCTCAATCGAGATCATGTGCAAAATTTATAGTTGTTTTTAGTTAGCTCCGCAACAATTGGAGTTAGCTTCGGAACTTGTAGTTTTAGTTTGAACTTGCAGTCTTAGTTCCAGAACCTGCATAAAATGAGAAATTTTGAACAATCAGATAATCCAATGAGAAATATGAGATAGGTTTTTTTCATAGCAATGTGTTTAACAAAAACCTCATTCAGATTTGCTGAGTTTTACCAATAAAGAGAAATCTAAATTTTAGTGAGCTACAGTCCAAGGAAAAAGTGTATCAGACGAGCACTAAAAGTTCCACAAACAAAAACAGAAAATTCGAATGGAAAAAATGAGAGACTCTCATTTTCATAAGAACGTGTTTAACAAAAAACTTATTCATATTTTGCTGTACGGTGTTTTACCAATAAAGAGAAATATAACTTTTAGTGAGTCTGCAGTCCAAGGAAAAAGTGTATCAGACGAGCACTAAAAGTTCCACAAATAGAAACAAAAAATTCAAATGGAAAATATGAGAGAGGTTTTTGTTCATAGAAATGTGTTTTAAAAAACCTCATTCATATTTGCTAAAGGTTTTACCAATAAAGAAAAATTTAACTGTTAGTGAGCTACAATCCAAGAAAAAGTGTATTAGACGAGCACCAAAAGTTCCATAGTTAGAAACAAAAAAGTCAAATGGAAAATCTGGGAGAGGTATTTGGTCAAAGTAATTTTTTGAGGAAAAACCTCCTTCCAATAAAGTAGGAGAATAAAATCATTGTGATTCTTGTTACCAAAAAGCAAGGAGAAGATTTGGGAGCAAATCTTCCTAAAATAGTGAAATAAGACTTTGACTCCAATAATATATCTCTCTCCATATTTTGTGGAGATGGAGATCTTAGTTGTTAGGATTGGAATAAAGATAATATCATATTATATTTCCCAAAATAAGGAGTTGGTTGGATGCATGAATTATAGATGCAACCTCCCACACTTTGATATGTAATTTTTCCTACGAAAAATAATAGATCTGTTCTTTCTCAATCTTAAGTGAAATTGTTCTGCAGGTTTTGAATTAAGTTTGAAAGTATGAATTAAGTCCTCTTCCAAGGAATGATATGGCCACTCATTCTAAGGAAGAAGGATCAATGTTTTTATTCTTTTCTTTCAATGTTTTATGTTCCTTTCTTTATTTTGTTTTCCTTTTGTTGTGAACTTCGATTTCATGTTATGTGATCTTTCTTTCCATATAATTTTTGTTATGAACCTGCAGGTGTCTTATTTATCTTTTATTTATTTTAATTTAGCAATTTCATTTATGCAAGTGTGTTTCCTTCATGCAAACTTTATTTCTGCAAGTGTGCCTTTACATTTCTACATGTGTGATTTATTTTATGCAAGTTTGGATTGTGTTTAACGAAGTTTTTTTCAAAAGATTTTTTTCTCTTAATGCACAACCATTGGACATTAGCCCTAGATTTACATTATTAATGGAGAGGATTGATAGCCCTCTTTAGCTATATCCACTACTTCTTCCCAAAACTTCAAAGGCAAACCGGTATGTATCATCATGCTTCTGAAGCACGTTCCATAATTGTTCGTTCATTCTTTCTACAACTACATTCTCTTATGGAGTTCTAGGACCCATTCTTTCTCTTCGTATTCCATTAACAAAATTGAAATCTTTGTTATAGTACTCACCATCATTTTGGATCGAAGGCACTTTAATTTTAAGTTTGTTTCATTTTCCACAAGGTCTTTCCACCTTTTAAAAGTCTCAAAAACATCAAATTTACGCTTAATGCAATAAATTCATACCTTCTTTGTGGCATCATTAATGAAAGTCACATAATATTAGGATCCTCCAATAGAAGCTACTTGAGTTGGTCCCCACACATCGAGTGTACAAGCTCCAATTTCTCGCTCCTTCTTTGTTGACTCAACCTTGAGAAATCTCACTCTCTTCTACTTTCCAAATATGCAATGCTCACAAAATTCAAAATCTAATTGTTTCAAATCTGATAACTTACCCTTAGCCTTTAAGATCTGCATTAATTTTTCACTCATATGGCCTAGCCAATTATGCCACATGGTTGCATTTGAATCTATAGTAGATAACACAAAAATGAATTAGTAACACGGGTAGACGGATATAACGTTCTACCTTCTTACCTCTTGCCACAACAAGAGATCCCTTGGTAAACTTCCAAGAATTAGCTACGAATGTAGCCACACATCCAAATTCACCTAATTTCCCTACATATATTAGATTTCTCTTGAGGATTGGCACATGCCTCACATCTTTCAATACCCATGGATTTCCGTTCTGCAACTTTAGATGAACATCACCTTTACCAGTATATTGCATAGCTCATCATCTTCTAACTAAACTTGTCCAAAATCACCCCGAACATAATTTTTGAAATAACTCATATTAGGGGTAGCATGGAAAGAAGCTCCATAATTAAAACCCCAAGATTCTAATTTATTATCCAAGGAGAGAATAAGGGCATCTTGTTTTACCTCACTTGCAACATTTACCTCTTTACCTTTGTGCGATATTGGACCAACACTCATTTACGTGTCCTCTCTTTCCACAATTCAAAGCAAAGTAAATCTACATGTACTTTGATCTAGATCTTTAATTTCTTGACTTTGATCTCCCATTCTTCTTGCTCTTTGATGATCTCTCCTTAGATCTTCCCATGCTTTCTATATTTAAAGTGTTTCAGGATGAAGCTTCTCTTGAGCTTTTCTGTGTATTTCCTCATTAAGGTGTATTACTAACCACATCATCAAATTTCAAACCTTTAGAAATAGATGGTGTATTACTAAAATTCATTACCAAGTTATCCCAACTATCGGAAAATAGCATAAGAATAAAAATTCTTTCACTTCATCATCAAACGAAATTTCCACGATTTTAATTGATTTACAATGAGCCGGAAATCATTCAAATGATTAGATATAGGTCCACCTTCTTCCATCTTATAATTAAACAATTTTTTCATCAAATAAACCTTATTGAAGCACTCAAAGTTTCATACAAATTTGCTAAATATTTCATCAATTGTATCGTGGTTTTTCCATCTATAAAAATCAAAGCCACCGATGTTGTCAAGCTCAATATTATAGATCCCAAAGTCTTTCCGTCAGAATCTTCCATTTTCATCACCATCATGTGCGATTGTGCATGCTCATCCAATGGTAAGTATAGATCCTTCGATACAAATAATCCTCCACCGCATCTTCCATAGTTGATAATTATGATCGTCAAATTTCTCTACTCAAAGTATTTACTATTTTATGCCATTGTTATGATCACACTCAATCGGAAAACCCTCTGTGAATAAATCACGTCAACATACAAAACCTCCAAACAAATCTTTGATACTAGTTGTTAGGGTTTAACCATATAACAACGTTGCTGCATGATCTAAAATCAAATAAAGCATACCACCAACAAAAAACATTAAAATCCTGCAAAGGAACATGGACTACCCGCCAAAATCATTCATTCCTTCTGTATTGTGTGCACAGAGAACAAACAGACACCATACTTCATCAATTGGTGGTTGACCAATCATATGTATCTTTAATAAAAAAAGACATTTTCTACTTTTTATCCCACCAATTTTCATCAATTTCTAAATCCGATGATGCCAAAGTGAAGTGCTTGAAGATACCTTTCCAATGATATAAGTTTTATAATATTTAGATATTTGGATCGAAAGATATGGCCCTCTAAAGTTTTTCATGTCGGGAAGCACATAATTGTGACATGTGGTGGCCTTTGATTAGCTCAGAACCGCCTCCTACTAATGTTTGTACTACTTTTTTCATTTTCCATGTTTCGGTCTTTGATTGGCTCGTTGGGTTGGTCTTTACTTCTTTTCTTTCCTTTCCTTTCCTTACTTTTGTGGGCAAGTTTGTTTTTAATTAAAAATAGCCAATACACAATCGCTGTCACACCCTTCACCTTGTCAAACCTGTCCTTTGCTTTGGTCGACAATGACAAAGAAAGCGCCAATAGGAAATCTCCAAGCTTCGTCACAATTTACCCTTTCTATAACCCCTGATTAACCACTACAAAGTGTGAGCCAATAAGAAAGCTCCACGCTCTTCACAATGTTAGTCCTTTTATCTCTTCCGACAAAATGTGAAGTATCAACCAATGAGGAAGCCCCACACTTACTTCGCATTTTACCTTTTCTTTAGCCTCGACTAACAATCGCGAAACTCGAGCTAATAGAAAAGCTTCATGTTCCCGGGTTTGTCGGTCTTCCTTGCATTGTGCTTGCTTTTGATTACTTGACCCTCGTGTCATAAACTTTTCCTTTTGGAGAAATTTAGAAACTTTTGGATTAAAAATGTTGTCACATATCCCGCCTTTGATCTCACCGACTTTTCGCTTATTAGGATAAAATATTATTATTATCCTAATTAATTATGCATTGCATATTAGTTAGGTTATTTATTAATACTAAATGGTTATATTAATTATAAACATCTTATTGTTTGTGTTTGAACAATACAGGAGCTGTTATATTATTTCAACAATATAATTGTTTGGTTGTATTTTGTGCTTCCGGATGTAATATTTGGAAGTTTGTTGTGAGTTTGGGTTTTACTGTGCAACCTTTTTTTGTTTGCACATGGCTATTCAATTCCTATAAGAATTGCAACACTCCATTGTAATGATGGTTGATTGAGATTAATAAAGTTAATCAAGGTTCCGCCCCTATTTCTCAATTTACATTTGGTACCAAAGAAAGAATTTGGATCTGTGATCCTGTGAAGGTGTGGAAAGAGAGAGCAGCCGAGATAGAGGAGTTTTGGAGAAGCATTTGCAACATCGAGAGCCTGTGTAGCCTCCTGCAACCTCCCAGCCCCATCCCTACCTCCTCACATCCTCTTGTTCGTTCCAAGTGTTTGGAACACAATTTTTTTTGCACTGGTGCACCCAAAGACTGAGAAAAATTTGTCATGGGTATAGAAATTATTTTAAAAACAAAAAAATATTCATTTTCCCCAACAGGGGTTTTTCCTCTACATTTAGAGGTATATTTGGTTATTGTTGTACATATTGGAGGTCACTGGTAAAGATATGATTTTTTAAGAATTGGAGGAGATTTGAATACAAATTCAAGTGATTCAATGAAGGATATTTGATCGAGACTCATGTCACTAACACAATGGAAAGATCCAGCCATTATTGGCATGCGAATACCTTGTAATGAGGTGCATCGAGCTATGTACGTGGTGATCGGATAAGGCCTTGTTTCAAACTCAACACACTCAGCTGCACGGCAGATAACTTGCACGGTCAAACAAGCAAAGTCATGTAAAGAACAAATCCTGCATATTCGTAGGCTAAGGCTTCTCCCTGCTCAAAACGACCTACACAAGAAAAAAAGTGGTCACATCGTGAAAATATTTGGTTGAGCCCTGCTCATACTCTTGGGACCTGCACCAAATCACAACGCGATAAAAAAATTTATATATAAACAAGCATTTAATCCATAAAAAATGACTTGCATACAAAAAGGAAGGCGGCAGTAGAAGTAAAAGGAGTTTATCAAAGCAATGGAGAGAAAACAGAAAGCGGCATAGAGATGAATAAAAGTTTCATATCCATTTTTTGAGTAAAGGAAAAACCCTAAAACCACCTCAAACCAACATTTGCCACGTGGAGCCTATGTCAGGTTGCATTTTTCAAAAGGTTAGTCTTTTTTAAAGTTATATAAATTTCAGTTGCTTCAATTTATATACATAGCACATTGAGTGCCTCCATGGATAGACCAAAGGATTTGGGTGTGGGAGGTGCTAGGTTCGAATCCCACCCCAATTTTTTTTTTTGAATTTGGCGGATAACTTAGTGGAACCGATAACTTTAGTGGAAAATTCAAATTTAGTTATAACTAACTAAATTTAGCGGGAAATTCCTAATTTAGGGTAAAAAAATTTTCCCCATTCAGCGTGTTTTTTCATTCCGGACATTTTTTGCTAAAGGAGGCCTATCCAGAAATTGCATTTTCAGCTATATTTTTGTAATTTTTTGGCGTATTGGGTCATTTTGGGCTCTAGAGGCCACTAGGGCACGCAAAACAAAAAAATCCTGCCATTCAATTTTTCTAGGTTTTGAATGTAATTACATGCTGCAATATATTATACTAATTTACAGGTTGTCATAAGTCAACTGCAAACTTTGTAACTACTCAGAAACTACCATAATTGTAATAAAAAAGTAAAAAATTGGTTCTGTAACACTCACGAGATCCTAGATCTCATTTACAACGCATTCGGTATATACGGTGCCTCTGGGAAGTGCTTACGGGTAAAGTCATCGTGACTACTACTGCACTTAACGCCTAATATAGCTGCAACAATGTCATCAGGCATCGACCCTTTAAATCGATGGGAGTAATAAGGTCACAAAGTGCACACACTATGAGCCATCCCATCCATCTGTGAATGATTGCATGACATAAATCCAGACTGAGAAATTATCCAAGTATATAGCAAAGTTACGCACGCGTATGAGGATATTTCTTTGAGCCGGTGTCAATAATCACACAGACCCCTTTCAGTATTGTCTTGGTACCATGTATTGAATTCTTTCACGTACGTTAACACCTCTTTCACGTACCGCCAAGTATATAGAAAGGGCGAGCTTCTTCCATGTACCATCGGGTATATTAGAAGGGAACATATATAGAAAGGTTCGTATATCGGACTGATGGTATATAGATTGGGAGACCTTATACCTGGAGTGATAAGAGCCAAACCCTGTCAGTGTTTTCTGCAAAATGGGCACCAATGCCCCAAATATTTTCTTCCGGATTCACAACTACTCAGAGGAAACAACTATGCTACATGGAAGACAAAAATCAAGACACAACTTGAGTTTGAAGAGATTTGGCTTTGTGAATGGTACTCTGATGAGATCAACTACTAATACAACACAACAACGGTAGTTTGATAAAGTAGATCAGAAGGCCAAACTCATCATCTTGTTTGGAGTGTTCGATGATGTGCAACCCCACATTTGAGATGCCAAAACAACCAAAGAATCATGGGATAAGTTGAGCACAGTATATGAGGCCAAGAACAAGAATGTTATACTGAATTTGTAGAGTTAGTTACACACATTAAATTTCAAACAAAATGAGAAAATCGAATCTTTTTAAGAATATTTGCAAATTTGAGGGCTTCACTTCTAGCCCTAGGAGAAGTGGTCTCAGATGATGCTCTCGTTCCCATTGTTCTGAGAGCACTCCCCTCTTCTTACTACATTTTTGTTACAACACTAAACATGTCAGATACGATATTAGTTTTGACAAATTGGTAAACTTACTGCAACAAGAGGAAGTCATACACAATAAGGATGATGAAGAAGAGCAAGCACTCTCTTGACATCAAAAATGGAAAGGAAAGGAAAACCTAATTCCTATCAAAAGTCCCAAAATCAAAATCAAAATCAAGGGGACAAGACAATGGAAAAAAAATGTCCAATTTGTAAAAGAGGACATGACTTAAAAGATTGTTGGTATAATACTTACAAGAAAGGTTCATCAAGCAACTCTGGACCTCCACAACAACAATCTTACAAGGGACATTCTAACAACAATCATGGGAAGAAAAGGGGAATTGGAAAAGAAGGCCCTATCAGAAGGAAATATTATTTGAAGCAACAAGAACAATCAGATAATGAAGACTACTTGTTCACTGCTCGATCAAGTGAACCATCCACATCATCTAGTGATGTTTGGTATGTTGATTTAGGGGCCACTCGACACATGAATGGCCATAGAGACTGGTTTATTTCAATGAGGGACACACCATCAAAAATCATGTTTCGTTGGGAGATGATTCTTCATATACAGTTCAGGGGATTGGGAACATTTCTCTACCCCTTGGTTCATGCAACTGCAGACTATCAGATGTCTTATATGTCCCTAGGTTGACAAAGAATTTTCTTTCAATTAGTCAACTCCTTGATCACAACCTAAAAATTGAATTTGATAGTCATTCTGGAAAGAAAACATGTTTAATTCGAGATAAATCACGAGGCTCAAAAATAGTTGCAAAAGCCTCCAATGTGGGATGCATGTTCCAACTTGATTTTGTTCATAGAGACAATCAAGCACTTGTGGCTAAGAACTCCACCTCAAGCATAGTTATGGCATCGGAGACTTGGTCATGTAAGTTTCAAGTATCTCGAGACACTTCATCGACGCAATATGGTACATGGGCTACCATCTCTTCAGAAGGATATAGACAAGTGTCCTCATTGTCTAGTAGGAAAACAACATAGAGCTTCATTCTAGAAGAGTACATATCGAGCTCATGAAAACTTGATCTGGTTTATATCGATCTTTGCGGTCCGATGTAACCAAGTCATTTTGGATTTTAGTACTTCATGCTATGTGTTGATGACTATTCAAGGAAAATGTGGATTTTTTGTCTTCGCAAGAAAAGTGAAGCTTTTGAAACTTTCAAGAAGTTCAAAGTAGTAGTTGAGAATGAAACTGGTCGTCACATAAGAACTCTTCACTCATATCGAGGGGAGAATTCACTAGTAATGAGTTTAAAGACTACCTACAAACTCATGGGATTCATCAACAAATGCCTCCTCCACACACATCGTAGCAAAATGGTGTTGTTGAGAGAAGAAATCGTACTATCATGGAAATGGTGTGATGCATGATCGATGACTCTAGACTTGCAAAGACATTCTGGGTAGAAGTAACAAAGACAACAATGTATTTGTTAAACAGTTTGCACATAGTTTCTCTTAAGGGAGTAACACCACAAGAAGCATGGTCAAAATGGAAACCATCTATTGCACACCTTAGAGTATTCGGGTGTAATGCAAGTATGCACATACCCAAGAAAAATAGAAAGAAATTGGACATGAAGTCACAGAAACTTGTCTTCATTGGGTATAGTGAAGAGACTCTTGGGTACATATTGATGGATCCTAAGACCAGAAAAGTCTACACCAGCTAGAGATGTTGAGTTTTTGAGAAGAAGGAAGTAGAGACTCCTCCTCCAAACTCACCTGATGTAGATTCTTCTCCAATTGTAAAAATTGAAGTTGATGTTCCCTCAAATGATGAAAGTGAGGATGGGGATGATGGTGTTGATATGATAGAACCATGACCCATGGGAACAGTTCAATGTATGCCCAAGTGGTGTACTAGCACATTACGAGATGCAAGAATGGATGCTCCACCTGGATACATCCACCCCTGGACCATGAGACTCATAGTAAAGCAAGAGAAGAAGTTAACTTTGCTTTAATGAGTAGAGTTATTGAATATGATGAGCCCTCTATAGTCTAGGAAGCCCTACAGTCAAAATCTTGGAAAGATGCCATGGATTTTGAATATCAATCAGTGATGAAGAATAACACTTGGCAACTTGTCGATCTTCCACAGGAAAGAAACCCATTGGATGCATATGGATATTTAAAACAAAGTACAAAGCAGATGGGACAGTGGACAAGTATAAAGCGAGACTAGTAGCAAAGGGGTATGCACAAAAAGAAGGCATAGACTACGAGGAGACATTTTCTCCCACAACTAAGATCAAAACAATCAGAATGATCTTTGCTCTAGTTGCACAGTTTGGTTGGAAAGTCCATCAGATGGACGTAAAAAGTGCCTTCCTAAACGAGATTTACAAGAAGAAGTCTACATGACTCAACTTGAGGGATATGTAGTACCTGGTCAAGAAGCAAAGGTATGCAGACTCAGAAAATCTTGTATGGCCTTAAACAGGCACCCTAGGTATGGTACATCAAGATTGATGAGCATCTCGTACAACATGGATTTGTTAGAAATCCATACGATCCCAATCTTTACCTCAAAAAGCAAGGGGAGATTGTGATTGTTGTTTTCTATGTCGACGATCTAGTCATCACTGGCAGTTCAGTGAAGATGATCGATGCAATGAAGAAAGATCTTAATCGATCGTTCGACATGACCCATCTCGGGCTAATGCATTATTGTCTTGGATTAGAAGTATGGCAGAAAAGAGAATCACATCTTTTTTTCTCAAATGAAATATACCAAGACAACACTCGAGAAATTAGGATGATGGATTGCACACCAATTTCTACACCTATGGAGAACAAATTGCAGTTATCTCATTCAGATCCATCTCTTGAGGTAAATGCCACTCTCTATCGGTGAAGTTGATTGGGAGTCTCATTTACCTGACCTACACTAGACCAGATATCATCTTTACAGTGAGCTATCTATCCAAGTTCATGCAAGAACCCAAAGTTTGTCATTGGAAAGCAGCAAGGTGCATTTTGAGATATCTCAAAGGATTAGTGGATCTTGGTCTAGAATACAAGAAGAACGACAACTTCTTCTTGACTAGATATTCAGATTTAGATCATGTAGGTAACATTGATGATATAAAATCCACTTTTGGATTTGTATTCTTTATGGGATCTGGACCAATATCATGGGGAAGCAAGAAACAACACTTCGTTTCTCGCTCTTCCACAGAAGTCGAGTATCGTTCTGCAGGAGAAGTTGTCTATGAAGCGATTTGGCTACATCGCATACTAGAAGGACTTGGAATACCATAGGACAAACCGACCACCATGTATGTTGACAATGAAGGTGTTCTCAAACTTGTTCACAATCTAGTGTTTCATGAAAGAACAAAGCACATTGAGGTATAGGTTCATTTCATACGTGAGCATGTGTTGAAGCACAACATCCAGCTTTAATTTTTCCAACAATTTGAACAATGAGTAGATATCTTCACGAAGTCACTTGCACGTGACAAGTTCGAGTTGTTCAGAGAATTCCTCTCCTCATCCCTTGAGACAATGCACAATTAAGGGGGAATGTTAGGATAAAATATTATTATTATCCTAATTAATTATGCATTGCATATTAGTTAGGTTATTTATTAATTTTATATGGTTATATTAATTATAACCATCTTATTGTTTGTATTTGAACAATACGGGAGTTGTTATATTGTTTTAACAATATAATTGTTTGGTTGTATTTTTGTGCTTCCCGGATGTAATATTGGAAGCTATTGTGAGTTTGGTTTTACCTGTGTAACCTATTTGTTTTATACGCACATGGGTGTTCAATTTCTATAAGAATTAACACTCCATTGTAATGATGGTTGATTGAGATTAATAAAGTTAATCAGGCTTCCACCCTTGTTTCTCAATTTAGACTGCCACTTGTCACTTCCAAATTATGCCATGTGTTGGTTTATGGTTGGCCTGATTTTTAATGTCCACGGCTATTCATTATTTTATGGATATTCTTTCTTCCCACAGGTTTAATAAAACCTACCTAAGTCTAAGCTGAAGCTCCTTTGTTTCGCGGGTTAGGAAAACCCGTGGAACACTAAGTTCTTGCACTCCGCAACAAACTAAACCAGTCCCTCAACATTTTTGTTGAATCTTCTCTCTTATTTTTCCGAGGCACGAATTTTATCACAAATTGACACTTCTCTTAACTCATCACCGATCTTTAGAGCATGAGGAACAATATAAAACGCATAGAATCGGTTAATTTATAAGAAGTCTAGAGAAAGACTAGCTCAATCCAAGGAACTGGATTAAGCACCAACAACAGCTCCTACTCGGGGATGGGCACCCCATATGGGTGTTACAAGAACAAAGACAAAGACTAGATGCCTAGTCCATTGGGCAAGGAGTCACGAGCACAAAACACACAGGGCTATATGAGTAGATGTAAAATGGGCCGGGAAAAAATAGACAACTACGGGAAAATGGTCACTTTGAGAACAGAGCATAAAAAGGAGACAACAACATGAACAAAGCACAAACATGACATAACAAAACAAAACAAAACAACTATATAATGATCATACTTGATCATCTGGATAAGACCATGCCAGAAATCTTGGTAAGGCATAAGATGGTTTTTTTCTTTTGATCATGCTACATCCCATCCAAACCTTCATGGGATCCCGAGGAGTATCTAAGCTATATTTTTCAACATAAATGGGCACGTAGATAAGTATGCTCCCAACTCTATCAGTATTTTCAAAATTTGACTCAAGACCGATCAATCCTTCAGGGATAGCATATGTTCTTAATTGTATTACATCCTCCCCAAATATGGTTTCTTTCTCATTACATAAGATAGTCATAGGCTCAAGATCAATGATTGATCTATGAATTCATCTTCACACTTTAGAAACTGATGAGTTTGATCATCATCTTCAAAAACCTAATCTGGAGAAGTTAGAACCACTCCAGTTCCATTTTCAACTTTGGGGCAGGCTTCATCAAAACTCAGGGTCTAGGGAGCATCAATGTCTTCAAGGTGTGCACTAGGAAGTTCAAATTATTGAGTTGTATCCATAGCAACATTATATATAGGAGGAAGAGGGAAATTCCTATTGATGCGAGGCCTAAAATTCTTCTGTAGTTTCGGCATTGATAAGATCATTAGAAGTATCTCCTTGTGGTGAATCATTCAAATACTCATTCATACATGCATCATTAAAATCAAGTTCCTCATTAATATCAATATCTTTAAAAAGCTTCTCACAAGGGGGTGTGGTAACAAAAATTTATCACACCACTCAATGATTTGTTCCTCTTCTACTATGGACATTCCTACTATCAATGGATTTGGGGTTGTCTTATTACCATATTACAAACTGAAAACATTCTTCATTTCTACCCAAGAATCAATTGATTTTACAGGAAACAATTTATACCATTTCCTGACATCTTTTTCTAATGTATGTATGAATAACTTAATATAAACATCTTCATGCTTTATTCCATAGCTATCCATATCTTCATGAAAAAATCTGATATGTTGATATCCACTTATAACATTATTCCCTTGAAATCTAGGCAACATCTCTTTAATATCATGTGGTACTTCATTAGGATAGCCCACCATTCCATGGAACCTTATTGGTCTATAAGTAGTACCCACAAAAGGAACTCTTAGTGGAGAATGTGTCATATTACTTGATGGAGGATTTTTTTTTCAAAATGGAGGATTAAAAAGGTGTGTAATTAGAGAACTTAGAGGTAGAGGAGTTTCAACATGAAAAATCCTTCAAGGACTTAGCTTCACAAAATACTTGATTTTCATGAGTCAACGAAGAAGGAAGATGAAGATTACCTTGATACTTGCAGATGTTGAACCTTCGACTTTTGATCACCCACTAGTTTCTAGATCTACTTCTTTCTTGAATGTGTACCTTCCAGCTCTAGAAGTAATCTCTTGATAGGATCAAACTTAAAAAAGGACCTTTTTCCTTATAGCTTTGTAAAAGGGAGAGTTAATTAGCAAGTTGTAAAAATTATCTTGTACTAGTATATACCAAATTTTATTTATAAGACGGAGCCTCCACTAAGGCCTTGCACCTTAGATGTATAGATTAACTCAAAAATATCTTGAAATGATAGCTTTATAAACTAGAAGGCCGATCTTAAATATCTCTATGAATCTTCCCACATTCAATGGATTCAGGTTTTATGGAAAGCCTTCAAATTCTTAGAACACCACTAATTTAAACATCCTAAGAAAAATATAACTTGGACTTCTTGATTCCCTTGCAATGGTGTCGGAAGCATGTTGGTCCTCAAATCTACACCCCTTGTTGGATTGACAACAATTATCTCTAAGTAAGGGGGGAAATGCTTGGAATGGTAATAGATCGAGGTAGTGGTGTGTCGTTTTATAACTAGGGAGGGTCTAACACTTTCCTTGGGATGGTTGAGGGGCACGTATAAAGGAGATGGCTTGTACCTATTACTTTTGGTCTTGCCTTGAACCTGGGGTGAGAGGACCCGCAAGTGTAACTTGAATGCGAGAGGAGAGATGAAGAGAAGGGATGAAGAGTACAATACATGTACTTACCTACAAGCTTTCAATACTCCTCCTTATTACTTTGGATGTGCTCTTGATTGTTTGATTGTGCTTCGGACTAGTGGGATGATTTGGGCAACATCTCCCCTTTGATGAATCGTGATTTTACTTTATTGATGAAGATAGATTGATGGGTCAAAGATGAAGGAATGAATTGATTCGAGTGTTAAGAGGATAAAATGGATGATGTTATTGATTTACAATATTCTACAAGCTTGCTTCCAACTAGTTCTCATGGAGGAGGAGAGCACAATTTATAGTTTGTCGGTGGAGGATTGGTTGGGATTTTGTCAAGTTGGATTGAGATCAAGGGTGGAGGATTCATGTGAGGATTAGAATTCTCTAGAATGGATAATTATAGAATTTGAATTCAAAATTCATGGAGGGAAGAAGCTTCCAATGAATTAAAAATTCAATAGAAGGAAAAAGTTTGATAGGCTTCTAGAAATAGAAGCCTCTAGATTTGGAGGTGTGAGGATGTGATTAGATTAGGATTAGATTAGGCTAAATAAATATTCTTAGGGATGTGATTTGATGGAAAGGCTAGGTGTAGGGATGTGTAGAGTAGGTGGTAGGTGAGATGTAGGAATATTAAATTCCTAGGAAATGTTAATAAAGACTTTAAATAGGATTATATGATATAATAATGGATTAATGAGATTAATGATAAAAATGGGATATTAGATGAATTAAAAATGATTAATTTTGAAATGTTGGGATATTTGATAAATGATAAAAAAATTTAATAAGAATTAATCTTGTGATTAATCATTATATGGATTTAGATGATGTTTGAGACAAATTAATCGTAATTAATTGTGTCGACATTTTAGATGTCTTCATTTTCCCCCTCTATGAATGGTTATTGTGAAGCAATGACCATTCAAAAAAAATAAGAAAATATGATTCCCCCTCAAGGGGTTAGCGGGGAGGAATGAGTTGGGTAACCACTCGAAAAGAGGAGAATCCCAAGTTAGTTGATGAGAGAGGATTAGATGATTTAGGTGAGTATTAGAAGATTGGCTATTTAGAGGATAGGAGAGAAGATTAGGAAATTGTAGGATTAGAAGAGTAAGGATTTAGAGGGTTAGGAGAGTAGAATATTAGAAGATGAGGAGGGAAGAGGATTCGAGAGGATTAGAAGAGATGAGAGAATGGGAGAATTAGAGGATTAGGAGAGAGAATTAGAGGACATTAGAAGATGAGAGGATTAGAGGATTAGGAGATATTTGATTTTGGATTTTGGATGCACCAGTCAACGATATATGACAAGGGTGAAGATTTATGATTAGATTTGAGGATACCCCAATCAAGGGTTAGAATTTGAGGATTTGGGATTATAGGATGTTGGATTTAGATTTGAGGATTTAGATTGATGTTGGATTTGGAGGATTAAAAGATTGAGGATGTTGGGATGATGAGAATAAGGATTGGTTGTTGGATCGATTTGGATGAGAGGATGTTAGTTTGATGCAAGATGATATGTGGATATTGATTGATTGATTAACGGATTGATTGGATAGGATGATGTTAGATAGTTAGTTAGATGATGATGAGGATGAGGATAAAATAGGATGATAGAGGGGGGTGTGCTACCATAAAGTTCCCATTTTTATCATCATTAGCAATGTAATTAATGTGGCATAGAGTAAAATACATCAAGGTAAAAAGACCATGTTAATTGAGTTGCCAAATGTATGTATCCTCGTATCATTGGCGATTGATATAAAAACATGGTCCTCATATCATTGGACCGTGCAAAATAAAAAGAAACAAAAGGGGCCTCATATCATCGGCCAAAATGTGAATGCAAACAAATAAGAAAACACACACAAGAAAAAACACATGTTGAATTTTTGTATTTTTGGAATGTTTGATTTTTTAGATGTTTGGATTTTTTGATATTTTGATTTTATTGATGTTGATGTTTGGATGTTTTGATTTTTAGATTTTGGATACTTGTATATTTTTATTTTTTTGATGTTGGATTTTGGATTTTGGATGTTTTGATTTTTAGATTTTTGGATTCTTGGATGTTTTGATTTTTTTATGTTGGATTTTGGATGTTTTGATGTGTGGATGTTTTGATTTTTAGATTTTTGGATTCTTGGTTATTTTGATTTTTTTATGTTGGATCTTTGGATTTTGGAGTTTAGACGTTTGAATTTTAGATTCTTGGATATTTTGATTTTTATGTTGGATTTTGGATGTTTGGATTTTTAGATTTTGGATTTTTTAGATTTTGGATTGTTTTGATTTTTTGATGTTGGATTTTTGGATTTTGGATGTTGGATGTTTTGATATGGAGATTTTATATTTGGGATTTGGTATGGGTGATAAGGGTGTGAAGGGATGTAAGGTCGGACACGAATTTCTATTATAATTTCTAAAGTGTGTTTGGGTAGAATGAGGGAAATTGGATAGGTTGGATAGGATAAGGATTGTTTGATTTGGGGTTTAAGGATAGGATGATGATAGGATGATGATTATTTGATTGTGGATTGAAGGATAGGATAAGGATTGGTTAATGTTGGATAGGGATTGGTTAATATGTTAGAATTATATGGTATGTGAGATGGGAGATAGATAGATAGAATGAGGGATGTGGTATACGATAAGATGGGGGATCTCGAAGATGATAATATATGCCTCCAAGTATAGGGGGGACATAGGGAGGGATAGATGTAGTGTGCCCCCAAGTGTGGAGTAGGGTGGCGATTTCGGTGGATGGATGGGTTTGATTTTCCCCCATGTGTAGGGTAGGATGGGAAGTGAGGGATATCTAAAATCGAGGATGCCCTCAGCAGATGATAATAAGGTTTCCCCCAGTCATGATGATGACAATTCAAAAGGGTCATGAGGAGGATGGGATAAAAATGAAAGGGTCATCATCTACCCATGGATGTTCGATCCAAAAGGAGGTGGATGTGATGGATGGAATAATATAAGTGATGAAAAAGATGAGTCAAATGACACATGTTGTAAATAAAGAGTTGTACTAAAACAAAAGTGTTACCAGGTTTAAACAATATGTAGCAACATGCGAGCCCTATGTCTCTATGAGATCAAAGTGTGTGTGATTGTGATGGTTAATTACCGCTTGAAGTGAATACTTAATGGGTAGTATGTGAAGACAAACTAGCCAATATATAGGGAGTGATTAATTCAAGTAGGTTTATGGAAGGTGAATGGAAGGTTAAGTCGTGCATTGCTCCACTTTTAACCAAGCATTCATAGCCCTAATAGAGATAAATGTGATTCTTGTCAAAACATCGCTCACTGCCAACCAGGCATCCATAGCTCGGGTAGCCTTGCAGAAACACCCCTAGAGAGAGCCTTGAGGTGGATTTTATTTGATATTTTTATTTTGATATGTTTTTTTCTTATCGGGTTTTTTTATAAAGAGGATGCACTCTCTTGAAAACTATCAAGGGGTTAAGAATCACTAGTGGCTGATGGGGGATGGAAATGAGTGTGGTGATGACATTGGCTAGAGTGTCAAAAGATGCACCCAAGGGTCTTCACCACAAGTTGATTAAGTTTGTTAAAGTGTGTGGATATCTAGGAGGACAATGGTTCTTGAATGTTGGAGGTAATGATAGACCAAGGTCACACAATTGTAGTAGGTACTATTGGCTTACAACATGTGTGAGCAAGTTGATCTAGTGTTCAAATGAATGGATTGATAGAGGATATTAATGGATGTGATGATAAGAATGGATTAGATGCAAATGTATTTGGATGTTGGATGGAAGGAGGATGGGTGGGAAGGAAAGAATATTCGTATGCGAGATGATGAATTATGTGCTCAATCCATTTTTAGGTGTTTGGTAATTATACGAAGATTAAATGATTTTTGAGTGGGTTGATTGGTTGGGGTAGTAGGATCAACAAGATTGGTAGAAATGGATTGTGATGTAGTAGTGGGAGGGACACTGTTAGTGTTAGGTTTATAACCTAAGCCTAAATGTCTTGGATTTTGAGGATGCCAAAATGTAGACAAAAATTGTGTTAGTATGTAAATGTAAAACTAAGAATTAAATTAAATAGTTCCTAATCTAGCACAACTATGAATCTACCTCCGATCGAGCAAGATGAGAAGGGATGAAGAGTACAATACATGTACTTACCTACAAGCTTTCAATACTCCTCCCTTGTTACTTTGGATGTGCTCTTGATTGTTTGATTGTGCTTCAGATTAGTGGGATGATTTGGGCAACATCTCCCCTTTTATGAATGATGATTTTACTTTATTGATGAAGATAGATTGATGGGTCAAAGATGAAGGAATGGATTGATTCAGTGTTAAGATGATAAAATGGATGATGTTATGGATTTACAATATTCTCCAAGCTAGCTCTCATGGAGGAGGAGAGCACAATTTATAGTTTGTGGGTGGAGGATTGGATGGTTGGGATTTTGCCAAGTTGGATTGGGATCAAGGGTGGAGGATGCATGTGAGGATTAGAATTCTCTAGAATGGATAATTCTAGAATTTGAATTCAAAATTCATGGAGGGAAGAAGCTTCCATTAAATTAAAAATTCAATAGAAGGAGAAAGTTAGAGAGGCTTCTAGAAATAGAATCCTCTAGATTTAGAGGTGTGAGGATGTGATTAGATTAGGTTAAATAAATATGATTAGGGGTGTGATTTGATGGAAATTCTAGGAGTAGGGATGTGTAGAGTAGGTGGTAGGTGAGATGTAGGAATATTAAATTCCTAGGAAATGTTAATGAAGAATTAAAATAGGATAATATGATATAATAATGGATTAATGAGATTAATGATAAAAATGGGATATTGGATGAATTAAAATGATTAATAATGAAATGTTGGGATATTTGATAAATGATCAAATGGATTAATAATAATTAATCATGTCATTAATTATTATATGGATTTAGATGATATTTTGGGATAGAATAATCATAATTAATCATGTCAAAATTTTAGATGTCTACAAAAGCTAAAGGACACTTTCACTAATAGTTAGAAACATGGCAAAGCAAAAACAACGAATGGATGGAAGTATGGGGTGGGATTGATTTTTAGTTTAAATGAATAATTGGAGGGGGGTTGTTTTTATGACCTTGGTATATTAGTGTTTCCATGGAATGAATCCATCATTAACTATGATGCTTGAAAAGAACAATCAATTTAATATGGTGCGTGAAATAATATTTTTATTCATTGATACTTAGTGTGCATAAATGTCACCTACGGTCTTCACAATCCTAACTAAAAATCATGGAGTTAGAGCTGAGATAAAGCATTTTCTATATTTTTCTTATACACCCAAAAGACCCTTAAGGGATTTACAAAAAAATCTTCAAAAGTGATGTTGCCTATAGGATTTTACAACTTAGTTGAGTTTATGTCTAATATACACTATTCTGCAATAGTATTATAATGACCAAAAGAATATAGGGACTGAGAAAGACCCTTGTGTACTTAAAAAGTAAATCCAATGCAAGATAGTAATGAAACAATATTGCATCTTTCATTCCTTTAAAACATAAGAAAGGGAAAGTATAGCTTGATCAATCACAAAGAGATCTATTCATGTAAGTTCTAGCTAGGGGACACAAACAAATGCCCTCAAAACCTACTAATGGTTGTACAACGCAACCACCTTAGCTCTTCCTTATAGAATGGATACAAACAACTGCTTGCTAGAAGCTAGAAATTGGAATAGAAAACTAAAATTAATAAAAACACTCTACAACTACCCCTAATCCACCTCCTCACACAAATGGAAAACTGTTACATTATATAGAAGATGAGAAGGAGAAAGAAAGAAGAAAAATCTGATTTCCTTCTATAACCACCAACAAGAAGCATTAAAATTCTGCAAAGGAGCATGGGCTACTGCAAAATCATTCATTCCTTCTGTCTTGCGTGCACAAAGAAAAAAAGACACCATACTTCATCAATTCGAGTGGTTGACCAATACTGCAATTGTATCTTTAATGAAAAATATGTTTTTTCTTTTTCTCCCACTAACTTTCATCAATTTCTAAATCTAATGATGCCAAAGTGAAGGGCTTGAAGAGACCTTTCCAATGATATAAATTTTATAAGATTTGGAGCTTTGGATCGAAAGATATGGCCCTCTGAAGTTTTTCATGTCGGGAAGCACATAATTGTGACATGTGGTGGCCTTTGATTAGCTCGGGGACTACCTCTTGCCAACGTGTGCACTAATTTTCCATTTTCCATGTGTCGGTCTTTGATTGGCTCATTGGGTTGGGCTTTGCTTCTTTTCTTTCCTTTCCTTTCCTTTATTTTCGGGAAGGTTTTTTTTTTAATATAAAAACTAGCCAATACAAAATGGCCACGTCCTTCGCCTTGTCGAATGTCCTTTTCTTTGATCGGTAGTGAAGTAAGAGCCAATAGGAAAGCTCCACACTTCATCATAATTTACCCTTTTTATAGCCCCTGATTGACCACTACGAAGCGTGAGCAAATAAGAAAGCTCCACGCTCTTCGCAATGTTAGTCCTTATTTTATCTCTTCTGACAAAGTTTGAAGTATCAACCAATGAGGAAGCCCCATGCTTACTTCACATTTTACCTTTTCTTTAGCCTTGACTAAAAATCATGAAACGCGAGCCAATAGAAAAGCTCCACATTCCTCGGGTTTGTCATTTTTTCTTGCATCATGCTTGCTTTTGATTGGTTTGGCCCTAGTGTCACAACCTTTTCCTTTTGGGGGATTTAGAAACTTTTAGATTAAAAATGTTTCCATGTATCCCACCTTTGATCTTGCTGACTTCTGCCACTTGTCACTTCCAAATTCCACCATGTGTTAGTCTATGGTTGTACGGATTTTCTAATGTCCCGCGACTAATCATTGTTTTGTGGCTATTCTTGCTTCCCACGAGTTTAATAAAACCCACCTAAGTCTAATTGAAGCTCCTTTATTTCGTGGGTTAGGAAAACTGTGGAAGACTAAGTTCTTGCACTTGCGGTAAAGCTGAACCAGTTCCTCGACATTTTTGTTGAATATTCTCTCTTATTTTTCCAAGGCATGAATTTTATCACAAATTAACACTTCTCTTGACTCAGACTAATCTTTAGAGCACGGGGAACAATATGAAACACATAGAATCAGTTAATTTATAAGAAGTCTAGGACAAATACCACTCAATCTAAGGAACTAGATTGAGCACCAACATGAAGGAGAATGGTGGTGTATATAATAAGGAACATTGATATATTTTTGTATGTCCTTCACTATAGGTGCAATTTTTGCATTTTCTGTGCAAGCAATTCCTTATACGGTCACCTTATAAATGTGAGAGAGAAATAATGATAAATATTTATACTAAATCTTCTTTTTTTTCTTTCACAACAAACCATCCATTGATTGCGGTTTAAGTTTGTAGACAAAATGCTAAACCAAGAAGAAGGTTTACAAAGGTGTGATTTTGACCGAGATATGAGATAACAATAAGATAAATGTCGGGTCATGTGTTCAAACCTTGACGATGGTAACACAAGCAATGCTAAAGTCCGTGAGAGTGAGGTAGACATCAAAATTTCTTGATATAAAAATTCTATAGGGGTCCATCCATATGTCTTCCATTAGCCAATCATCTCCTTGAAAAGTTAGTAATATATAGAAAATACTTTGGTAAGAAATTTTGAATTCGTTGAATAATTCTATTTCTCATTGTAATGCAAAACATACAAGATTAAATACCTTGTTTGACTAGGATGAATAATAATGGCGGGGTAAATAGTCCTACACTATGCCTCTACTTCTTCCAATCACCTCAACATTATACAAGTGCACTCTTCCAAAATTCATGGCTGCCCATGCCAACACTACTAAAGATATACCGAAAAATCCCTCATAAACACATGCGGGAATACACAATTTCTTTAGCACGAATCACTTTAGATACCACCTCTTACGTAACTGTCGAGTTGGTGGGCAAGTTGGCTACACCAAATTGAGAAAGAAAACAAGTTTTCCACGCTGAGAGTGGTGATTTATTCCAATAGTTGCATGGATCCACAGATGTGGTGAATTATCCTTTGGATATGAGTTCCACACAATGAATTGAGGAGAAACATAGTGCAAGTCACAAAGATGACTCTTGAAGTAGAAATGCACTTGAGGAATAATTGGGTGAGTGGGTGTTGAGACAGGAATTGGAGTAAACTAGATGTCGATCGGAGAGTGAAAATGCGTAGCTTACGCAAAAAACTATTGTGAGGTGACTTGGAACAAGAGCACATCACGACAAGGAGTTATCTGAGTTGGGAAACTCATGAGGGCAGGAAGAGGGGGGCATATAGATTGTGCTTCAACTAAAACACTAACCTATTTATAAAATTTATTTCCATGGTTATGGTTTGAGTCAATCCGAGTTCATTACAAAGTATTTTGTGCTTCTATGAGACCGAATTTATTACAACAAAGCATAATTTAGTTGATATAAAGGACACAAATTTTAGATCGACATATTCCTCTAGGTTGAAACCATTTGTGAGTGTGGAATTGAAAAATGGTTTGATCTAAAAATAATGGTTTCCTTCTTACGCATAATACACTTAAAATTTTGAATGGATCATATGCAAGACATTTTGGAGAGCCATCAATAAATAGCAAAAAGAGGATATTTGTCAAATATCAATGCAAATAAATTTATAGACGTTGATAAATTGTCATATTCAACAAAATTGTGTGATCCTAAAGATGAGTCTCGAGAGATTGTTTTGTTCTTGTAAATCCTAAATAGATGAAAACATGCTCCTCTTATTAAAATTATAGGCCGAATAATTAAGATGATGTAGCATTGGTACTAATTATATACATGTTGCTTCAACATATGCTTTGATTGATTATTTATTCATTGGTTTGTTGACACATTAATTTATTATCAATATACTTATTTTAATTTGATATTTTTTGACTTAATCTCATGTTTATATATTTATGCATGAATGTATTCTCTTGATGGTTATGTGCATGCATGGTCTTCGATAGATGGTGGAGGGATTTGAGCATTTGGCGGATTTTAGTTGAGCTTATCATCTCCCTAACTTAATTTGTTAGATCCATGTTGACTCCACTCATATTGTGTGCGCCTCACTATATACACAAAATTATGCACTTATTACTATTACATTACGCCTCTAGTGTGTCGTCATATGCATGATTCCTAAGTGAGTTAATCGGATTAATGGTGACACCTCCCATAGTCATATTGATTTTGATTTATTTGGATTGTGAAATTGTCTTACACTTTCTCGATTTATGTTTTTAGTCGTATCACATGAATCCTTGTCTTTTCCATGGTCTAGTTTATGTTTCTTGTCCTCCTGGACAATAGCACCCGATAAGGACAATAGCGCACTGAGCACTAGTGTCCCTTCTCAACGCTTTTGTCCAATGTTGCTTATATTTGAAATTATCACTTAGCACTTACTCAACTAATTTTGAGTATTTTCTAATTCTTATTTCATGTTTGAGGCCGGCGTTTGGTCTCACTATGTGTAAAAATTCAAACAAAAGAACCATATATACACAACCTAATAACTATTCTAAGGGGAAATAGGGTCACTAATTTTTATCTAGTACTTGGGAAAAAGAAACAACTTAAGGGTTGTATTTGGGTTGCATTATTCATTGCATATGAAAGGAAAATTTTGTATTCCATGAAACACATTATCTTGGGGGCAAAGTAGTTGTAGCCCACTATCTTGGTAAAAATTGCACAAGGGAAACTTAGCTTCAAGGGATGTGATTCTATTACACACACATGCCAAAACTACATTGATTCTTAAATGTAGTGCAATGTTCATTGATAGTCACAATGAGGAAATTGTTGAGGTCAGTCCAAATCAAGCATATACATATTTTAATTAGTATAATGTGTGTTTGACCTTGGTGCAGGTAGTTAGGGTTTGTTTTGTAGGTACATGTGTGATAAGAGAACCCTACAACAAAGTGGATGTGACACAAAGTGAAGTAAATTGATATTGTCAGACACTAAAAGAACCATACCTACACACATCGCCATGACACTACCACCAAAGTGGGACACCCTTCCCGGCCGATATTGTCCCCTTTTGGCTAATACTATCTAACACACTTTCAAGTCATTATCCTCCAAACAAAGCATACATAGTCTAGAATGATCATATTCCACCATTATTTCAGCCCAAATTAATCATAAACTAGATATTGGCTACGTCTCTCTTATCCTCTTGTTGGTTGTACTTGTTTGTCATTGTGTGTTTTTGATATATCGGATTGATAACCAGTTCTTTGATCAAAATTTATTTTTTATTTAATCATTTGGTGAACCCAACCCTCTCATCAAACATCATAGCCCTAACCCTAATAACCTTAGGGTTTCTTTCTTTGGTTTTGGATTTCAATATCTTTCATTCATCATGCCAACTCTTAGGGATCATTATCAGTATCTATCTAGCTTTCCCACATCTCCTAGCTATCATAGCTCCCATGAATCTTCATCTAACACATAGGCTCTTAAGTCTATTATTCATTCCCAAATAATTTTGACAATGCTCCCCCATTGTATATTCAAGTTCACATTCATAATGTGTTTGTTAAGCGTGTTTTAGTTGATAATGGATATAGTATTAATATATGTAACATCTCTTTTCTCCATCAAATAGGAATTTTTGTTGTTGATTTAACTCCTCTACTTTATGTATTTGTGGTTTTGATAATACACCTAAGCAAGTGTTGGGAGGAATCACTCTACCCATTACTATAGGACCTTGCACTCTTAATGTTATATGTCATGTTATGCCTCATAATCTCAATTATAGTATCCTTCTAGGCCATCCTTGGTTACATACTATGCATGAAATCCCTTCTACCCATGTCATAACACACAAGGCCCTTTGCAACACCTTCTTCCATGGATAATGCTACACCTCATGTTGTTAATATTTGTGATATCCCTCTCATACATGATAATAAAGGCACTACTTACATTGCACATCATTCTCCTCTTGTGATGGACTACAGTGTTATTGATTTACATGATGAACTTTTTATTGGCACCCATGATACTCCTCCCATTATGTCTCACTCTCATCCACATGATGCTCGATCCCTAATGCATATTGTTACACACTTACCTATATCTATAATATTTGTCCCCTTTGATGGTTGTTACATCTATGATACCTAAGGTGTTGGGAGACACTCATATCCCCTTCACAATGTCACCATGACCATGGCTTTCAAATTTGTTCTTGGCACAACTCTCGATGCACTTCTAATGATCATATGCTTACTAATTCCAATGTTACATCACTTGTCACACCTTCCTCATTACAAGTTAGAACACAATGTGTTGATTTGATAATGATTCTTGATACTCTTAACTCACTCATTTTTCAAACTTCTATGCTTGACTCATATTATATACCTCATCTTGTTGCATCCATGGGGAAAATAAATACCCCCTCTTTCCACATTTATGTCTATGGTTTCTTCTATAGTCATATGGGCTATTACATACAAATTTAATGCTTCCTATCTTCCCAAATTACACCTATTGCTTACCAATGTCTCACCTATTCTAGTTTCTCCTAATGGACACACTCTTATTGTTTATGTCATTATACTTACTACTCATACATTTGGAATCTTGGACTCTATAGGGTTATCCCCTCACTATGTTGACATTGTTCTATGGTAGCTCTTGTGTTACCCTTGTTACCGATGACACACTCTTGTCTAGGTTCAAACATGACTATTTGAGGGCACACTTACCTACATGAACCTCACTTTGCACACATACACACTTTGGGGGAAACCTTGCTTCCTTCCCTAGTCATATGATCTCATATTCTAATAATACAAAAACATTCAAATATTTGCAAAAATATAAAAACATTAGCTTAGATCTTGGTTGGATGTATCTTTGTTTGCTCATATTATTCCATGTTTCCTTTTTCTTATCATGTTAGCTTGATTCATAGTATGTTCTATCCTTTTACATATACACATGCGCATTCACATGGTACTTTGAGGTGAATGCAAGCTATATACAGTTATTACATGATGCATGATGCTTGACATTGTTCTCTACCAGTCCCACTGAGGCTCTTAGGGGAATCTACTTTCCCTACCTATCCACATTTAGGTGTTATCATTGCAATATTTACTACTTTCATTTCTATTTCATTCTTCTATATACATTGTGACATATTATTCATTATCCTAACATGATAACATGTGTTTCATGTGTAGCATTTGTCTTA